>JAGFZM010001756.1:27134-60645 GCA_017657215.1 Limnothrissa miodon | reverse complement strand
GGGGGGGGGGGGGGGGGGGGGGGGGGGGGGGGGGGGGGGGGGGGGTGATAGAGAGAGGGCAAGCAAGGGAAAGAGAAACATTGAGGCCCACACAAGCTCATCTACTCACAAACACACACACACACACACACACACACACAACTGTGGTAAACATTCAGAGCTGGCGTGATAAAGCTTGTCCCCACGAAGGACACCAAGAGTGAACCTCCTCTTTAATTAATCCAAACACGTGGCAAGAGTGCTATTCTTTACCTACTGTAAACACACACACACACACACACACACACACACACATACACCTCTCAAAATGGGCAGTACATCTCTTTGTGTTTTTTGGTCTTTTCCTTCTCCCTCCCTGAAATATACAGACAATTCTCCCTCCTTTATTAGCTAAATTACACACACACACACACTTTAATTATGCACACATTCTCAATCATCCATTTTGCACTGCAGTGCTATCCTAGCACTAAAATGAACTGAAGCACTATCCCCTAGCACTATGCTCCTTAAGGTTTCTGCTATGTAGCTTGATTGTTATCCTCGTTTTGTAAGTCGCTTTGGATAAAAGCGTCTGCTAAATGCATAAATGTAAATGTAAATGTAAATGCATACTGACTGCGGCTAAATTTGCTCACAGAAAATTAAGAGGAGATTGATGAGGTGCTTCTTTAAAGAACTGCCCTTGCACTCACTTAATTTGGAGTTTGTCTCTCTTAAGAAAAAAAGCTTCGTCATCACTGAGTACTCTTGTTTGCTTTTGCCAAATGATGGTGTAGGGAGTTGATGGACTTGGCAGTTACACAAGGAACTAAGAACATGCTCTGTCTTTGTCGCACACACACACACACACACACATTTCCCCCCCCCCCCCCCCTCCCCTTGGCCAAAAGCACTCACACACACACACACACACACACACACATACAGTAGCATTGACCGAAGCTGATTGAGGCCCAGAGGAAAGTGTCAGTGTCTTCTGATGATTGATCACATGGCCCCACCCCCGCCCTTCAGTCTACTGTACAGGACAGACACACTTCTGACAGGAAATCGCCTCTGGCTGACACTCTCCCACGTCCTTCTCACTATGCTCCCACATTTTTCATCCAGTGTCAAACACACACACACACACACACACACACACACACACACACTGTAGACCTGACATTTTAGTCCTGGTCGAAAGCATTCACACACACACACACTGTAGACCTGACATTTTAGTCCTGGTCGAAAGCATTCACACACACACATACTGTACACACACACAATAGTCCTGACTAGGTCAAAAGCATGCACACAAGCACATACATTCACATTTCAGTCCTCGTTGAAAGCATACACACACATACACTCATACACACACACACACACACACACACTTAAGTCCTGATTTGGTCAAAAGCATGCACTGCACATTTTAATCCTTGTGAAAAGCACACACACACACACACACACACACACACTCACAAGAAAGAGAGTTTGAAACATAAGGGAGGAAAACAAAAGCGAAAGAAACAAGCACCGACATGCATGCTGAAACAATTATATTTGTACAGATCTCACTCCTAATAGGAGGTGGCACTGGCAGTGAGGACACAAACAAGCCTGTCAATGGCAAAATAAACCCCAAGCTTGAGGCTGCCAAAAACAAAACTGACAGAAAGGATTTCATATTAAGGTTAATAAACCAATTCTGTGCATTTCGTTTACTAAAGTCCCGTCGGGTCTATAGGTTTCATGAGCAGTTTTGCTGATTGATAATATTGAAGACAGTCTCACGGGCCCCAGTAATATTTAGCGCTGTGAAAAATGGGACGTGAAAGACGAAGACGAGTATTTAACCCAGATGAATTACGGTGGCTGGTCCACATCCAGCAGTTCCTTCCATGTGCTTCCTGATTGCACTCCAGACTAATTGATTTTCAAGCCAGGGCTCTTTCAAGAAAGAGTTATGGAACAAGATTAGAGCCCATCTAAAGCCTGAGGAAACTCATGTGGTTAGGTGGTGGGGTGTGTGTGTGTGTATACATGTGTTTTTCTGCATGTCTCTGTGTTCCTTTGGTATTTTGACTGTGTGTGTATGTGTGTTTGTGTGTATTTATTACTGTGTACAGACATGTTGTGTCTTGTGAAAATTTCTGTATATGCTTGTGTGTTAAAGTATCTGGATGTGACCTTGTGTGTGTGTATGTTATCTGTATGTGACCTTGTGTGTTTGTTTTTTGTGCCTGTGTGGATGTATCTGTACATGACCTTGTGTGTAGTTTATGAGAGTGAGAGAGGTTTTGTTTCTTGGACCAATCCTTTTTTTTAATTATTTTCAGGCTTTTAGGAGATATCCGGTGTGAATCAACTCATAGCCATGTTGTTCAAAGTGAAGATTCTGCAAGTGTAGGGGAAAAAAAAAAGAACATTCCATACAATACAGATTAAATAATAAACCCAGTAAATAACACTAAGTGAATGGGCACAGACACTTTGAGTTATTTCCATTTCATTTAGCTATGAACCACTCAATTAACATTTGTTCATTATTTTGCATCAAATTCATTTTCTGGTTCTTCTGTCAACAGACAGCATCCAGTGGCCCTGGGCAACTGATTCACACCGGACTTCTCCTTTAAAATGATAGGCTAAAGTGTCCATTGTCAACCAAGATCATTCAGTTAGTATTAGCTGATGGCACACTAATCAGTCATTTTTTTTTCCTGCTAACAGCACTCTGTGTCCTGCAACAAAAGATTGAAACTACTGAAGAAAAAACTCAATCTTCTCAATGTTGAAAAAAAAAGTCAATGAGATGATGACCATCAACTATCCCCTGATTCTCACAGCCAGCTGGATCTGGGGTACTATCACACCTCCACAGCTGTCAGGAAGGCCTGTGTGCACTCTGTTCACACTCACACATCGAGAGAGAGAAAGAGAGAGAGAGAGAGAGAGAGAGAGAAGATAAGAAAAGCAGAGGGGAGATGTGGAAGAGAGAAGGAGAGAGATTTAATTAGAGTTAGAATTTGATGAACAAAGTTCTTGTCCACTAATCTGCCCTACAAAGGCAAAGAGCAGTATGTGTAGTTTTTGCACAGAAGTGCAGGATCAGCACTACAATCTGTAAAAATTTAATGTTGATAATTAATAAATTTCTTAGAAATATTTACATTTTTGTTTGCAGTTTGTATGGAAAAGTAGAGTAAAACCAAGGTAGAGTGCAGTATGTTCCATTGCCTACAGTTTACTTGCACTTACTGCAGTCTGCCTTGGTTTTACAATAAAAAAAAAAATACAAAAGGCTGTTTTGGCTCAGTTTGGTGTTTTTGCACTTACTGCTCTTTGGCTTTGTAGGGCAGTAATCCTGTCTTAGAGTAACAATGAATATAGGTCACCCTCTTCACACAGGTGAGCATGTGTTCAGGTAAGTGTGTATATGCAGAGGTAGGAATGCACCCCCCCCCCCCCCCCCAATCTATTATTTAGAACCTGTTTTGTCCAAAGGAGGGATTAGGAGAAACTTGAGACCCATGTACAATGTAGTTACAATGTCATAATGTGTAGATGTGTGAGGAGAGTCATCTGATGCAACACAAACACACACATCAATGTGGTGTGTTCCTTTTCAATGTAAACACACATACACCCATGCACAAACACACACATGTGCTGTCAGGAGTGTGTCGCGGCAAAGTGATCTTGTTTGAAAAGAAGTCTCTGTATATTTAGGTGGTGGTATATCTGAGGAACAGAGCAGAACACCTGCACTGTATCAGTACACACATACACATGTATACTCTCTCTCTCTCCCTCTCTGTCACACACACACATGCATACACACACAATGAGAGAGAGAGAGAGAGAGAGAGAGAGAGAGAGAGAGAGTGAGCTAGGCTAACTTCCAAAGTTGACATTAGTAGTATGTGTATGTGTGTGTGTGTAAGTGTGCGTTCATTCCATTCACCAGAATAATGTTCTCTTTCATGAGCTCTGTGCCTGATGTCATGCGCTGAGAGCAACCCAACCATAGAGGACATGACATCAGCAGCGGAATGGGACTGTGTAGACACCGGTGTAGATTAGTATTAACAGGCCTGCATGTGTCAAAAAATACTATTGCCCTTGTGTGTGTGTGTGTGTGTGAAATTTCTCTATGCAACTCTCTCTGCGAAACATGACATTCTCTTTGGGAAATTGTGTGTATGTGGGTGACATGATATGATTTCCTTTATTTCCTACGCCAGTGTGAGAGTGTAGAAAATAAAAATTACGTTGCTGTGTTCCCTAAACATAAACTGCAGACAGAGATGGTCAGGATGCTGTGAACAATGGTGAGAACATTTATTAGTTAGTTGCAACAACATTACGGACTACAGGGAAAGTCCGGAGGACGCAGCACGGAGTTTCCACCTTCAGGTGGTTACCGGTGTACTGGCCTCCCGAGTCACATTGTACGACAGTATTTAAGCATCATTCGCGATGTGTATTGCTTTAGCGTCAACAATGTTGTCTCAGGAAGCTACAGTGATTAATTGTCGGCTGACATGATGTGTATTGCACTGGCGACAGCGGAAGGTCTTTGATTGCCAATAAACAAATGGTTGTGGAATTCATTAGACAACGGAGTGCTCAACAGGGTTGGTCACAGCTTTGTGACATAATGTAACAACCAATATGGTTTCAATACAATAATATTATATTAACTACAATTTTTTATACTACAAGAGAGATTTAAAAAATGCTCCACCAGCCTGTGTGTTAATAGCATCAGATCCCCTTTCCCTACTCTTCCCTAGGAATTATATTATGTTTTACACCACCTCTCTCCTTGTCTCTCTCTCTTTCACTCAATTCAATTCAATAATGCTTTAATGGTATGATAAAAAGTCATGTGATCATACAGCATATGAGAGACACGTGTAATAAAAAGTCAATGCTAACCTAGATATTTACATACATACATACATTAATTAATATGAACATACTTACAGACACACATACTGTACATACATACATACATTATATTGCTGTAACAATAGGAACTCAAAGACAACTCTCATCCCCCCTCTCTCCCTCTGTGTGTCTGTGTGTGTGCACCATTTTATTCAGCAACTGACAACCAATCAACCCATGCTAAAAATCTTTAGCATAATAGTTAACTATAAATGATAATTATATGGAACTGTGCCATAGATAGCATACACACTGGGTGAGGCACCATTAAAATAAGCTGATGCATGATTCAATCAAAACATGCTCTAGAAAACAAGAAGATATATTTTGAAAATTAGATGCATCTTGTTTTCCTCTTCAAACCAATCATAATCACCATTTAATCAAGTGAACTAAATGTGAATTAATGCTGATAATTGTTGCATTAAAAATGTCTTTCAATCCTCAGCGGTTGTTGCTGGAGTCATGATGGATTCTACAAAGAAAATGAAGAAAATATATTCATGACCTTTTGAAACGGAAAAAATACTTTCTTAAGAACATCATAATTTCTGGCTGAAGAAAAAGTTTTCTCTCTTCCATTTTCCCAGCATCTCTGTTTGGTCTGATTGCATTTTAATGGGACACACACACACACACAGATGGATGTGAAACTATACTGGCAAACCCTAATGGCTTCAATTATCTTCTCAAGCTTATGTTATTTTTGTCAGACCACAATCCTTCTGACAATCGCCAATGGCTGCTTCTGCATTGTTGACCATGGGCCTCATCAGCTTGGGTGGAAAAAAGGGAGAATAGGGTACAACGTTTCAAGGTTGCTAGGATGAGATTCAGTGTGCGTGTTTGTGTTGGGTATGTTTATGTTTGTGTGCTTGTGTGTGTGTGTGTGTGTGTGTGTGCAGGGTTCTTGCAGCTTTCAGTTAATTAAATTTAAGACCTTTTTAAGACCTTTTTAGACCATTATGTTAGAAAATTAAGACCAACACAACACATTGATCGAAACATTCATATGATCCCAGATATTCTCAAAACATTTCATTTTTATTGATGAACAAGCTGGCAAGCTGGTGTTTATCAGCTTTGGCATGGGACTCCAGTGCCTTTACGCCCAATGTCACTAACTGTAGATTCTTCTTGCATATTTTGCATCGAGCTTCATGTTTATTGCCGGGGACAGCTTGTAACCAGCTGCAAAACTCGCTGTTTTCGAGCCAGGTCTCGTTAAATATACACTTGCCCATGTTCTTATCAACTGTCTCTGAAAACTCTCTGTTGTTTTCAGTGAACAATGCTTAAATGAACGGAGGAAATAATTTAAAGACTTGGGTCAATTACATTTAAGACCTAGACTTGCGTGTTTTAGACCTTTTAAGGCCTTAAATTTCACTTTTTGAATTTTAGACTTTTTAAGACCCTGCGGGAACGCTGTGTGTGTGTGTGTGTGTGTGTGTTTAGGTAATGACCTGACCTTTAGGATAACAACTTATAAAACACATTGTATGGTCATTGGCCACAAATATAAAGGTTTTAGGTTTTAAAACAATCAAGTCATAAAGAATAAAAAGAAAATGAAGTTTGGAGAGATTAAAGCTCAGACTATCCTGTTTTTTTTTAAGGTGGGGTGGTTGTTTCTTATTTTCTTTGACAGAAATGGCCTATGTCATTGCTGGATGGAAATAAAAACATGAAGGATTGATTTTAAAGTTAACTTTTGGAAAGAAAATAACAACTTGCATCAATGGTATTCATAAGTCTGTCGAGCATGCTTGTCTGCAGGTGGGTAAACGTCTATGTGATATATTGTTTTAACAGTTTAGATGGCCATAAGTCAAATAGTAATGGGCAAATGACAAGCCTCTACTGACAATTCCCCCCTACACCCCCCCCCCCCCCCACACACACACACACACACACCCCTCCAAGTAAAAGTCCTTTAGAAACAACTTGCAGATGTGCTCCAGTGTCCTCAACATCTCATGAACACACACACACACACACACACACACACACACTGTCAGACAGTCAGGATCTGATTCGTTTTGACTCCTTGGCTTATTTGTAACAATTAGACTCGTGAGTGTGTCGCCTATTTACACAGCTTGTTGATTAGACCTAATTGGATGGTTTCCTGTAGGAGATTTTCACAGGTGACTTGGCATGTTGTTTGCCGGTATTGTGATTTGGGTGAAAAAACAATGAAAGAAAAAGAAAATTGCTTCAGACGTGCATGGCACGCGCACACACACATACACACACAAACACATGCACATACATACTCACACATGCGCACACACACACACACATACAGACATTTTACCAATATTTGCAGAATACATATACATACAGAAATAGACTGACCTCCCCCAATACGGACACAAAATCTCTATCTTTATCTCTCTCTTTCTCTCTCTCTCTCTCTCAAACAGGGTGTGATTTCTAAGTTTTACCTCTGCTGAATGAATTTTATCCTCGGGAGATAAAACCCCATCAGTAATTGAAATAATAACAATTGACATTGAAATCAGGTTGTGACAGTTTCTTACACAGGAATAATCTACATTGTTAGTAGCCTTCTAACTTTCAACGTGACCCAAATTTTCGGCAATCTCGTTGTTCGTAAACTGCCCCATGCACATTAATACCGGTAGTCCAAGGAGACAATCTCAGCCAATCCTCTGACATGTTCGCGTGATCGGACCTTATCCATCTATCCATCTTCTGAAGCCCAAATAAGCCATCACATCGTGGCCATGCAGCACAGAAAATGAAATGTTTCATGTCTTTTTAAGTTTGCATTGAAGATGAATGTTCATAAAGTTCACTAGAACCACCAAGGGGGTAATTTTTAATTCTGTTAAAATAAAACCCCTACATCTTTAAGTTCATGACTTTTCCTTAAATGGATTTATTAATGTTAGCAGGTACACACTAACACACAGCAGGGTGACAATTCTAGCGTAGGACAGCAGACGAGGCGAAATTCTTTTTCAGCCTTTTCGGCATATTTATTTAGGCAAAACAAACTGCTCTTCATGAGCCATTGTGTTGAGAGAGGATCAAGAGTTGGCAGATAGAACATTATGTGGCATGACGTCACCAATCACATTGTGGGGGCAGAACCAGTACAGAATACATGAAGAGTTCAGATGCAAAAGCTTCTAAAAGCCATTTCAATGAATTAACAGAAATATATTTTTTACATTTTGACGAACTATCCATTCAGTCCAAATCCAATCTGATTTGTTTTTACATAATAAAAAGAATTGAATAAAGAATAAAAATAAATGTATACCGATTACTTATAAAATACTATTAAAACCTCCTTTTTGAATATTTCTGAAAATGGATTTAGAGGCTTTTGCATCTGAACCCTTCACATGCAGTCATACACATTATGTCAACACTCCTACTTATGAATGACTTGTATACGGTACAGCTTTTAGCAGTCAAAGTAACAAACTCAAAACAAAAAAAAAAAGACAGATGTCAAAACATTTACAGTACATGCCTATGTACTTTACATATATACAATGCATCAGACACTTACATCAAACATGACTCCTGAAAATCTCATTAAAGGTCTCCTTCCACAATAAACCGTTTAATATTAGATTTTTTTTACATTACCATAGGTCAGCCCAAGTTTCACTTGTATGCACAACTTCAAAATGCTCTCCTACCCCTGTAGTCTGTATTTGCCTGTGATAGAAAACAGCTGGGAAAAACGAGCAAATGAGAAAACCCCAC
Source organism: Limnothrissa miodon (assembly GCA_017657215.1). Classification (NCBI taxonomy): domain Eukaryota; kingdom Metazoa; phylum Chordata; class Actinopteri; order Clupeiformes; family Clupeidae; genus Limnothrissa; species Limnothrissa miodon. Next base: position 51,948 of record JAGFZM010001756.1, on the reverse strand, counting down.
GGTGTGATATCACGCCGAGAATTAGTATTCAATCACCTCCCGCCCACCTTAGCTAGCTTGCTACCGTCCACCGGCAGACATGGCACAGAAAGTTCGTAGCACTTACTAGCAATAACAAATCTGCATTGCATGTCTTGTCTAAAAATGAAGATCAAAGGAGGAAATGGTTTTTGAAAGACCACCAGCGAAGTACAACACAACTTAAGTCTCTTTTATTGTCCATTCTCTACATATACTGGACATACAGAGGAATCGGAATTACGTTTCTACCTATCCCACAGTGATGCGCACAGTCAGGAGAGCCAGAGGCCACTGCGTCTACACGTGCCACCTGCTATGGCATCCACCCAATCACACACCAGTGGAGGGGATTTCCATGCAAGGTTCCAGCCTGCCACCAGGAGCAATTTGGGGTTCAGTGTCTTGCTCAAGGACACTTCGATGGGGTCAGGTAGTCACTACCGCCCTGTTATGTACTTGTGTGTTCTGATCATTTCAAGGAAAATTACTTTACAAACTACGGTGCCTACAGTAGTAGATTTGCTACTAAGTTGCGCTTAAAACCTGGATCTGTGCCATCACAACAAACGACCACCAGCTCACAGGCTGTAAGTAAAAAACGTTTTTTTTTCCTCAGTTAAATGAAAAGAAAATGGTCACAGTGGCTATATTTTGATGGTTAGCTAACTATGCAAAACCGGGCTAACCTAGGTTATTATCATTAGCCTACTTGACATAGAAAACAAGACTGTTCCTGACACATAAAATCACATGACAAATAGTGTAACACTATAATCATCAAAGCCTGGATGCTATTAAAGCGATTATCCGGAGTAAAATACACTTTAGATCAATTTACAGTTGATTGGGAGTACATACGTTGAGTTGACATCAAAATCATGTCATTCGGATGTGTTTTGAGAAAGTTATATTTTACGTTTTGAGCCAATACTTGTTAGCCTGGAAGTGACCCGGGCATATCATTTCCACCACAATAAAATGCTATTTTTATACCTCTTCTACAGTTCCAAACAACATTACACTTAAACATTACCACACACAACCCTATCCTAACGTTAGATTGCTTCTTACCTTCTTTTGAAACCTGGTCAAAATCCATGGAAACTTCAGCCATTAAGAAGGCAATCCATTGTTTAAATCCATCACAGGTTTTCAGCCAGCCGTTCGCAATATACAGTAAATGTGCAGCCTATATACAGGTTAGCCTGTTATCTATTAAATTGCAAACTTGTCGTCGGGAGGTTGACATTTAGTTTAAGTATCTCTGTGGGAAGACTATTATTTTCATAGTTCTGTAGTGGTGCACATTGTAACGTTTCAGGCAAGCCATCATGTAAAGATGCATCAAATGTCAAGTAAATGTTTCCTTATGTGGTATATTCTTTGTGATTTAATTCCATCGTCAGAAAGAAAAGAAATGTACTGATGTCACCCTCACTTTATGTTTGACAGCCATTTGTGGGGGCTGTGCTGTGAGGGAAACGTGTTTTGGAGCTGAAACTAAGTACAGTACCTCTCAAAACAAATTAACTCTTAACGCAGTTCTTGCTGTGTAGTTTTTTGATAACTTTTTATTTAATTTGATAACTTCGTGTTTACAGAGTTTATTTCCCACTTTAGATTTGTCTGTTAATAGTATGGTTCACCGAAGACATTTTCTTGTGTATTGCTTGTTGCCGGTTAGCTTAGCTCAATCTGACGGAAAGCATTGAAGCCAGCACTGAACAAAAATCAACGAGACTCTGACGAGAACCCACTAGAGGGAGCGTCACAGTGCTGTTAGCCAATCAGAGGCGAGACGTTTGCATATCATTAATATTCATAAGAATCCTCTCGTGGTATCCCCGCCCTCGTTTTCACCTAACTAAAATAGCTTGAAACAACTCAACCACAGCATATTTTTTGTCGAAACCAACTCTCATGACATTATTTTAGACAAGAGACACCACAAAATTAATGAAAACTTGATGGAATGATACCTTTAACTTAACCTTGGAGACAGGCTTGGTCATAGCATCTGCAATCATCTCATCTGTTGGACAGTCAATAAGTGTCTTTTTCCCTTCTTTAATGGTTGACCTAATGAAATGATATTTGATGTCGACGTGTTTGCACCTTTGTCTGCATACAGGGTTCCTAACAAGTGCAATAGTGCCTTGGTTATCCTCATAAACAACAGTTTTCTCATATTCACAGGTATCAATACCCAATTGCTCCAAATAGATACACTTCTGTATTGTTAGAGCTAAAGCCATGTATTCGGCTTCACACGTGGATAATGCTACTGTGGGTTGCTTTTTACTTCTCCAAGATACCAATGAGCTGTCTTTGCTCATGCTTACACAGTAACCAGACGTGCTTCGCCTGTCACTGGTGTCTGCCCCCCAATTAGTTAATAATTTAATTCAATAAAAATAACAGGAATTCTATTCCTGATGCCATTCCAGCATGGGAGTCAAAATGACCCCCCTTGGCGGTTGTAGGAGGACTGGAATGTTAGTGTTAAATCTGTTGATTGTTTTTGATTGTGAAAAAAATCATCCCTCCCTCTGTTTTTTTTTTCCGACAAATCGCACCCTGCACACACACATACAGACATTTTACCAATATTTGCAGTTATTTGCAGAACATTTAACTTAAATATAACAGGCATCCCAGGGAGGACAAAAGCTGCACACCAAGGGCGTAACAATGGTGTTGACATTGGTAGGGACATAATTTGGTCCTCCACTACCACCTAGGGTTGAGGGACACCTCCTATACATGTAGGCTAAGTTAATCAACGGGAGGGTCTGGGGGAACCCCCCAGAAAATGTTGTATTCCTTAGATGCTAGTTCCTGGATTTTAACCAATTTTGGGGTGAATGATGGCAATTCCCATCTGATTCACAGGGGACAAGATTGGCATTGGAATTAATTTTTTTTATGCAAGTCACTCAAGTTTCTGGTCCTCCGGTGTATGAAGCAAAGTTTCACTGTGTGGGGATGGGACTGAACATGTTTTTACAAGACTATTTTGTGCGAGTAACTTACCATTGACTTGGTTAAATAACCTCTTATGTCCGTCAGTTTCAGACATGAGTCAGACATGATAACTCCATAGACAGTAGAAGAAACTCCGATCCGTCAGCTGTTATCCCGCTATCACCACTTAGCTGCAAATCTAGTAACAACAACGCCGGCTGGCATACAGGAAGGTGAACCAATCAGGTAGCAAGGCTGTCTGTACCAATGCCAACACCGTCTTTTGAGAGAAGGAACAGACGAGGGGATTGGGGGATTAACACTTTGTTTCCCAAATGCCGTGCAATTTCCCATTCGAAATTGGTGTGGACATTTTAAACATATACAGATATTGGTATAGACACGTCCATATTGTCCATACGCAATTTTACGTCCATGCTGTACACACAAACCCAAACACACACACACACACACACACACAGATAGAAAGAGAGAATGATGAGAGCTGGCATTGCCACGTGGCCAAGAGCCTAATAGAGACATCGTCATGAAGATGAGGGCAGATGGTTGTCATATGTATGCAAATATGCTGTGCACTGAATCAAGCATCCCTATCCACACCACCTGTCTCAGTGTCTCTGGTTCCCATACACTCTCTCTCTCTCTGTCTTTCTTTCTCTCTCTCTCCACATACAGTAGATACACACTCACACACACACACACTCACCAAAAAAATAAATAAGCAAAGGAAAGTCAAGACAAGGATGCACACTTAGACAAGAAGAGTACAAAAGCAAAGGGACTGATGTGTGTGTGCGTGTGTGTGTGTCTTTTTCTCTCTGTCTCTCTCACTCACACACACACCCCTTCTCACAAACACACACAAACACACTCCTCCATTGTCTTGGCACTGTGCTTTGTAAAAGCAACCTTGTCCCAACCTATTTCTGATCAGCCGTTTCATATTAATTAAAGCAAACACATTAATCATCATTTGCCAGTTTAAAGAGCTGAACAGCAGAATAAAGAATAGACTACACACACACACACACACACACAAAAGATGCATGAAAACCTGGGAGTGGATTAATCTGTTATGGTTTAGGGATGATCTGAACTTGGAACAACATAGTGGGAGGACACTTTCATGACAATGAGTATTCGGGCTTTCTCTGAGCCTGATAGATTTGGCAAAGGTTACTAGACTGTGTGTGTGTGTGTGTGTGTGTGTGTGTGATAAGTAGTGGAGCTGAGTAGATTGCCTGTTACTGTAACAGCAGACAATGATTAAACACTCACGCTTGTGCATATAAATATGGCTGGCAGACACCCTCAGAACACACACACACACACACACACACACACACACATACACAGACATGCACACGCACGCACACACACACATGTAGACACAACACTACACACAAACATGTAGACACACGACAAACATGTAGATACAACACACACACACTCACTCTCTCTCTCACAAACCTAGAGACCCCACAAACATGTAGACACAACACACATACACACAAACACACACATACCCCCCCCCCATAAATACACACCAGCACAATCACACCAATACTCAAACACGCACTCAAATACACAAGCAGACACACACAGAGAATAGGTATGAACACACAAGCACATACACACATCACACCAATACGCAGACACATTCGAACATACAAACAAGTATACACACCAGCCAACAAACACACCCACACAAACACACACAAAACATGTATAAACACATACACACACACACACACACACATATCACACATACAGACAGACAGACAGACACACACACACACACACACAAAACTTAAACCTAATCAAACCAAACCAAAAACAAAACCTAATCCCGTTCCAGACCACTGTTTTCATTGCTCCCTGTCGCATTTTCACAGAAAGAATCTGTCAGGAAGGTATTGCAAACAGATGCCTTGGAAAAATATTTAGAATGTGGCTCACACAAGCGTAGCCACCCACTCTTCAACCCTTCCAGACACACACACACACCTACATACACAACATTCATTCAGATTGACACACACACACACACACACACACACACAAACTTCTTTGTATCCATTCCCAATGTGGTAAAGAGTAGGCATTTCTGTTGACATTGTAACACATTTTATTTTGGAAAATGCAGTTTTGTATGACCTTTCACTCCTGAGCATTTAAGTATCTGAGCTGAGCAGCGGTTTCTCAGCCACTGACAACCCTCCAATATGAGAGATATGTTAGTGTGGATACAGCCATTCTCCACAGACACATAGAATGAAAGAGTGTTTGTGTATGCGTATGTGTGTGTGTACTCTTTAAAATGTCCTAAGACACTTAAACTCTTTTGGCTTTTGGGCCTCTTTTACCACAGATTGGAGTTCAATGCTGTTATTAATGAGCAGTAGGAAATTTTGCCGTGTCATAGTCCACTAGTGAAAAAAAGCAGTCAAAGGTTGCTGTCATCAACAGTGTATCATACTTTGGTATTGTTGCTACATTTGTGTGTGTGTGTGTGTGTGTGTGTGTGTGGGAACAAATTGATGGTACGTTTACACTTATTATATATTATTGTGTAACAGGTGTTTAGAGCATAAATACACTCACACACACACACACACACACACACACACAGTTCAAGTGTTCTCTGACACCTTTATGAGTGAAAAACGGACAGCAGATCAGCCTGGATTGAGATTCAGAATACACATGGGAATCCATGTAATGTGTCAAATGCTCTATCGGGACCTGTAACATGTTTGTTTTGGGACTGAAACATAGATAAACATAGAAAAACCCCTTCAAACATCCCTACACACACACACACACACACACACACACACATAATGATGTTTGGTGTTGCACAATCTGAGGTCTAAAGTCTTTCGTACACACAGAGAACTCTCTTTCACACACACACACATACACACACACCCACATTTACACAACACCCAAGCCCCATGTGGACAGGCCTTTGAAATTAGACGTTGTTGTGGCCACTGAAGAAAGATTTCATGTGCATGTGGTATCCTATTGCAGCATTGACAATGGATGCTCTGGGCCGAGCTGAGGGACCACTCGCTGTCGTGGGATCCACAACGTGGGATGTGAAACCACTGACGACCCACAGCTGGAGGGGAAAGACAAAAGAGACGAGGTCCCTGTGGTCGGAAAGACGGGAACCCAGACCATAGAAATGTGGAGCCCTGCACTGATCTTCCATGGGCCCTTTGAGTCTGACATCCTCAGAGTGCTCTGACTAACTGACCAGCAAACAGCCGTAAACCAGCCCACAACTGCATCTGCTGTAAAGAAGGTAAAATATGTTAATTCACTAACCATCGGTGGTTGTAAATCTATCATGTAAGTGAGAGTTAACAAAAGCATCATAAATGCTAGTGAGTTAATACGGTATAGACCTTGCTATAGGGTATAATTTGTAAGCAGAGGGTATACGTTCTCATATGGATCTTTACGTTGAGACACATTTACGTACTCACACTCAAAGGCCTACATCAAAGTAAAAGGTGTACTGCATTTCCAATGACTGATTTAAAATCTCATGCTGTTGAACACTTTTTTGGGGTGGAAATTGATCCTCGTTTTTCAAATCAGAAGGTTGTCTTGAGAAAGAAACTAGTAATAGTAACAGTAATATTGAGCAATGGTCAGAGTTTACCCCAATACATAAATTGTAACTTTTCACCACAATTGCTATTATGATCAGTTAAGCCTAGATAATGAAATTGCTGATCAACACATGCATAGTCATATACACTACTCCTAAATATCAAGTCTAAATTTACTAGGAGACTTTGTGCTGAACAGTGATCTAATACTGTGGCATGCCACATCAATGACAGGGAGACCTCCTTGGTATCTTAGTGCATATGCGGTCCAAAGCGCTCCCACAGCCTAAAGCCATTACTGTGCGTCTCATAAAGGCACGTGCCATACCCAACGTTTAAGCTCTCCGCGGGGGGTGGCAGGGACTGCAGGCGTCTCATTAGGCCGTAATCAGGACAAAAAAGAAGCCAGAACGCCCACCAATGACTCACCATCATTACAGAACTCAGCGCCTTCCGGCCACCCAGCCGGTACAGTGCTGAAACAGGCCTAACAGCTGAGGAACCCATCAGAGGACTGTGTGTGTGTGTGTGTGTGTGTGTGTGTGTGTGTGTGTTGTGTGTTTGTGGGCGTCTAGGCCTGTATGTCTGTATTAGATTGGGTGAATACACATGGTGTGTGTGTGTACGTGTTTTTGTGTAAAAATGAGTACACAAGGTGCGTGAGTGTGTATGTATGTGTGTGTGTGCGCATGTGTGTGTGAGTGCGTACCTGCAAATGATATGAGCAGCCACTCTATGGAGCGGCAGCCCGGTCTGATTTACTGCTGTTCATTATCAGGCTGTTTCCCCCATAGGCCACCTTCAGCCTGTGCTCTTTTATGGGTTCATGCTGGGGACCCTGTGAGTCTGTGCTCGTTGCTGCACTCACTGGAACACTGGGGTTGTTGTCAGGAACTCCAAAACTCTTACTGTTGCTAGGGACCTGAGACCTCTGTGATTGTTGCCAGGCAAATCCAGAAATTCTGAAGAGTTATGGACATCTGGAAATTATGCCACAAGGCTTTAATCTAATATAATTAAGAAGCCATTTGAGGTCTTTACACTACTTTTCTGTTGTTATGGGAACTTGCACACCAACCACTTATAGCTACAGTTTGATTCCATAGAGGAAAGCACTGGTGAAACGGTAGTGTAGAAGTAGTGTATACAGTGAGTCTACCAAATCAACCAAAAGATGAGGCACTTTGCAGGTTTTTAAGTGGGTCATAATTTTCTGGACATGGTTACTAGGCAATTTATTATGATTAAGTCAGTTGTCCAACATCAAATCTATGTCGGCCTAAGTCACACAGCACAACAGAAACTTTGTCCTTTACTGTCTTTGGGAGCTCAAGGGTTGTTTTTGGGGGAGTCAGAAATTTAGACTGTGAGAATGCTCACACAGGCCATTCATCTTCTGAAGAACAAGTGTCTGTGACAACAGCCAGCTAACAGAAAGTTACCATCAAAAGACTCAAATAAAAATTGCTTTGAGAGAAAGGGATGTCTGTTGTGTCTAAAGTTGTGCATTAAAATAGAGGGAAAATATGTGGTGTTTGTGAAGACTTGGTAGGACCTCAGGGCAAAGCATATTGAGACTCACTCTGATTTCCTAAATGTAGTGAACACAGTTAATAGTATTTGGCTCCAGCTGACCTTTTTATAATATTTATACCCGCGCCTCCTTATATGCCTGAAGCTAGAAAGTTCGTAATACTAATTAAACGGCCACGTACAACATTAACACACTGTACCTAAACATGTTCAAGAGCCTGAATAAAATGTCCACTTGTATTTGATTAAACTTTCCCCTTACATTTGTGTTGAAGTGGCACAGGGCTGTTTGTTTAATGACATTTAGCCAAGGGTTATGGTTGCTGCGTCCAAACCAAAAACGTCATTTTAATGCTGTAACTGGAAAGTCTGACAAGTACGTCCTATATGCACTGCAGTAAAACGTTCTTTTATGTTTATTTTCTGCGCTCATATTTATCCATTTGTGCTTTCAGGCGTCAAGAGAGCGCTCTCTTGAACAACGGTCGCCCTCAATATTTATGACAGGGGCATTTCTGTTAATCATCACAAAATTATTCCTCCTCCTTTCTCTCTCTCTCTCTCTCTCTCTCTCTCTCTCTCTCTCTCTCTCTCCCCCTCTCTCTCGCTCTGTAACATTTTCCAGGTGGCAGTCTGCAAGCATGTCACTACCACACTCAAACACAGGTGCGAGGCCCTTTCCCCCGCCTAACCAACCCCTCAGGAATCTTCTGGAAAAGAGGCAGCTGCACAAATACGTTGCTAATGTACGGCCGTCTCTGGCTTTTCAGTCCCAAACAGAATAATATTAACATGTCGCTAACACAGCGGATGCTATACAAGAGCTTTCAAGATCCATATAATATTAACATACTTTGCATGTAGTTCAAGCTTGAGACAGTAGAGAGTATTTGTGGGTGGGTTGGAGGGGGGTTTGAATCAAATGGATATTTTGTCATCTAAATGACTGAAGCCTGTATGTGTGTGTTTCCAAGTGTATGTGTGTGTGTGTGTGTGTGTGTGTCCATCAGGTTTTAATCTGACTTCTGCTTCCGGTTGTTGATGTCATTATTTGTACACAGCATCACATCACCTGCTGTTCCATACACAAATCGGACATCTGATTGAAATGCCGTTTTTAAGCCAGAAACAGAACACTGGATGTTCTTCAGATGTTTCGGCCCCATCATATAGACCGTAAGCCCACCTAATCAAATTTTGTTTACACAAAAATAGACATCCTATTTCCGGCGTTTGTATTAACAGCAAGAGAGTAACCACGGAAACAAATCCACAGATGGAACTCACCTGATATGTATGGAAAGTATTAATGGTACCTTATTAGCGAAAGCAGTGACCTCCAAAACACAAACACAAACACACATTAACTCGCACACACACAAACAAAATATAATATGCTAAAACCAAAATGATACTGTATAAATATAATGCTGAAAATGTAACATATTTGGACTCTGAACTCTTCTCACACTCACAGAGTATCGTTTCAAACAGCACATTGCCCCCAGCAAGTCCCATCAATCCTTATTAGTGGGTACATGCACATGAGTGGGTGAGGCATTTGTGATGCTTTGCAGCAGGCCCCCTATCTATTTGTCAGTAGTTAATTAGCAGCTAAGGAGCCAAAGCTAATGAGCAAATGCAAGCACACAGTCACACACGCAGTTCACTTTTTCTGTACTTATTCTGTCAGTCTGTACTATAGTTTTGGTGAGAAGGTTTGACAGTTTTGCTACACAAATGTGCATGCATATGCGCGCACACACACACACACACACACACACACAGTTCTCAGATTCAGTGAGCCTCTACAATTGTTTTAAAAAGGAACTCTGACAGTTTTGCCATTTATTATTGTGGTTGTACGTGGGTGGGGTTAATTTAGTGTGTGTGTGTTGAGGTGGGTGAGGGGGTGCAAATTACTTCTCTCTATGCTGTATGTAGATTCCTGTCCAGCTTGACAAGGTGTCTGAGAGTGAAGGGAAAATGTGTATGCGCGTGTGTGTGATTGTAAGGAAGTGGAAGGGGTTGGGGGGGCATTCTAATGGGTTCTTTGTGTGAGCGGTGTGCAAATGTTCGTCTTCTCTAAAATGTCTTCCAGATTAACTTTGCCACACAGCCTCCTCAAGGTGTTTGCCACATTTGTCATTTTTAGAACTGGCTGCCAGGTGCACAATGGAGAGAAGTGTTTCATGTATAGGCTCGTGTGTTTGTGTGTGTGTGTGTGTGTAGAGTGTAGGGTGAGTGTATGAATGTGTGTTAAACTGCAAATACTTGGCCAGCATGTGTTGTGGGTGCATGTGTGTGCTTGTGTTTGTGTCTGTGCAGTGACTGTGTTCGTAGTCAAGCCATGCTGTAGCCGGAGGTCTTGGTCTAGCTGGTGGTGTTGGGAGTTCTTAATTTTCATTTCTCAAATCCTTCTGTCACCACTTACATGTTATGTCATAATGTCCAGATAGTGTAACAGAATACACACACACACACACACACACACACACACACAGTGTTCTTGCAAAATGAGTATCGTTCAAGGTATGTGCAAATCACATGTCTGCATACCCCTGCACACTCACTCTTTCACAAACACACACACACACACACACACACACACAGACACTCAATTCTCAAAAGCAATAACCAGAGCAGCCAAATACCTTGGCAGAGTGCTGACAGTCATTGAATCAGTCACTGCCGCCGAACCGCTTGTCATCACTCCTGCTTATTGATACGTCATTAACAGACATCTCTTCCCTAACGACGGATGGGTCCCTGACCTACCTGATGTCACCCTAATGAATAACAACGGTGACTACTCCTGAGTCGGCGCTGATTGATTAGCACCCACAATTATGCCTCAGCGATACAGCAGAGCTAGACAAAGACAAAATGAAGCAACCCGGACTTGCAAGATCGACAGTGGCAGTGTCTGTGTGTGTGTGTGTGTGTGAGAGTGTGTGTGTGACATTTTAATCTACCTGCTGATTAATAGACCAAAGAGAGTATTCTGCCTCCACAGTAGCGAGAAAGAATGTTCCGGCCCTGACATTCGTTATGAATCACCAGTAGAGCAAAGGCTAGCCTATATAAAGTGGATGGAGAACATTGACCAATAGCTGAAGGCCTTGCCAACTTTGGGTACAGCGCATCTGTGTGTATGTGAGTGTGTCTGTGTATGTGTAACTGTGTGTGTGTCCTCCTCTCAAGCCACGAAGAGACGGCTGTGTGTGTGGTGTCTGAAACAGTGGTCAGGCGAGTCTGGTCAGGCGAGCAAACACCCACTTGGTTATTGTGTTAATTTTTATAAGGAGGCACTCACTCTTCATGTTTATTTAATGGACAACTGGAGAGAGGAGAAGGAAAGAAAAACAAGTGCAGGGTGGTTGGCAGAGAGAGAGAGAGAGAGAGAGAGAGAGAGAGAGAGAGAGGAAAAAGAGAAAAGAAGATCGCAACACTGAGAGACAGAGAGAAAGGAAAAATGGAGAAAAAGAGAAGGTGAAAGATAGATAGGGAGAAAGAGAGAAAAGGGAGAGTAAGGAAAAGAGAGAGAAGGAGAAAGAGAGGGAGGAAAAAGCTACCCGCTGATTTATGGCCAGACTTTAATTGGGTTGTAAAATCAAATCCAGAGTTGTTTCAGGAATGCCAAAATGTGATTCCTGGCCTGTTTACAGAACGAGCCTGCCAGTCAAGGACATGCAGAAAGAGGATTTGTGTTTGTGTGTGCGTGTGTGTGTGTGTGTTTAACACCTACTCCATTTGAGTGTGATTAAAACAGGCCTGTGATGGGTTTGGGTAGAGAGGATGGCCAAAGCAGGAATCTTGGGCTTAGGGTAAGTGTGTGTGAGAGTGTGGTAGCCTACGTGTGTGTGTGTGTGTGTGTGTGTGTGTGTGTGTGTGTGAGTGGGGCGGGTGGGAGACGGAGGCCCCTGCAGACGCTGTGACTGTGGCGTGTTGTCCTTGGAGAGAGCAGAAAGAGTAGGGTAGCGTCCGTGCCAGTATGCAGCGGGCAGACAGGCCAACGTGGGCAAACCCAGATGCCAGTGGAGAGGGACCACGCCTGGGATTAATGCATTACAGAGGAGGAAGAGGAGTAGGTTACATTACAGACACGTACATACAGCAACAAGGCAATACACACAGACACACACATAACTCCTACTCCCAGCCCATGTACCAACCTCAAAATAAGGGTTGGAAGCAGTCCAGCAACACACACACACACACACACAAAACTCCCACTCCCAACCAATACACACACCTCAAAATAAGGGTTGGAAGAGTTTATGGAATGTAAGGGTGTGCAGATGCTATTGCTATGCCTAACATAAATACTGTAAATCAGTTTAGCTAAAGGTGTCATCTAGAGAGAGAGAGAATAACAAGCCCAGAGAGCAAAAGTGACATTTATGTGACAGCCAGCCATTGCTACTTGTTGTAGATCAATATTATGATTTGCGGTAATGGAAGAGAGGAGGCATTATCAGAGCAAAATCATCATCAGTTGTTCCCCTCCATTACAATCTCCACGGGGCTCAAACAAACAGAAGAGCTCTCTTTAAATATAAAAGCGGAAATTGCTTAAGTCTTTTACAAACTCATCGAAGAGGCAAGAAAGTTCTGCCATAAGGGAAGGAGAGAGGGGACAAATGTAGCAAAAAAGGAAAGAGAGAGAGGGGGGGGGGGGAGAACAGAGAGATACTTCAGGGGAAAATACATCTGAAAGCTTTTGGTTAAATCTTCAGCTCTCATCTTTAGTTCCATCAAAGGCTTCATAGGCCCAATCCCCATCCGGAAGAGCTTATTTTTTTTATGTTGTGTTAATAAAATGTTAACTCATCGTGGATTATTTACGGGGGGTTTAATCGAGGACCGGGGTCTGGAGATAATTTGCTTCATGAGATAATAATGCAGTTTGTGCATGTCTGCGTGTGTGTGTGTGTTTGTGTGTGTGAGTGAGTATGAGTGAGTGTCTGTGTGTGTGTGTACATCTGTCCTCAAGTTCCAGTATCCCCATGTCCTGATGTCTCCTCTTTTACTCTTAAGAATCTAATGACTCACATTTCCCTGGACTGGAATTATGAATTCAGTTCGTTTTCATAACCAGACTATATCAGGTCAACCTGTGTTAGTGAACTGACTTACTTCTTATCTAAGGTCATCCAATTACAATATCAGAGAAATAATTTAACCCTCCTCAGCTGTGCTCTATTTACAGTATGGACCAGACTCGAGGATTCTTGTTAAACACACGCAAACTCTAGACGGGTTTCATTAGACAGAGCCACAGCAACAAGAAATGTAGCAATTTACTCCTGAACATCAATCTCTTTGCCAAAGAAATATATTTCCTTCAGATCAACTAGTGCCTGTAATGCACAAACGCAGCCAACAGTACACGTAGCAATAGCAATGTTATACAGCTATATACTGTAGAAAGGAATGCAGTCCCAAATATTGTATTGTATATCGGGAATAAGCTGTACAACAACACTAAACACAATTCAACCAATCATAATCAAGAAACTATCCTGAGCTTTCCATTAAAGAATGTACTACAGTGTGCTTGGCTACACTTGGCTACACCACATCACTCTGTCTTTTTTTAACCCCTTAAAATCAATTTGGCTATGTTGGCCTCAATGCTGTCTTTCTCATATCCAGGCCATCTTAGGCCACGCTGCACAGATGAGTTGATCAAGTCAACCTACCCTAATCCACACACCGTCCTTGTTACATAACCGAACATGGTAGACTGAGCAGGATAGTTCATGGTTGTTCATGCCTAAGGGCGGGGGGGGGGGGGGGGGGGGCAAAGTTGGGATCAGTTCCGTCCTGCAGAAACAGGCATGCTGTTGTCATGCTAGGTTGTAGTAGGTAGTACAGCGCGTTAAAATAAGCTTGGTGCACATTACATTATTGGATTACAGTTTCTATTACAACGATTTCCTTTCTTTGGCAGGAGATCATGATATAATATCAAAAATGCACATCCACTATATGAGGCTTTTACATGTACTGTAAATGTTCTGGTGTTCTGCCATAGACATCAGAGTTAGAGAGCATGCCTCCGCATTGCCTTGTCCGATCGTTCCAGGAAGGATCATGAAATACCTCGCTCCGCGTATCTACCATCTTTGTTATAACGAGTGACAATACACTAATATCCTGACCTCTCCCTTGGCTTCCTTGTCCCATCCGCAGCACTCTTTGGCTCCTGTGACTATGAGCATTCAGAGCCCATGTGCTTTCTCTAGGCTTAGTTCTGCCTTTTACTGCATTATTGGAATAGCTAGGGCAGACCAGCATGGGTCAGCCCGCAAAAATTGGCTTTTTTACTGGACCTCACTGACACCCTGAAGGCCATCCATGTCCTTTAGTGACCCATACCCCCAGCTGAGGGGATACTGACTTTGCTACAGTGAACTATCATCGCTATTATTATTATTATTATTATTATTATTATTACTATAGTTTAAATAACAATTGTTTGGAACTATATCTTTAACATTTGTATAATGTACCACAAAATGGAGCATTATCCTGACACAGATTAGCCTTCCTCAGATGAACTACCTGTTTTCTTGTACAGGAGATTTAGGATATACATTTCACAATGAACATGACAAAGTCCTGTTGCAATCCATTAGCATAAGTTGTGAAGAAAACATGATGCTTAATGAAGCTGAATAATCTGAGTGGGTTTGCTGTAGGCACACACATACAGCTTTTTGCTGTGCTGTCTCCCCAAAGGCTCAACTTAACTCGAATCAGTGTGTTGCACTGTTGCTAAGTCGTGTGACCAAAGCAGAGAGAAAGAGCAGAGTCTGGAGGAGTGGTTAGGAAAGAAAAGAGGGACGAGAGCAAAATAAGAGCTGCAAGCATACACGTAGCTAATTAACCATGCAAATCTCACATAGGGAGAGAGAGAGAGGGAGAGAGAGGGACAAAGGGGAAAAAAGACAAAATGAAAATTGTTCATTGGGATCTTCAGCCTGTTGTAGGTAATTTGGAAAAAATGGTCTTCCGTCCGCTTTGTTTAGGAGTGGTATTTTCGTCAGGAAGGTTGTAGAGGTTTTTCCTTGCTGCCCTCAGGCAACCAGTAGGGACACCTTCTCAGGACAGCCCCAAACCATCACCACCCCCCACCCCAATACCACTGCTCTCGACTGCCTTTCCTTAGAATCCTCTTGCTTCTTGACGCTTCGCCCCCTTCATATCGCTTTCTCATTAATGCCTGCAGTGATGAAATATTCAGAGCAACCACAGGGAGTGATGGTGGTGTCAGAGGCAGTGCTGGTACAGTGGAAGCCAGGGTGCGGGGGGGCTGGCTGTCACAGTGGGTGGAAAACGTATCAATCATAGATCTGAAACCTAATGGCTCTACAGTTTGTCATTCTGTCATTCTGTTCTCATCTGTTCTCCCCCCCCCCCCCCCGACCTGCATGCCATCCACTGGGACCAGCAGCAGCAGCAGCGCGTCGGCTGGTTGTCACTGACCGCCACAGCAGATAGTCGCACATTTGCATTTAGTTCAGCACCCACTTCCCCTCTCCGCCGCCATTACTCCTCCGCTTTATTTTTGTGTCCTCAAACTGCATCTATTAAAAATATTTATTACACAGCTCTTTAGAATCCTGTAGAACATTCCGTTCATTTTGTTGACTTCCCATCATTCTACGTGTAACAGACCAGACAGGAAAAGTGAAACGGAAAGTTAACCAGCTGATCTGTAAGTTAAGTGGAAGCCATTATACCTATCTTAATACTTAAAATAACTAAGAAATCATTTATAAGCAAGGGTTTGTGGTCTTGTTATTGATATCTAGTAACCGTGTAATAATCAGGATTGTGTGACGGAGCTGATTAAAGCAGTAGATCAAAATCCTCCAACCATAGCCCATGTATGTGCATGTGTGTGTGTGTGTGTGTATGTGTGTGTGAGTGTGTGTAATCAATGATATGTGGCTAGTCTCTCATCTGTAAAAGTGTGTGTAAGTGGAGCCTTGTGCATTCCCTAACTTCGTGCTGATCAAAGGCTCCCCGAGCAGGTACTAATTTGCCAGGTTAGGGGATTAAAGCACACTGGATACTGAGCCACTGGGCTGAACATGGAGGTGGAGGGGAAGAGCATGGAATGGACGTAATAGGGGACAGGATCAGAGCTGGGCTTCTCTAATATCACAGCAATAGTTAGGAGCAGATGGATGAGAGAAAAAGAGAGAAAGAAAGGACAGATTGAAACTGTAGATATAGAACTGAAGGAGAGGAAAAAAAAACACTGACAGAAAATTAAAAAGAGAGATGGTGAGAGGTAAGAGAAACAGAGAGAGGCATAAAGTGTAGAGAGGGATAGAGAAAGGGGAAGGAAGGAGAGATGGAGTCCAGAGGGGTGTGTGTGTTGGGGGATGGGTGACAGTGACGGCTAAGGGAGTTAATCGTAACACAAGGCATTCTCCATGGAAAGCTTTTACATTTGTTTACTGAGAGCTGACACCTCTCACATCTGCAGTAACAAAGCTTTCAGAGATACTTTTGCTGTGTGTGTGTGTGTCACTGTCATTTCATGGATGATTGTTAGCAGATACTGCTGTCAGAACAAAGACTGAAACCTGGTGCATTTCATTTCTCTGTGGATGTCTTTTATCAGTGTTGTGGTCTAATATATGAACACACACACACACACACACACACACACACTCACACACACATTCACTCTAAACAGGCTCATAATGTTGAATCATGAGAAGGTGATGAGGTCAGCTAAGGTTGCTTCCAGCTGCTACCGCTCCCTCTGTTCATTACTGTAACCATGCTCTGCTTAATGATGCCACTAACCTTTGTGTGTGTTTGTGTGTGTGTGTGTCACTGGTGCATGTTTTTAAGCGGATGTACATGTAAGTGCCATTTAGTGTTGGCCTGCCTTTGTATATTAGTTTTCATGTATGTATTTGTAAGTAAACACAGTTATGTGTGTGTGTCAGAGAGAGAGTGTGTGTGTGTATGTGTGGGTGTGTGTGTTTACTGTAATGTGAGGTCAGGTTAGGATGTGCACGAATGCCCAATAACAGCAGACATTTCCCGGCAACTGTTGTGGTTGTTTGCCATTGTTTGTGTGGCACTTTTATAAAGCCAGCTATATCATGGTTCGTGCGTCGTAAAAATCGCCCCAGAAAAATGCTCGCGGATGTGGATTTAATCATCGTGTCTTTAAAGAAGCTATTTCATAGGCTGTGTGTTCACTTGAAGGTCAGGATTCTTAAGTGAACTCAGCAGACTTGGGCACGAAAGCTGTCTAAAGCGTCTTCATAATTGGGAATGGCCTTATGCCTTACACCCAGGGAGAACTAATAGCTTATTCCACTCTTTATATTTAAATTGATGTTTGATTTTGAGATGATCACAAGAAATTGACAGTGAATTGACTATGAAAAAGTGTTGCATTTTTGCTCAGTGTGTTCTGTATTTCTGCACAAGGGTTTTCTTTATGAAACTGTGAACACTGGTGAAAGTGCAGCTTTTTCCATTAGAAAAAATGATGTTTAGATATGACATGACTTGTGTCCCTTAAGATATGTCTGAAAAATCTGCTCCAAAAGAACACAAGAAAACAAGCTGGTCGTCATTTGAGGGGTAAGACAAAGGATAACTAAATAGTGTAATATTTGTCTGACTTTATTGAGATAATAGTGGATTGAAATCAGAACTATGCACTGACATGAGATGATGAAGGTTCTCAGACTAACAGTGTGTTACTGTTTATATCATTTGCTACAGTATATACTTAGTATAACATCGCTCCATCTGGCTTAAACAACATTATGCAATGACATGTACACAGACACACACACACACACACACACCACTGTCATATCAATGGAAATGGTACATGTACAGTATTATACTGTGTGAAAGTGAAACATCGAAGGTTTATCCATAAACTCTGTTTCAAGCTATTAACACCATTCACGGTGGCTTTAACCAAACAAAGTCCACTCCATACACAAATAACACAGAAACACACCTAGTGTATGTATATGTGTGGCTGTGTGTGTGTGTGCGTGTGTGTGTGTATGTGTGTTTAACATCTGACAAAGAAAGGATTAAGCCTGTCCATCAGTCATGTCTGGGTCCTTATTATCACCTGATTTATGGGGGCCGCAGCCTAGATGAGGCACACACAGGCAGTTCTGTGGAGTAGTCCTGATGAATAGCTCAATGGCACACACACACACACACACACACAGACATACACACACAGATGCCTTGTATTAGTGTGGCAAATACCATGTCTTGCACACACAACACTAAATTACCTGTAGACCTGTTGACAGCTGGGGTATTTGTGTGTGTATGTGTGTGTGTGTGTGTGTATGTGTGTGTGTGTTTAGCTTTCTCTCTACAGTATGTCAATGTATGTCAGTCTTGTATGTTTACTTGCTGATGCTGATGGGTATTGTGTTGGCATGCATTGAAACTAGAAGCATGAGACAAAACACCAGCTACACTCATAGACAAGTGAATCATAGAAATTTCTCTCACATTTATGAGATTTATATACTTTATTGTTGTTATACTATAAGGAAACAGTGTGCATGTTTGCTTGGGATGGAGCCACCACACAGTCCAAAGTTAACTGTAATCGTTTAATGGTAAATTTGAGCCCAATACAGCAATACAACCGTACTGTCCTAGCGTTCTACATTTTCCTTACAATATCATATTTTTTACTGTTTACCTATTTTTCATTCGAGACCAAAACTATGCAAAACAAACACAATTATTAATGGACTGAGATGCATTAGCATTCAGCAAGGTTGACTGCTGAAACACCATTGCTAAATACGGTGTAGTATGAATACCAACCTTACAGTAATAACTACAGATGTGCAGAACAGACAGTGTACAGTATTTAAAGGGATATTATGACTGTAAAATGATCCCAGAGTGTATTTTGGATAATAACGACTTTGTTTGGGAACAAAGCTAGCTAATTTGATGTGTCATTATCTAGACTTCTGCAGTGTTTCTAGCGAATAGTAATATGGGAATATAATTGGCTGCTACCAGGCCAACAAAGCCATGTTGTCAGTTACTGACAAAATAAGATAACTGTTAGTTAGCTTCTTTTGATATGGTTTATGTAAACACAGAACTAAGCTGGGGCGATGGCCCAAAGTTTTAGCTGACCATTATTCCCTCTCTCTCTCCACCATGCAAACTTCCATTTGCTGACTGTGGGTCAATTTCCTGACTATAGACAGAATGGGCAAAACCTGTTGTGATCAACAGCTCTAGCAGTAGCAATCCTTGACTGCACATGCGGATCCTGTCATGGTCATTAACAGTCACTCAGTACCTGAAACTCAACCATCTGCGTCAAATGGTCATGATGACATGGAAATTGCTGGAATAAGTCAGGCCCAAACATCTATGTTCAGCTTCCTAGGATATCAGCCATCAAATGAAGATTGTGAGAATGTAGAACTGGATAACAATGAACACTGCAGACATCTGCACCACTCACTCTGGTTGCTGAATTAATATTCCACATATTCCACCTATATTCTCAGTCTAACTCTACAATTTCCACAACTTCTGATATGAAAAATGGAATATGCCAATATGATAATAGAAAATATTTTTCTCTTGAATCTAAGGCATATGGTAAGGCATATTCAGGTAGTGTCACATCAAACACTGCCAGAACAAACAAACAAACAAAAAAAAAAACATAAACCATATGTCATGATGACCATCATATTGACTGAGAAAATACCTTAAAAAGAAAGGTAAGGAAATAAGGCTACAAATCACAAGGTTTACATGGTTCTGGATATTTTATCCATTTGTGTGAGTCTGTGTGTCTAAGGATGACATGTTTGTGTAATGTTTTTGTGTGATCTCCCATTAGCTGTGAAGCGTGTGTGCAGTGACAGGCTGCTAACTCCTCGCTAATGGGTATCTAAATTCTCCCTCACCCAAAGCTCACAGACACAACATGAGGAAGGAGTGACAGCAGGTGTCTTCTCCCATCAGCGCTCCCGACTGCAGCGCCTCCCTGGTCTCCCGGTGACAGTCTGTAAAGATCACAGGGCTGGAAGGGTCTGGTGCGCCAGGCCTGGTGTTTGTCCAGCCAAACTGGAGCCGTGTGGCTGCCGCGAGGCTTACCATGGATAAAGGCTTGAGCCACAGCGAGCCTGGCGGTCAGACCGTCTAATGCCAGGCCCAGGAGAGGATGTGATGGAAAAATGCAGAGGTCAAAGAATCTGACTAGCTGCTAATGTGTAAGGGCAGAGAATGAATCACATATAGCAAAGGAAAGATGACTTAAATAGAATAAAAGGCTTCTGTAGCATATAGAACAAAAAAGGAATACAATAAACAACAACAAAAATATTCCATGTATTCTTTTTGCCAGCTGTAGGCCTACTCTTTGGCTTGCATACATTTCTACCATCAACAGAGACTACAGTACAACCAAGTGCGGCTAATAAACATTATGCCACACATCTATAGCAGACAGCTGCAAAAATCCCTCTGAGGATTACCACTCCATCCAACTTTCATTAAACTAGACTCATTCCATTGGCTCATAGAGTGTACAATGCATTCATCACGGTGTGTGCTACTCTACTGTGTAATCACATATTTCATAGCTCAGGTAGCAATCTGCTTGACTTAATAATGTTGTACATCTCAAGAACATTCGAAGCCTTTCATTGTCAGCAGGCCAATGAATGCGACCCTTGTATGACACATATTAAAATTTTTCTTTAGATATTGATCTGCTTGTAAGGTGGTCAGTGTGCCTTACACAGAGGTAAGGCTCTTTCTGTATGTGTGTTTGTGTGTGTGTGTGTGTGTTATTTCTGTGTGCATTATAGAAGACTCACATGTTGAATGCAAAATATTGTTTGCCCGGCACACCATCAGTTTTGGAGAAATCTCTTTTCACTTTTGAACTTTGCATACTAAACCCAAAAGAGCCTCAGAGTTGCCACCCAGTTGTGAGGTTACATTCACACTTCAGCTTATTTGATATGCATTATCAAATGTTATTATGTGTGTGTGTGTGTGTGTAGTTGAGAGAGGGGTGGTACTCTTGCTCTCTCTCTCTATGTACACCATAAGCTCGCTGCCTAACAACACAGCATAAGACGAATGTGCATTGGCAACTGCTGAAATGCTTTGGGCTGCCAAGACTGTGAAAGCATTTGGTCCAAACACACGGTCTGACGCCAGCCTCGTGTGGCTGCCAGGGATCCCAGTGCTGTGACATCACTTCCTGTCACAGTACAATGGAGACTTTGATGGAGGTGAGGCAGAGGAGGAGAGTGCTGGACAGAACGACTTGCCAACATAGGGCACATTAGTGCAGTACAGAAGCATCCCTATTGGGTTTAGTTTACCTTCAAATAGTTATTTACAGTAAAACACATGTAGAGGCAAGGTTCACCTATGACAGAGTAGCGTCTCAGGAATGGCCATAGGTTTTTGTGTTTGTAAAAATGCAAACACTGATGGCAAAGGGGAATGTATGCTGTGTATGTGGATAATATGGAGGCCAGCTGAGTGGAATGGCACTGGAATAGTGCAGAGAAAGGAATGGTGCTCTGTCAAATAATAGAAAGGTGAATGGGGGAGGAGAAAGGAGACGGAGGACTCAGGGCTCAGCTAAGAGGGGGTAGTGTGTGTGTGTGTTGGATGGGGGTGACTCAGTTATATTCTTTCAGTCTTAGGATTAGGTCTCTTTTTTTGCATGCCTGTGTGCATGCATATGAGTTTGAGGCCTTTCTCTCCTAGTCTGTCTATGTGTGTGTTTGTATGTGTGTGTGTTTGAGAGAGAGAGAGAGAAAGAGAGAGAATGCAGGATGCTGTGAGAGTAAAGGACTTCAGTGAGCCTCTATCCGTCTCTCCCACAGTCATTCACCTACAAGAGAAACAATGTTCCTTTCTCCTTGGGTCCAACTTATATACATAAAATTCAACCTTTACACACACCTCTGTGCCATAACATCACAGCTTTCCAAGCCCAGTGCTAAAACACTGTGCTTTGTGTGTATGTGTGTGTGTATGTGAGTCAGTTTCACCAGGCAGAGCTTATTAAAATGTCATTGACTTTTAAAAGTGCATATTTATGTACAGCTGCATGTGAGCAGACATCTCATACATGCACACACACACACACGTTCAATGTCACAGACACATGTTGGCAAACTTAAACACACACTCAAACACACACATTTCTGTGTCCAATAGGCACACCGAAAGACAGACATGCTCAGACACCTGTGCTGGCTAGTCTGAGTTCTCTCTGTGGCAGTCTCCGATAAGCTTTATTACATAGCAGTATCTGTGTGTGTCTGTGTGTGTGTGTGTGTGTGTGTGTGTGCATGTGTCGTGGAGACAGTCTTGTGATTGATGTTCCCTCATTACCATTGCGACTGAGGCGAGGTAATACATTGAACCGGTGGTGGCGGGGGCCAGGTCTAAATTAGTTGTGTCAAATTTGCAAGAGGATCACCCCTCTGACACATGTGCACACACACACATAGACGCACACAGGCAAACACACACATGTACACACACACACACACAAGCTGTCACAATGCTGCTATTGCTACATCACGATGAGGCAACAGTGACAGATTCAGGGTTGACTCTTTGTGTGTGTGTGTCAGTATAAATGTACTGTTAAAAGACAGCGTAAAAAGAAGACCTCACAGAGGTTAATTCCTTACTTTTTAAATATTTAATTTTTTTCTGTGTGGTTGTGAGTTAGTGAGAGAGAGGGAGAGAAAAAGAATGGAAAGAAGATAGGAGCGCTCTCTTTTGCTGACAGAAGAAAAGACAAAAGAGAGAGAGAGTCAGTGAGTAAGTGTGTTTGAGTGAGGGAGAGAGAGAGAGGGGAAATTATCTTAATCTGAGAGAAAGAATGAATTCCTTACTTTTGAAATATTTACACTCTGTGGGTGTGAGTGAGTGAGAGATGGAATACTGGAAAGAGAGAGAAAGAATGCAGCAGAATAAAAGACAAAAAAAAGGCTGGACTCAACCAACCCAGATGTGGCACTACTACACCAAAGACTAACACCCCCCCCCCCCCCCCAAACACACACTCTCACACACCTAGTATACATCTTTTTTTAAGTAGGAAGTACTTAAAGTACTGTCAGCTGCACAGCAGAGCTTGGACTTCCTGTGGGTGGGAGTGATCAAGGCATTTGTGCCAACTGGGACTAGAAGGTAGGTCACGATGAGGTAGGTCTCACTCTAGCATCTACCTTTCAGTTCTCACAGATGTCCTCAATTTTTTTATCCCTGCACTATGGCCGTTTCACAATACAAAGAACGCCAAGGATGGACTTGTGTACATGGAAGTTCAAATTTGGGAAGTCAAGAACGGGAGTGCAAACTTACAAGAAGGCGAGGAAACAGTAAGCCCAAAGAGCAGTTTGAGACAGTTGCATCCTCATTAGTTAAATAATTACATTCAGGTGTTCGAAATATATGACCCGTTGCAGTTAAGTTTCTTGCAAGATTTAAGATTGTTGATCCAAAACGATTTAACAGTCACCATTTCTCGTCTCATTTTACCAAATAGGCAATACAGCTATAAATTCCGACTTATTTAGTTTAAGACATAAATTGTTACCCTTGCATTAGCTCCATTTTTATTTTTTTGATTCACGTTCTGTTTAGATGCAGAAATGCATTATCAGGCAGAATGGTCCTTAAGAACCATCCGATGCATCCTTAAGTCCCTATCCGATGCATCCTTGATAAAATGGCAATCTGGGAATAAAATAAAATCTGTGAATTTCATGCGTTCTTGGGTAAATGTGTGAATACTTGTGTAAACTTGTGAATTGTATCAGTACTTTGGTTGTGTTTTATGACTTGTCACAAGTTCAAGAGCATGCAAGTGCCGAAAAGTACGGTTAGTAATAAACGGCCTATGTGTTCCTAGCTCCGCCCCTCACCTGTACCTTGTCTCACTGACTCGTTATTAGTCTAGTCAATTCCTGCCTTGTTTCAGCTGTTCCTCGTCTCATAGTTTTTCCTTATGTATTTAAACCCCTGGTTGTCGGTCATTGTCGCATGTTCCGTGTCCTGTGTCCTAGGATTATGTGAAAGTAAGTAAGTAAGTAAGTAAGTACGCCTCGTTTCTGTTTGTACATAAATTCTAAGTCTCATTTTAAACTGCCTGTGTCTGGGTCTGTATACAAGTAATAGTTATTATATAGTTATAATAGGTACTTTTTGTCCATGGATGTTCTCACATGTATGGTTTGACCACACAAATCAACAACCTCACAACCACGAGTGTTATATCCCATATGGAGTTTTTAGACGTTGAGCCTCCACTTAACATATGTTAACTCATACTGTAGACTTCTCATTTGGTTGTATTCTCTCTCATACACACACAAACATGTACATGTACGTACACTAATGGAAGGATGTACTCAAATGTGGTCACAGCCAGTCAGATACATAGTAGACATGATGTATGTGTATGTGTCTGTGTGTGTGTGCATTCATTGGGGTTCCAGAACTGGAGTCCCAAATGTACAGGTTTCTGCTCACTCATAGTCACGCTCAGCACATCTGTCTGTCCATTCATCCATGGGCTGCCCAGAAGGGCAGTG
>JAGFZM010001756.1:5810-23803 GCA_017657215.1 Limnothrissa miodon | reverse complement strand
GAGAGAGAGAGAGAGAGAGAGAGAGAGAGAGAGAGAGAGAGAGCATGAAATTGATAAAAAGAGCCTTAATGGAGGTATGTAGTACTCTGAATGTAAAAGATATCCACAATGTGTATTTTTATATTGCAGACATTACTAAATGCTAATTGTTTTCCCAAAGCTCTACCTTGTCCTGTCCAGGAACAGGTCATGTGGTTGTCCCAGCTGTCTGAGGGGTACTGCTGAGACACAATCACCTTCATGTGTGGAAAACACAATATCCATCATGTCCAATACACAGAGCTTCACACACATAAGACACAAGCACATAGTACATTCACTATCCTATACACACCTATAAACATAAACACTCATATACATACACACATACACAAACACACACACACTCACACAAACACATACACACATACATACACATAGACAGAGTTACACACTCATACTAATACAACTACAGAGAGAGAGAGGGGCACATACAGAGAGACAGACACATACACACACACTCACACTCAAAGGCACTCATACAGACATAGTACTGTATTTCCAGATAGATTGTTATTTTAACGACGCAGAAGGATAACGGCCAAAACGGGAAAAGGTAAGGCAGCTGAAAATAGAAAAATTCTTTCTTGGTTGCCCTTTCCATCCTCCCTCTCTCTCTCTCTCTCTCTCTCTCTCTCTCTCTCTCTCTCTCTCTCAGTCCATGGGCCTCAACACATATCATTGTGGAGAACTTTCAAATTGGACAATTCAGTTTGCAATTCAGTTTTGATTGCAGCATACATTACAGGTATAGATCATCAGTTATAGGTCATCAACAATCAAAACTTGATGACCTATAATAGATGCTCTGTTGACACTGTTTGACATCTCTGTTGCAAACTAAATGACTAGGCGTCTTGACTAAAAGAAGTCAATCAGAGGTTTCCCATTTGATAGCCCAGTGGAAGCCTGAGCACAAAAAGAGGTTTGACAAAATTGTGTTCATTTCGCCACAATATAAACACGGATACGAAAGGATTCTCCTAATCAGCGCCAACAAAGGCAAACACTAATCATAACTGTAATCACCCGGCAGTAGTGGCAGAATGGGATGCTGGTGTGTGGGGTTGTATTAAATGTGAGAGGGAAATAATCCACTAACTGTTCCACAAAATATTTATTGTTTCTCATGCTAAAACATTCACTGTCTACTTGTCTACTTTCACTGCACTACTGTTTATGGATGTGCACGACACCTTGCTGTAATATCTGCTGTATTAAAAGCAATGGATCAGAGTGTGCTGGCCAACAGTCTCCTTTTGTCTAGATCTCACCTAGCCAGGCAAGAGCCAACTAAAGCTTACGGTCAACTTCACTAACCTCCAGCAGCTCAGTCAGGAGACAACCCATAAGCTTAGGTCCACTCCGGTTAGAATGTGTGATGGCCAATCCGCGATAAGGGGGGTGAAAATAGTAATGTTCAAAATTCAAATGCATTCAGATGCATTCCAGAGTGTACTGTACGTCATGACTAAACAGTAGCAATTGATTGAAGCAGAAAGTAATCCTGCCCACATGGAGCAAACAAATGCCACATATCACATGAAACATACACACACACATACAGTGGCATATATACAGTGTGTAAGCTCGCTCATGCAGCCTATACACACACACACACAACACACACACACAGAGAATGATGACAGAAATACACATGCACACAAGTGCCAACTTTGTGAAATATACACCTCGCCAAATCACAAGTTCCCCTGTGAAAACATTCCTTTCTCTCTTGACTTTCTCCTCAGGGAAATGTGTCGCTCGTGCTCAAACTCTTACATTCATATTCAAACAATCTTTAATGTCACAGTTATGAACGTCTCTTTCCCTTTCTCTCTCTCTCTCTCTTTCTTTCTCTTTCTTCATGCCTGTCTTTCTTTCTCATTCTGCCTGACACACTCACATGCATTTACATAAAACATACACATACATACACACACAAAGATACACACACGTCATGTGGAATATTCTCACTCTGTTTCTCCATCCATTTCTCCTCCTCTCGCTCTCTGTCGACGTCTCTCCCTTCCCTTTCTTTAACAATAATATTTTCTCAGCAAATAGCTTCTTCAGAATGATCTAGAAAGTCCATCCATCAGATCACACCTTGACTTTCATCCATCTCAGTGTCACGCTAAGCCAAATGAGAAGTCAAAGAATGCTCACCACCACCTCAAAAGAAAAATCTTTGGGAACAAAAAAAAAAACTGCTTAAAAACTAATTCTGCTTAGGTCATTTGAAAGCCCAGGGCAGAATTTAGTGTGTTTGCATGTGTCTGCATATGTGTGTGTGTGTGTGTGTGTGTGTGTGTGTGTGTGTGTGTGTGTGTGTGAAAAAGAGAAAGGGGGAGAGAAAGAAGAGACATAAACAGAGAGAGGAGAGTAAAAAAAAGATGATAATGTCTTCCTCTATTCAATGTATGGAAGAGCTTGTTAGAGAAAGATGGTCATTCACACCTACACGTATGGTCTTTAATGACCAGCACAGTAATGGTCCTATTGCAAGAGAATAGAGACATTAGGTATTAGACACATGCACACACACACACACAAACACTCACTAAACAGATCATCACAGTCTTGACTTGGCCGCCCAACCCTCGACCAACAGTAATGTTCATTGCCAGGCAGGCGGAGGTCAAAAGGTCATCAGAGGGCTCTCGACATTCAATGAGTTGTAGGAGAGCCATCCATCTAGTGCTAGTGTACCGCCTCTGCCCTGCCAGCCATGGCCTACAAGGACACATTGGCCTGCAAGATTGGAATTAGAGGTAATGCATACACACACACACACACACACACACACACATACATATTTCATTCATGGGCCATTAATAAAACAAATGGCGTCAGAGGAAATTGATGTTTGCATCTCAGCATTGGTGTGTGTGTGTGTGTGTGTAGGATGTAGTGATGGATCTTATTGACAGAGATTCTTATTTACTGTTTGCAAATAGTCAGAAAGTGGGGAGATTTAAAATCCAAACACAGTCTGTAGGTGGTTAAAGAGTTAATTCTTGATGGCTGATGTGGGGCTTCTCCTTTGTGTGTGTTAGTCTGTGTGTGTGTGTGTGTGCGCGTGTATGTGTGTGTGTGTGTGTGTGTGTTTGTGTATGGATGTGTACATGTGCATGCGTGTGTGTGTGTGTGTGTTGGGTGGAGGGGTACATTTGGAGATTGGTTTGGTGGATTAAGTGTCTGCTGAGATGTCGCCCTCCATCTTTGCCGTTAACCTTCCGCTGCTCAAACAAGCATGTCTTTGAACCGTGTCCTGCTTACTGGAAACATGAGAGACCTTGAAATGTGTCCCTATCGTCTGACTTTGCCGCTTGTTCTTTTCTTTTTCATGTTTTTTCTTCTCCATCTTTCTTTTTTCCTTTTTAATGCCCTTCTCTCTCTCCATCTCTGTCTCACTCATTCATTCTTCTTACACTCTTGTGTTGAATCCTGCTGCCTCTAACAGGATGGAATGTGACACACACATACTGTACACACACACACACACACACACCACTCGTATTATGTATTTATCTAATCTAAACAAAGGAATAGCACACTCAGAACAACACAGACATGCAGGCAATGTCAACATAAGTCCAAACGTCAACTGAAAAGTCCACTCTAACTTTTCTTCCCTAATCGGTTCCTCTGCTAAATGCACTCACGGAGCCCACTTAAGGAGTCTCCCATTTTGGGAACTCTATACCTCAAAACTTAATACCTCTTTTTTCAGATCCAGTTTGAGTCCAGAACTTTAACCTTGAATTGCTCTCAAATGTCATCTACTACAGGATCCTATGGTCCCACTAACAATCTGCTAAACTGTAGCTAACTCATTGTAGTGACTCAGATTGTAGTGTTAGCTAACTCATACCCAGTGCTCTCTCTCTCTCTCTCTCTCTCTCTCTCTCTCTCTCTCTCTCTCTCGTTGAGTGTGCAGGAGTGATTCTGAGTGAGTGAAGCCTCTTTGACCTTTTCAATTCTCTATCTTTTTGTGTGTCTTTTGCGTGTTTTTGCAACCTTGTTTATGTATTTATTTATTTATTGGCATATAGAAACTCTACAGACGATGTAGATTGTGTTTAGTTCATTGTCAGTCTTTTAGTTTGTTGTCCCACGGTGTCCGCAGCCCAAGCTGGCAGCGTGGCTGCCGTGGGAACAATGGAGTTTGGGGAGCTTACAAGGCGTCATGGCGTTAAAGTTCAGTGCTCTTGAAGTGTTGAAGAATGTAGTTTAGCTACTGGTAATGTTGTCGGTCACGAACACATTAAGTCGAGCCTCACGCATGAACAATGCAATCGTGCTTTTCCTTAATTTAGTTGATAAAGCTCGAGAAATCATCTCGTCCGGCATTGTCATTAATGAAACACTCACACCTGTTCTACCTCTCAGCACACCCGCAACAAAAGTTATAATTTCAGATGTCCCCCCGTTTATTAGCGATGACATGATTGAGAGTCCCCTTATGCGATATGGTAGAATTGTCTCTCCCTTGAAAAAAAATTAATTGGGGTACAAATTGCCCTTATCAAATCATGTTGTGTCCTTTAGACGGCAGGTTTACATGGTTTAGATCAAGTTGATGAACATCTGGACTTAATCATGAAATTGAAAGTTGGTAGCTTTGAGTACACAGTTTATGCAACGTCAAATACCACTTTAGTGTGCTTTTTCCGCAATATGTCTGGTCATGTAGTTGACTGTGTGCGTAAACGGAAGCTAGACTCAGCCACCTAGCCTGGGCCCGCCCATACTTCCTGTGACGCTAAATTCAATTACGTGAGTAAGTCAGTCTGGCCAGGCTGCCGTTTTAGAGGAATTATTTTTCCCAAATCTGTGGGCACCAATGAGAAACGAGCTTACACATACGTCATTGGAATGAGTGGTCTGATTGGTTGTAGATTTGTCAAGTAGTATACAGAGGCATCTGATGAACGCAGGTTAAGCCCACCTCCCAGAAGACGTTTGGTAACGCAGGATGGCCAGACTAAGCTTTGTCGTGCAAGCCAGGCTATCAGCCACCCTCAGGTTTGGTAGAACCGAAAGAGAATGCCGTGCCTACAGCAGACGTCTCTGAAACAAGTAACGTTGCTTCCCCCGCCCAGTCAACCGAGCCCTCCAGTAGCCCGGTGTCTGATCCTCTAGCAATCCCTTCCATAGACACATCAGTGTCTCCTGCTGATGATCGCGCGGCGTTACCCTTGGAGGCTGGTGATACTGCTTGTTCCAAAGATGATGGGGATAGTGTCACTTTGGCCACAGACGATAACTCGTGTCTGGCTGAGCCTTTCCCAAATAAAGCTACCGTTAACAAAATGATCACAAAGGAACTTGCTGCTCTAAGTGAAACAAGCTGGTAATGCGCCCAATATTGCTGCTCCAAAAGCAGATGCATGCGAGGTTTTTGAAATGGATATACTGTAGACTGTTTTAAGACGCCGAAAAAGAAAGATTGGGCTGCAGACCCTGCAGACTGCAACCCCACTAAAACAAAAATAATTGGTTCATGTGATAGCGATAATGACTCTGTATAAGGAAATAAGTTGTTTTTTACATGACACGAAGGGACAACGTTCTGTTCAAGTGGAAAAGTTCTTCCCTGACCGGTGTCAATTTATTAACGATGCGTCCTTTTGGATTAAGGAACAAACATTCACTTCTATGGAGACAGCTCGCCTCTGCAAATTTCTGACTAAGTTGAGGAAAAAGGTGCAGCAGGAGTCACTCTCCCCAAATGTAGTCCATTATGACAAGCACACTTAATATTGCAACTCTTAATTTAAATGGTGCCAGGGGTAAAAAGAAAAGATTGACGCTAACAGATTTTATTAAATTAAAATGCATAAATATTGCAATGGTTCAGGAGACGCATACCAACTGTACAAACGAAGTTGAGTGGAAAAAAGAATGGAACGGTCAGATTTTTTTCAGTCATCTCTCCTCCGCAAGATGGGGCGTGGCTTTCTTTGGTAAAGTCAATGAGGTTCTTAAAAGCCTTGACTACGATCCTATCCTAGTTGTGGGTGGGGATTTCAATTGCACCGAGGATGACAAAATAGGTAGGGATCATGTATAACTGCACATTCCTTCTCAGAAAGCTGTAGTTCAGCTAATCAAATCTCATGATCTGCATGGAGGGCCTTACATCACAGGGTCAGGCAATATACTTGGTCTCACAGCAGGACTAATTACATTTCATTTGCACGCTTGGATTGAATATATATTCCAAAGCTCCAGCTTAAAGGAGAAGTCCGGTGTGGTTTGGACCTGGGTTGTACTGGAAGATGTTACAGAGTACAAACATATATCAAATTCCCACCTCCGTTCACCCCCCGCATTCCGCAGTAAACCGTTTTTAGCCGAAGCTTTCATTAGCCTTACACTGCTAGCTATAGGGGCATGACTGTGCCTATGCAGCTTAATCACTATTTTTACACCATTAAAAAGGTTCAAAGTAACTTCACACTTCATTGGTAGACTTCTGAGGGCCCTGACATTTAAAACGAGACAATGATAACTTTCAAAGTACACCGGTACTTTATTAAAAAGACAGTTTATACAGACTGTAACCTTCATGGAATATTATGTTCGCCGCCTGATCAGTCTAACTGCATCCCTGCATCGGTCCATATTCGACAACGGGTCAGTAGTAAGAGACCTATGGACTTTGTCCAAGAAGCTAGGTCTTAACATAGGTCTGATTTATCTTGATCAACAGAAAGCCTTTGATCGTGTTGAACACCTGTACTTGTGGTCTACCATGGAAACAGTGGGCTTAAGTCCACAGTTCGTTAAGATGTTAGGGTTCTTTACTGTAATATTGAAAGTGTTTTAAAAATTAATGGGGGCCTGAGTGCTCCGTTCATGGTAAAACGGGGGATAAGACTGGGGTGCCCAATGTCTGGGATGCTGTATTCAATTGCAATTGAGCCTCTGCTGCACAAGCTGCAATCTGAGTTGAGGGGTGTTTCTTTGCCTTTTGTTAATGAATGTATTTATTTGTCTGCATATGCTGATGATACGTCTGTCTTTGTTAACGGTGAAAATGATGTAGATGTGTTAAAAGTATTGTACATGATTTTCAAATGGTTTCTTCTGCTGAAGTGAATTGGGGAAAGAGCGAGGCCATTTGGGTAGGGGACTGGGAAAAAGATGCGCTGGCCTACCTGGTGGCCTGCTATGGGGAAAAGAGGGTCTGAAATATCTTGGTGTGTATTTGGGGAGTGACACATATGCTCAAAAGAACTGGGTTGGGGTGCTAGAGAAGGTTAAAAGTCGATTGGAGAAATGGAAATGGCTGCTCCCCAGTCTATCCTATAGAGGGCGGGTTCTTATTGTTAACAATCTGGTGGCTTCAGCACTATGGCACAAGCTTGCATATGTTGAGCCCCCAAATGGTCTGCTCAACAGTATCCAAAGAATTATTGTGGACTACATTGGGTGCCTCAAGCTGTGCTTTTCTTGTCAAAAGATGACAAAGGACAAGGACTCATTAATCTCGTCAGCAGAAAAGATACTTACAGACTGCAATTTGTCCAAAGACTACTCACAGCTTCCAATACCCAGGCCTGGGGTTGGCAATCTAAGTCTGGACACTGCCCTTTTCCAAATGGACCCTAGAAGGCTGAATACTAATGGACTGACTGTGTTTTATAAAAGCTTGTTCAGGGTGTGGGGGCTGTTCAGGCATCAGTGGGTGGAGGGACTTTCATCTATTCACTGGTTACTTGAGGAGCCTGTTGTACTAGGGGCACGGCTTGATGTATCGTGATGAACTGCCGGGTCGAAATTCCTTGTTATGTGAAAAACATGTTTTCCATGTTGTTGAGATGCCAGGGTGCAACTTGCAGAATGCTCAGGCTGTGTCCTCCTTTTTGGGTTTAAGGTCCACAAGATATGCAAAGAGGTTTCTTGATAAGCTTAGTGGGGTCTTAAAGGAATAGGCCACCCCAACACGAAATTTAGTCTCTTACCATATTCCCCTGAGTTGAATAAGTGAGCAAAAGTGTTTTTCATTCAGCCCCGTGGTTGTCCGTATCCGTTCTTTGACCTTACATTCAAACCGAGTACAAATGCCAATGGCATTATCACGAAGGGTTTGTCTAGGAGTGACAAAGTCTTGGGACTATATTCGGGCAAAGCGCTTTAAAGGCGTAAAGTTACCGTAGCATGTATCATTGCAG
This sequence comes from Limnothrissa miodon, assembly GCA_017657215.1. Lineage (NCBI taxonomy): Eukaryota > Metazoa > Chordata > Actinopteri > Clupeiformes > Clupeidae > Limnothrissa > Limnothrissa miodon. The sequence goes on along the minus strand of JAGFZM010001756.1, from coordinate 15,578 downwards.
AGAAATCCTTGGTGGTAGAGAAACAAACGTGGGGTTCATCTGGAGCCATCTGATCTTATCCAACTCAGCTCAGTAAAAGACACTCCATTTCAGTTGGCATAATCCTCCACACTCACACCAAAAGTTTGTGTTGGTCCTAGCTCTCTCTCCCACATCGCCTTGAGTATTCAGAGGTGTTTCTCACTCTGCTTCCAAAGCACGCAGTTGCTCTTCAGTGAACTCGGGTTCGGAAAGGTATATGCTCTTGCATTCTGGTAGTCCAGTCTTCATCACTGTCGTATATCAAATACTCTGTAATATCCATCGCCATTTTGCTCTGTAGCCTACACGATTGTATCAGCCAGGTAGTCACGCCGGTGTGTTGACGGAAGTTGGGGGTTTTCAGGTGCTACAGTAACTTTACGCCTATCAGCGGTGCTTTGCCCGAATATAGTTCAAGACTTTGTCACTCTTAGACAAACCCTTCGTGATAATGCCATTGGCATTTGTATTCGGTTTGAATGTACAGGTGAAACAACGAAATTAGGAAAAATCTCGAGTTCATTTATGACTATTTTGAGAAGGACTGGTTAAGTGGCAACTCCCAATTACAGCGCTCTATGCTAAGCTAAGCTAACGCTGCGCTTCTGGATACGGACAACCATGGGGCTGAATGAAAAACACTTTTGCTCACTTATCCAACTCAAGGGAATATGGTAAGAGACTAAATTTCGTTCTGGGGTGGCCTATTCCTTTAAGCTTTCAGGAGAAACATTTACTTCAGGAGTAAGGTGGTGGGAAGATTCTCTGTAATAGTAATGATTTGTTTCCTAATATGCTTCTCTTACCTGATGTGAAGGAGTGTGGCTATGGCAGTCCTCTTAAACTTTTGTGAGTGTGATATAATTTTTTTGTACTCAGCGAGTGGGAAGGTGTTGTACAGGAACTTGGTCAAGGTACTGAATAAAGACACCTTGAAGGGTAGACCAGATACGGTATGGAGAGAGAAGCTAGGGATTCCTGACGTTAAGCCTCTGTGGAGGGTGCTGTACAAGGCCTCCTCAACAAAAAGGACTGGTGACCTTCAGTGGCGAGTCCTACATGGGTCTACTGCTGTTAATGCTCTGCAGTCAACCATCAACCCTGAGCTTAGCAGTACCTGTCCTTTTTGTCTCAGTAGGGAGAATGTTTTTCATGCCTTTATGGAATGTAGCAGACTAGCTCCTTTATTTTGTCTTTTGAGTCTTATACTTTTCTCATTTAATATAATATTTTCTTGACAGAGGTTTATTCTTGGTTTCTTTTACAATCAGAAGAATGGGAATACATGTGAACTGCGAAAGGCTTGTGATGATGTTGTTTCAGTTTGTAAGAACCTAATTAAGTCTAGAGTCACCACTGATTTTTATTTTTTTTAAACTGACAAGGGCTATTGATTACTTTAAGGAGAGATGGTGTTGTAATGGCTCCATATGCTCTGTGACTGATGGTGATGAAATCTTGTTTGCCCCTTTTTTGAATAACTGACTGCTTCTGCTTTGAATTAGATGGCTTTGTTAGTGATCTCTTTTTCCTGTTTCAAAATAAAGTATTGTTAAAATTCAATTCTAAAATTCAATTCTCTCTCTCTCTCTCTCTCTCTCTCTCTCTCTTTCTCTCTCTCTCTCTCTCTCGTGTGTGTGTGTGTGTGTGTGCGAACTGCATATATTACTAACTTTAGTATTAGCTGACTCATACTCAGTGGAGTCTCTCTCTCTCTCTCTCTCTCTGTCACTCACTCACTCACTCACACACACATGCACACTCTCTATTTCAATTCAATTCAATTGACTTTATTGGCATGACCATTCATATAGACAGTGTTGCCAAAGCATGTAGTGTACAGTAAAAAAAAACATCAAAGTGGTGGTTATATAAACTAAACAGAGATAACAAATTTATCCATCTAAGCATACACACATCTACACACACACACACACACACACTTCTTATTTCACTGTCTCACATTCTTCCTCTCATTGTCCGTCTTAAACTCTTCCTTTCCTCCTCTCTCTCTCTCTCTGTCTTGTGTGAATGTGCATGTGTGTACCGCACATATTCCTAACTTCAGCATGTTATTAGAGCTTGTGATGGCGATGAAGAGGCTGATTTATTTACATCTCTGAGGCAGAGCCCTCGTCCCTCCAGTGTGCAGGATGAGACAGGGAAAAACAACACTTGAGAGTGCACTACAGCTGTGTATATACAAGAGTAAATTTCCGTTCTCCCCATCTCTCTAAGAACCAAACATACAGACACACATACACACACAGACACAGACACACAAGTGTGTTTGTTTGAGCCTGAAGCACCTCCACTATGCATTCACTGTGTCCTGTCTCCATGCCACCCTCAAACGTTTGGTGAAATACTGACATGTGTTGCGAAAGCACTCCGCTCCGTCCTAAAGAATGTGAACCCAGCAAAATTTGAAAATCATCAAAAACTTTGGCAAGTATGTTGTACTGTTCATAATTTCCTGAATCATGCCATTCCTCTGTGCATTCTGGTTTACCTTCAAATGCCCACAAGATTTATGCTCTGAGGAAAATAAAGGGGTTTGTCTATGTTTTGGCAATAATAAACAACTATGTGTTTGATCTGCTTTTCATGCAAAAAGCCCTACATGCTGCATCCAAAGAATTCCAACCAGCCCTCGTCAGTGTAACCAAAGCACAGTAATTTGGATAAATGGCGCAGATGAAAGTGGAATTTTTGCCTTTACGTGCCTTCTAGACTGTGTCTAGAGCCATGTAATTACAGTCTGAAAATTGTCTCCTCTTTATTGTTCAGACTGATGAGAGAAAATGCACAAACGTTGCAGTTTTAATGCTGAAATTATAAATAACATAGTTGACTGCATTTAACTATCTGTCTGTTTATTTATACTGATTTGAACATAAACATACGTATATAAGACTCACAATGGAGACGTCTTTTTCATTCTCTGTGTGCCTCTGCCTGTCATGTGGGTTGACTCCCAGACATCTACTCTGAGCAAGGACAGCTTTCTCCCTGCATTCCACTGTCATAAGAGTGATGATGCCGATGTGAAAACATTTGACCTCGGTAGCATCTCCGGTGGGAGGTATAGCGGCCAAGCTACCCCCTGCCCTCCCAGCTCTCTTCTAGTCCTCCTCTCCGTAGTTCTGACAGAAAAAGACGGGTGTGATTTGTTAAATGTGGGGCTTGTCCCTTTTTGCTTTGTGTTCCTCAATACAGAGGACATCTGGCACAAGCAAGACGGCACTGTGATATGGGGTCGACATCTCCTTTCTGAAGCGCTGGGCTGTGCCGTATTGAAGCACTGTTCTGGCATTCTCATGCTAATATTTCAAAGAGCGCAACAGATGTGAAACACTTGGTGTCTGTTCTTGTTCAGTTGTAAAGAAATAATGCGACCTCCATTTCACGACACTCTCTTCACCATCGTTATAATATATGCAATCCTTATAGTGTATACTTATAAAAGAGACATGAGTAAAAAAAAAAATAGACGTCTTCTTTGGTGGCCTGGCCGATCATGGGCCATTGTAAGGGAAATGGAGTTGCTCAAGTGACTAAAACAAACTGCTGAAATTTCTGGCTTTGAGTGACAGACTGCTGAACTTTTTATTTGTGTGTTTTATTTCATGTATAATAATGCTAAGAACCACAACAAATAAATTAAGTTATTAAAAGTTTTAGCGCAGTGGGCTATATCAAAAGCAACACATCATGGATAGTTTGTGTCTTGTGCTGAAGTTAGTGTCTTTGCATTTCTTTTTGTTTGCTTTAAATTGATTGTATGCCTTTGTCATCAGTTGTTTTCTGTTCACTTTTACACCATTTATGTATATATGACGACACTTAAATCTAGGCATAGACGACTGCGCACGAAAGTTGCACTTTTAAAACTCCATCCATCCGTGCAGCAGAACTTTCCTGCATGTGGAATTTTGTCACCCCAACCGCAGAGACAAGAGGAATATTGGATATATCGCTATTGAGGTCCATGGACTGGTGGTGTTCGTGGAATTTCGGCCAACTTGTTTTATTTTTTTTCGATGGGAACACGCCCTATCTACACACTCACACATTTCAGCAGTTTAGTAAAGCCAAAGGCTTAGGCCACCAGCGCTGAGTAATTTTGTTCAATCTGTAAAAATGAGAGTCTGACTCTGTTTGAGAGCCACAAAATGGTCTGCGTGTCAGTATTTTGGAGGTTGATGTACAATTATCTCAAAGAGCCGCACACCAACTAGAGACACGAGCGAGGAATGTCACTTCTCTACCGCTACCGACGTTGACAGAGATTTGTATTCTCTGCAGTCGTGACAGTTCGTCAAAAGGCAAGGCTGCGCTGAGGCCAAACTCCCGCCCACATTACATTTCCATTGGCTACTGTTGTTCTTTTCTCAAAGTTTGGCGAAGGCCATCAGCAATCTAATTGGCCGCATGACTATCCGTTCCACCGCTACAGCATCACGAAGAAGTTTGATACAGAATACCACACGTGTGGTAAGACAGTCTGGGTAAAGTTTATTGGTCTGTAACTTGCCATTTTAAATGACAGTGTTCGTTCTTTGGGGTTCATATTCACCATCCTGTCATTGTTTAGTAGCTGAAACCAACTACTTGGCAGCAGAGTTACGAAAGAAGCAATATCTGTACTCATGGATGGCGCCTCCGTGAATGCTAACGCTGCCTATGGTTCGGGATTTATGCGCCTCTCCTAAAGCAAAACTGTAGGATATTTTAATTTGTCCGCGACTGCCTGTGTGTATAACCGCCTCCCCGGTATTAAAACAAATATTAAGGATCCTATTTAAGGATCATCGTGAGCGGTGGACGCCCGGACAAGGTTATTTTTGAGATATCCGCGTGCGAAGTCTAATCCACGGTGGATGTGCGTGCCCGCAGCGCGCTATGTTGTCTTCTATTTCTTGATGGCACTGCCCGAGTATGGCTGTGTAGCATGGCCGTGGCTCCGGTACCAGCGACTTGTGGACCGCGATGGCGTTTAGTCCCGTCCTTGCGGACCCCCTGTCCAGGAGCATCTTTAAGAAATTCGCAGTCATGCTGTGCTCCCTCCTCACCTCCCTGTACTTTCTGCACAGCCTTACCGACCGCTGCAGCACCATGCCTTCTCCGGTTCGGGCTTCAGACCAAGACACTGGGCTCTTCGATTCGGAGCTGCACGACCTGCGAGCAGTGAGAAGGAAGCGACTGCTTCAGAAATGGATAAATAAACCCGGTGCGGTCTATTACCAGGCGGACAGTCAAGCCTCACGGTACGAAGGCTTCGTTTTTGCAGGCAGCGAGAATGTCCACGAAGATCAAGGTGGAGACGACGCACTCCGGGTCGAGCTGTCTATTCCCGTGTCAGTGTCGAACTTGGACATGTTGGCACAAGAGTCTCATGTGGACTCGCGAACGGGTAGCCCAGGGAATCTCAGCCCTTTGGGCGAGGGCACGAAGAAACTGCCTCAAGCTATTATCATTGGGGTGAAGAAAGGAGGAACGCGCGCACTACTCGAGTTCCTTCGGGTACATCCCGACATAAGGGCAGTTGGAGCAGAGCCGCACTTCTTCGATCGAAATTATGACCACGGTCTGGAGTGGTACAGGTAAGAAAGCAAAACACAAATATATTAATTATTATTATTATTATTATTATTATTATTATTATTATTATTATTATTATTATTATTACTACTACTACCCAATATGTGGTGTTAGTAAAACTACGCGTCATTAATAATTCCGCTGATCCAGAGCTGATAAACTGCCGAATTCTTTGGTCAAACCATATTCTCAAAAATGCTTCGCCAGTGCCTCTCGCTGGCAACAACGGAAAAAATAGTTTCAAAAATAAGTTAAATAAATAAATTAAAATGTAATGAACATATGTGGACAACTGACACCAGTATTGTTCACTGGTTTACAAACAATTAGACTAACACATTAAGCTGAATGATATAGCGATAGGCTGCATGTTAGGCTATGGCGTTGCATAATTAATCGTCAATTATATTATTTACTTTTGAAGTCTTTTAAAGTCTTTATTTAATTTTCTGTAATGCCTTGAACACATTAGTCATACCTGTAGTTTGATTAGGTGTTAAGCAAAAAAAGTCTGATTGAAAACTGCAGGTAGGCGGCTTCAGGTCTATAATTCATCTTTTGACTCTTGTCCAAATCCAGATGTCATTTAGATTCTATTAGACGACGTTTAGCCAAGTTTTATTAATGTTGGACGCATTCCCGGATCTGAGATGAGACTCGGGGAGATGTATAATTTAATTAATTCATTGTTTTCGTTAGTTCGCTCGCGCAATTACTTCAAACAACTCAAACGCGTCTCATAAAACTTTCTTAGTTAAATATTTATGTATGCTATATTTGATATTTATTTATTTTTTATTTATTTATTTTTTACAGTTCAGCCCGAGTTTATTTGTTTCGAATGGTTTACAACTGTAAAAGGTGTTACAATAAACAAGCTGTAAACTTTTTTCATGTTGTCCTCTGCATTCACGTATTCAAATTAAATGTTAGCCCAAATTATATCATTTAATTAAACACATTGAACTCGTTAAACGCAAGTTATTTTCATATATACTGTATGTGTCTTTAGGCTTTCTATTGCAGTAATGTGCACCAAATAGTTTAGCAAAGACGTTAAGCTCACGGTTAATATATAAATAATCATAGATAAATAAGACGACTGGATTGAATTGCTTTTGAAACTTTCTGAAAGTTTAGAAAAGATTGGATTATTTTTTCCCAACTTTTTTAGATACAACTGCATGCTACATTTGGAAGTGAAGTAGGAGTAATGATTGATTTAAACTGTATAACAGCACAAAGACACAGGCAATTACATTTGATTGGAAATGGATTCTTTCATACAAGGACATAATTACTTTCTTGTGAAAGACTTGAAGTGATCGGCTTCAGTAATCATTAATGAAACCATTGACAGTGTCAGTTTTACTGAGTAATCAATGAAGTGAACAGTGTGGGGTCATACATACAGACAAGTCTCACTCTCTCTCATACACATGCACAAAAAGTATTTGCATGTTATTTTTGACGCCTGTTTCACTCAAATACATTGGAAATAAGAACTTCTAGAAGTATGTACACAGTATGTCTGTGAATGAATAAATGAGTGTGTGTGTGTGTGTGTGTGTGTGTGTGTTTGTGTGTGTGTGACACACATCATTGGTCGCTGTACTCTCTGGGGCTGTAGCTCTAGTGTTCTGTGAGTGGTGTGGGGTTAACGGGCCGCTGCCTCCTGGGCAGCTCTGTTATTAGGAAGGATTAGGACTGTAATGAAAGACTACCTGGCTGCCTTGGTAGCCACAATTCACCTTTTGATTGAGTTAGCACTGAGCTATCTTTAAGAGCCCTGTGCACTCACCTTCTCAGATCCTCACACACACGCAAACACACACACATACACACACATTTATTCATTCATAGACACAGGGACATTCACACACACCCACAGGCAATATCTCACACATACAAACACACACACACACTAACACACACACATCATTTCTATTCTGCCCCTCCCTCTTCCCCTCAGCACCCTTTTTTATCCCTCTCTATCTCACTCTCTTGCCCCCACTCTCCTCTTGAAACGTACACTCTCTCTTTTCGCCATCACTCTGTCACCCCATTCTGTCGACCCATTCAGCTATTGTGTGCGTTCGCCTTTTATATCCATTGGGGTCCGATTCATCCTCGGGAGTTCTCGTCAAGATTTCCCTGGAATTCCGGCTGCTCTTCCGAGGGCCCTGCCGACCGTGGACCACGGAGCCACCTACATTTGATATTCCCCCCTTAGCAGAGAGGGAGAGAGAGAGAGAGAGAGAGAGAGAAGGCCTGAAATTAAATGAGAGGAAGGGGGAGGCCTCAAATTAAGAGAGAAAGAGAGAGACAGAGAAAGAAAGAGAGAGATAGAGAGAGAGGGAGAGGAGGCCCCAAATTCTAAAAGGGAGAGAGAGAGGAAAAAAAAAATACAAAGTGGCCTACTAGGAGATAAATAACATGGCTATAACAAAGCCAGCACTCTTAAAGAGGGGCTGGCGTGAGTGTCTGAGCCAAGAGTGTCCCGGCCAGTGCTCCGGCGGGATGGCCGTAATTAATTGCCAGCCAGAATGAAAGGTGTTGCTAGGCATACATAAGTCTAGGCACTCCTTTGCCAGAGAGAGAAAGAGAGAGGGAGATAGAGAGAGAGAGAAAGAGAGAGGACAGGAAGGAGAGGGGGGATTAGAGTAAAATGAGAAAGGGTTATAGAGAGAGAGAGTAGGGAGAAAAGCACATGGAAAAGAGAGGGAGGAAAAAAAGAGGGGAAGCAGAGAACAGGAGGGTGGGCAGTGAGGTAAGAATGAGAGAGGGTGGGGAAGGATTGAAAGAGAGACAGAAAAAGAGAGGGAGGGAGAGTGAAAAAGTGCTGTTGTGTTGCTCTTCTTAGCCTTTGGGTGGATGAGGTGTCGCGGGCCAAGTTCCCCCTGATGCGCCCGTCAGCTGTTGTGAGGAAAGCGAGGAAGGCGAAGGACACTGCATGTGCTTCGGAGCGGACTTGTGACTCACAGCGCACTTCTTCAACGGAGAAGAAAACAAACTCATGAGGTGCGAAGGTCGCAACAGATTGATGGATATGTGCAAATGGACTCCATGAAAACAAACAAGAGATTTATTTTCTTGCATTCTCTCTCTCTCTCTCTCTCTCTCTCTGTCCCTCTCTCCACCCCTCTGTGTGTCTCTTTTTCGTGTGGAATAAATTCTTTTGTCATGAGAGCTCAGAATAATGCCCCTCTCTTTGGCTTGGCTGGAAGCAAGGCTGTGCTGGTGTGAATAGGCCCTGCCATTTTTTTTCTTCCTCTTGTTCTTCTTCTGCTCTCTCTCGCTCTCATCCATTTTTTTTCATTGTTGTCACTAATCACTGTGTCCAATTTGCTGGAATTGTAAGATTCTTCTCAGCACGGACTGTGAATGCGCATGTTTAAGCATGGAGGCCATGTCTCTCAGGGGATGAGGGTTCGGCTCTGTTTGTTTCTCACTTTTTTTCTGTATGTGCGGAACAGTTGATATTGAGCAAGAATCCCTCATACTTATACTGTGGGAATGTGTGGTGGTGGTGGTGTGTGTGTGTGTGTGTGTGTGTGTGTGTGTTTGCTGACATAAAATCTCAGCAACATGCAGCAATGCTACTGTTCTCACTTAAAAACATAACTTTTTCATGAATCAGTGATATTCAACTTTAAACCGGGCTTTATTGCAGGTGTTAAACTATGGTTACACAATTTTCTTTCTCCTTTTCTGCTCTTACCATCACTCCTTTTCAATGCATTGCTATTGGCAAGAATTTGCAAGGCCCCACTGTAGAGTGCAGTGGAGGGACTATTAGCTTTAAAGGAGTGCCCAGGTCATCATCACTTTGTCTATTGCTAAAGAGAGCAGGTTACTGTTGACATATCAACAGTGTAGTGCGTCCAGTGCTTTAGCCTATGTTAGATTTCATTTGTTTGCTATTGTAGTTGGTTGGAATGTTTCTGCTGGTGCTAGACAAATGAACTGAGTAAACATGAAGAAAAAGAAAAAAAATGAAAAAAGAAAATAAACAAACATTACATATTTACAGTTTGATTATTGACCTTACCATATTCATAGTTTTCCACAGCAAACTAGATAATTAGCTGGCTTACTTTCATTTTTTTTTCTGTGTGTGTGTGTGTGTGTGTGTGAGTGAGT
>JAGFZM010001755.1:608-5608 GCA_017657215.1 Limnothrissa miodon | reverse complement strand
TGACTTGGCTCATCCCCGCGTGCCTCTCGGCTCGGCTTCGCGCCGCGCCGCCCAAACAAAGGCAATAAGATATATCCCCGATTATGGCATTCAGTGGGAGATAAAATTATAATGAAGCCCAGATCAGAGCGGGGGAGAAAATTATCCCTCCTTTTGGAGGCGCCTATCTGATGGAGCGAGAGCTTTAATAACCCTCCACGGCGAGGGCCAGAGGTTTGGGGTTGGGTGTTAGAGGTGGGGGGGGGGGGGTGTAGCGGAAGGGATTTAGCTTTGGGAAAGCGAATCTGTTAAGCGACTGTGCTATTTGAAGGCACAAATCTCGAGGAAGGCAACTGTCACAAATGCAATGATTAGTGAGGGAGTCGGCCATGAGTTAAGGGTGTCATAGGATCCATGGGGTCACACGTCCATGCCAGCTGTGGCAATGTGATGGCTGTGCCCTCACACAACATTAGGAGCTTTAACTTCATTTACCAGTCGTGTGTGTGTGTGTACGTGTGTGTGTGTGTGTGTGTGTGTGTGTGTGTGTGTGTGTGCATCAATTTCCATAATTATACAGTCTTGTGGGTAGAAAGTGCAGGGCTGGATAGGGTCCAAAGAAACCCTATGGTGTGAGTGTGTGTGTGTGTGGGTATGTGTGTGTGTTGGCGGAAGGGGAGGAAAGACCTTAAATGAAACTGACTCTGGTGTGGAGAATGTAGTAGTGGTGTGGGAAGCCATGAGTGTGTGTGCGTGTGTGTGTATGTATGTAATTGTGTTTGTGCGTCTGTGTTTGTGTGTGTGTGTGTGTGTGTGTGTTGAGACCACCCATGCACTGCCTTGGCGATGCAATCTTGGTGGAGCACACTGGCACCCTACCCTGCACCCATCAATGAAGAGAAGGATAGACAGAGTGAAAGAGAGAGAGATGGATGGATGGAAAAGCAGATAGATAGATAGAGAGAGAGACAGGGGAAACAAAAGGAGACAAGCCCATTAAAAGGCAGGACAGGCAGAACCAAAGCTGATTATGCTCTGTTTGTATTCTGCAGGTCCTTCCTCTCCTCTCCTCCCCTCCTCCCTTTACACCACTTACCCATCCCTCCCCTTCCTTCATCCTTTCTTCCACCCCTTCATTTTCTCCCTCTTTCTTGTCTCTTCACCTCCTCCCCTCTGCTGTCTCTCCTCCCGCGTCTCCATGGAGAGGGGATGTCAGAGAGCGCTGCTATTTACCCACTTGTGTCCAAACAAACAAACAGACCCGTGTCAGATAGGAGCAGCTCCTCTCATCCTCATCCCCCCATCCCCTGTCTCTTTCTTTTTTTCAGCTCTTTCATTTATTCATTTCTTTTTTTTCCTCATTTATTTGTGTGGGGTTGTAAATATTGCATGACCTACCCGCTGCTGTGTGTGTGTGTGTGTGTGTGTGTGTGTGTGTGTGTGAGTGAGAGAGAGAGAGAGAGAGAGAGAGAGAGAGAGAGTGTTTTGTCAGCCTTCTCTTAAACTGTTTGCAGACAATGAGAGTGCGGACACACGCTTGTTGTTCGATGCCATGCTTTGTTTACTAAAGGGCCTTATGGCCCTATGGCTCGGCTCTTGTCTCTTTCTCCTCCTCTCTGATCCTCTCATCCTGTCCCCTCTTCTTCCTCCTCCTTTTCCTCAAGAAGAGCTCCAATAGCCACTCCCAAATGTCGGCATGCATAATTCAGGGTCCCATCTCTCATTCCATAATGCAGCGTATTTTCGGCCCGTGCAGGAGGGTATGCGTCGCTCCCTGTCGCAAATCCACGTGTAGAACGCCCCCTGAAGTTCCTCTCGTCTCGGGGAATCCTGGGATTTGTTGCCACGGAGTGCCGAAGTGGTGAAAATTTCCCCTTACCCAGAGGTGACAAGAAAACATCTGGCACTGAGGGAAAAAAAAAACATTTTTAGCAATGAGGATGTGCGTACCTTGAGTGGCATGTGTGTGTATGTGTGTGGTACATCAAAGGTCACCAGGATATCCTGTGTACAGCTTAGATGGCAACAATTGTTTATCTCTCTCTCTCTCTCTCTCGCTCTCTCTCTCTCTCTCTCTGCTAATGTTTGTAGATGGTTTCAGCCATCGCACAGTGAATCATGGGATTGAGGGAGGATAGTTCAGCATTCAAGTGATTACACAATTGATCATTAATATGTAAACACACACACGCGCATACACACACACACATGCAGAAAAATCATCAGACATACATACACACGGACACAGACACATACAGTACATAGACAAACACACACAGAAGCACTCACACACACATTTTGACACATACACACACATGCTGATTCTTTCTGTCACACACTTACTTTGTACACAGTTGCATTTGTACACACTTACCTTGACCTACAGATTCATATGCAGACACACACACACACACACAGATGGCTTCTGATGTAGTTGCTATGGTGTGTGTGGGTGGTGGGCACAGACTCCTGCAATGTTGGGGTCACATTCTCCTCCCACTGTTGCTTTAAACAGAGGACACAGAAAACAACACATTCTCTCTCTCTCTCTCTCTCTCTCTCTCGCTCTGCCTTTTTATGTCTCTCTCCTTTCTTCCTCAATCCCTCGTTCCATCTGTCAGTGAACACTGGGGGCTTCTCTCAGACTGTCCATCTCACTCTGTCCCTGCCTGTGTGTCACTGTGTGTGTGTGTGTGTGTGTGTGTGTGTGTGTGTGTGTGTCACCAGGACAGCCTTTAATTAAATTCCACCCAGTTTGAGGCCAGATCAACAATACTATACAGCTGCTCCTCACCAGTTCACACATAGCAAATAGCACACAACACACACACACACACATGCACACACACACGCTCAGACACATACAGTACACACCAAACTCAAACACACACAGGCACACAAAACACAAAATGCTTTTTTAGCATGACTAAATGGGACCAATGGCTGACCAATAGCTAACTCAACTACAAGTATAAGACCACACACAAAATATGATGGTACATACACACACACACACACACACACACACATAAACAGATACTTTTACAGCCAGACACACACAAATACAGTTGCAGACAGTGATAGCTTGGGTCATCAACATGTCTGGGATAAGCACATATTATTTGCTGACCTGGGCTTGACCTCTGGGAGGAAATCGATTAGTGATGGGAGGGAGATGAGTGGCACTGTAACTCACGTCATGGTACAGAAAACACACACACACACACACATACATACATACACACACAAATTATGCACCTCTTCCTCTTACTTACTGCACACACACACTCACACACACCTACAGTGGCTACACCCAATCTTTCACTTAGTTACTTATCTACGCACACACACACACACACACACATTCACACTCCCGCAGGTTTGAACAGGCCTCGGATAAATAGTGCAGCAGTCACAGCTGGTTCCCCTGTTGGACAGAGACTGTTCTGCAAAGGGAACCCGCAGAACCTCTCCACTGAGGAGGAGGAAGAGATATGGAAAAGAGAGAATACACAGAGAGAGAGACGGCAGGCAAGGGAAACCAAAAATGGTCATAGAGAATTGTTTTAAATGCATCTAATTTTGTATGTAATTGAGCTTTGGCAATAATGTTGTTGAAGGGGTCCATGTCAATAAAGCTTACTTAAATTGAGAGAGAGAGACAGAGAGAGAAAGAGAAAGAGAGAAATACAGAGTTGTTGAAACGGTTCATGCCAATAAAGTGAACATAAATTTAATTAGAGCGAAAGATGACAAAGCACTGGTATTGTTTCTACTAATCCCCAACATTAGCTCTTACGCTTGAGCTAAATCTGTGGACTTGTGGTGTATTGGTGTGATAATCTCAGGGTACTGTCTATCGATTCTTCCATTATTGCGTTTAGTGTTTGCAGAAGTCTCGTTCCGCAGCACACCGACGCACAGAACACTATTCTGACAACAAAGGCACATTAGATGAAACTCAGGAGAAATCTCACGGAGGAGGAAAAGATGGAAAGTCTTTATTTGACATCTGCTACATTTTAGAGGGCCAGAATCCCCTGGCTTTCTCTTCCTATACCCTTTAGACTGTGAGAGAGAGGGACAGTGCACCTGACAGACAGGGAGGGAGATCCAAGCATGGTGGTACAGATACTCATCAGCAGTGAGAGGGAGGGAGAGAGGGGGGGAGAGGGGGGGGGGGGGGGGGGGGGGGGATGGATTGAGATTAAGGTCTGTGGGAGCACCACAGGAGTTGGCTGCTTGGACGGTGAGACATTAGAAACACATGTCTCTCCCCCCCTCCCCTTCACCACTCTCTCTCACTTTCTCTCTCTCTTTCTCTCTCTATGTCTGTCTCTTGATCACTTACTCACTCAAACTTTTTATTCTCATCTTTTTCTGTCCCCCCCTCCTCCTCCTCCCCCTCCCCCTCCTCCTCCTCTCCCTGTCTGCATAGCTGCAGTGCAGTGCCACGACCCGTGCTTAATAAACAGCTTGGGATACATGTGATTAAAGCTGTCTGCCTGAATAAATGTTATGGAAGCACTTACACAAACTCTCCTTCTCTCTCTATTTTCTCGATCTCACACACACAGACACACACTCACAGACACACACACACACTCACACACACAAACACACAGGCAGAGAAAACAAATAAGCTTTTTTTCTAACATTCCTAGGCCATTGATTTTTATTCTGCATCAGGCCAAATGTATGCCATTTTAGACCATGAATGCCAAATGCTCCACAGAACTGTTCGCACTACCCTGTCCTCTCTCTCTCTCTCTCTCTCTCTCTCTCTCTCTCTCTCTCTCTCTCTCTCTCTCTCTCTGTCTGTCTCTGTCTCTCTCTCTCTCTTCTTTTTTTTCTCTGTCTATCCGTTTCTCTCACCTCACACACTTTCTGTAGTACTTTCTTTTATACGTTGACTATTAAAATAAAAAATTCCGTGGCAACTTCCAACTCATTGAAGTTTAAATAGAACAGTAGGACTTGAACTTTAAAACTGTGGGAAAGGTTTTTTTTTTTTTTTTTTT
>JAGFZM010001754.1:23570-35621 GCA_017657215.1 Limnothrissa miodon | reverse complement strand
TGGTTCTGCCCAAGGTTTCTTCCTCAGAAGGGAGTTTTTCCTTGCCCCTGTTGCTCTTGGGTGCCCCTTGTTAATGGGAGTAGTAGTTATGACATACCTGTTGCCTCTCCACTCTTACTTTCATACTGTAGGCCATTCCCATCTCTCTACACTATCACCTTACCTCATTCTTCACCCTTTCTCTTTTTTTAATGCACAAGAGACCCACAATTTAATGCACAACATCCACAATTTCACTACATTTTTAACCTTTTAAAAAAGTATGTGACAATAAAATCCTTGAATCTTTGAATCCTTAAAAAATGGATAAAGTGGCTTTCTAGGCGTGTTCACTGTTGACACTGTGGATGAAACTTAGGTTAAGTTGCTGGATAAAAATGGATAAATATGTAGTACTAAATTGGTTAACAAGATAAAAAAAAACTCCTATGAAAGTGTTTTTTTATCACTTCTGGGAGTCTAACTGACTCAGCATACTTTGTCTTCAGAATAAGAATCAGACGCTTGAATAAGGTTGTAGAAGAAGCGGGTGACCTAACTGGGACGTGCTGTTTAAACAGGTAATGAATGTACAGTATTTAGGCCCAACACAATTTAGTGCTATAAAAACAAGACTATTTTTTCAATGATCCTAAACAGTCCCCTTTCTTTTGTTAAAGGCTTTCAGCCTCCTCCTCTGCAACGCCGACTCCTCACTTCCCCGAATCAGTTCCTTGTCCTTCACTCCTCTGTGTCTGCTAATGACGAGCACCTGTTCCCTGGCAACCTGTTCCTAATTACCAGTCCTACTTACGGCCCTTCCTCCAGCTGCCGTTCGTCTGGCCTCGAACTGGACTGCTTGGTCGTTTCTCTGCCACGTATGCCTCCCATCTGCAGACAGCCTCCTCAAGTTAAGTCTGTGACTCCTGCCGTTAGCCACTGTTTGACTTTGGACTAGTGTGTTTCCCTGCGTTTGATCTCGATCCAGCTGCTGTGTTTTGGAAGTGAGGCCTCAGCCAGCCTCATATCCTCTGTGTATTGTTCTTGGCTGACTGGTTCTTGGAGTATTTGGCCACTTGATTGTGTCTCACAGTGCTTGTGTGTGTGCGTGTGTGACTACCACTCATCCCTGGTTACAATATGTGTATTTTGAGTTCTTAACATTTAAGCTATATGATGTCGTCATGACTGTGGGTTCTCTTCTCAAAAGTTTTGAAAGTCTTGGTGACTCTTTTATTCAGTTACAGGACTTGTTTGTTTGTTTGTTTCTTTGTTTCTTTTTGGAGTGTGAAAGCTGCTAATTCAACCTCCACAGTCCCATTTCCTGAGGCCCAGTTGCATGGAGCGTAATGTAACATTAAACTCTGGTGGAGAAACTGGAATTACAACCCAAGTCCCTGTGGGCTCCACCCTCTGCTCAAAAAAACTCCAACTCCATGACATCACAGTCTGAATGGAAAAGTGAGAAGTGCCCTCCCGTAGTCTACTACCCCACTCCACCACCTTACACACACACAGAGAGACACATGCACGTCTCCACTGCCAGAGAATGCCATATTAGACCTGCAGCAAGGTTATATAAAGGAGAAAATAAGTAACACAGAGAAAGAGAGAGAGAGGTATGCGAAAGAGTAGGTGTGCTTGAGAGGAAGAGAGATCATAGTCCACACTTACTAACTTTACAAGGCACAAAACAAACTCTGCACCCTCTGAAACAGCCACAAGGATAACCAAAAGCACGCCGTCTGAAACAGCCACAAGGATAACCAAAAGCACGCCTTCTGGGATAAGGGAGCCGAGAAAGAAGCAAACAAACGTCTCTTAAGAGTGGGATGAGTGCTGGGTACACTCATTCTGTTCTCTGTGACGAGGAAAGCCAAGTCAACCGGCCAGTGGCAGGGGCCGTTTCAAGCGGACTGTTGATTTAGGATCCCTGCAAATACCTGTGTGCGCTTCAACGTGACTGCCGGGAGCCTGGAGGTAGATGGCCGTCAATTACTAGGGAGCAAAGAGCATAAACAGGACACCAGACTGGCCGAGGGCTGGCAGACTCAAAGCTGGAATTCTAATAGCCCCTCACCAGGGAAAAAGGAGCGAATAACTGGTGTGTCTTTCCCTCCTGGATCTGTGAAGGAGTAATTATGGCTGCGTGTCTCTCTCTCAAAGTTCTTCTTCTTCTCTGTATGAGCACAAGCTTGGCTGAATCATGTAAGTTTCAATAATTTTATTTTTTATTCAGTAATTTTTTCCCAAGCAATCTGTTGCAGACATCATCTAAAGAATGTTGTTTTTTGACCAGTGTGAAATGAGAGCCTCATCCATCCTTCCTTTCTTTCTTTCTGTCTTTCTTTTTTCTCTGTCTTACTTTTTTTCCCTCTGTCTCTTTTTTTGCGTCTTTTTTTTCTCTTTCTTTCTTTCTTTCTCTCTCTCTCTCTCTCTCTCTCTCTCTCTCTCTCTCTCTCCCCCCTTCTCTCTTCTTATTCTCTTTTTCTCTTTGTATGTTAAAGTTCCATTAGACAGATGAAAGGGCTATTCATTCGGAACACCATACTAACCTATTGTATTTAACTAATAGCTGTGACTAATAGTGTTTATATTGTCAACAAGGGGGGAGAACTACTGGTTTCCATGCAGGGACCCTGGAAAATGTTACTCAAGAAACTGTGTTGGCAGAACTGTCAATCCTCTGCCATTGGGAGCTTGCTTTCAATTAAAACGCATGCATTAAATTGTGTGTGAGACAATGCAGACTTGACTTGAAAGTTGGCAGAGGTATCTGCATTCATGCCTTGTTTGGCTTTGTTCGCCTGCTGACGGAGAGGAAATTATCTTTGGCTTGTTATGGCATTGCCCTCAGTGCATTGGGATCTGTGTGGATCTTTCCACACGAATCTCATAAAGAATAAGTGTTCTGTTACAAATCAATGATTTGGCCGACAGGTCTTTTCTATAACATTATAAGTAGACGTCAATGTCTACTAAGTGTCAACACTTTCCTTGACATAGCCTTTCAAACTAATGTAAGGTGGATTTTCCACGTGGATTTTTGCACAGAGTTGATAAGTCGCCGCATCTATTTGAGACTGTGCACTTAAAAAGGTAAAAAATGTACTGCTAAGAAAATCAGTCAGTTTTGATTGCAAGGGAATGTAAAGTACGATTTTCAAAAACTTTTTGCACACCTTGCTGGTAGGTGCGTAGGAAATGATCAGGTCACAGAACAGGAACATAGAACTAATTCCGCACCCTGACCATTTCGCATATAGTTTATTTATTTACAACGTTAAATAATGTTACAACGTTTATAAATTTACCTGATGAAGGTCTAAGACCGAAACGTTGTAAAAGGGAATATAAAACAAACATCCTTCCTTGGTTTGGAAGAGCCTTAAGAATAGAGCATCACATTCTACATAAGGCTAAACAGGATCACAGTCCACAGTTTGCTCTACAGCATGCAATGCAATAGAATGCTATAGAATTCCTCAGAATGCCATAGAATTCCACAGAATGCAATAGAATATTCTTCAATGTGAGCTGGATAGGAAACAGGATAAATGGGAAACGCTTGGTCTAGGGTTCTGCATCTCCTTGAAAAGCTACTGACTAATTAGTAAAAACTGCATGCTTGCTAATGAGGAAAATATTTATTGAGTGTTTTGGAGAAGGACTCTGGGGAAACATGATTGTGCACTGTAAAGTGGTTTGGAGTAAGACATTATGGAATAATGCAGAGAGCATTTGTTACAGTGCTCTACTATTCTACTCTACTACTAACAAATAGTTTGGTTCAAAACTGCATGCTTGCTCGTGCGGGGAATGAAATCCAATTGAAATATGATTGTGCACTGTAAAGTGTTTTGGAGAAAGGCGCTATGGAAATATACAAAGATGGGGAGTAACCAAGAAAAAATATGCAAGACCTCAATACTTTTCAATTTGTTTTCTTTCCAGTTTTCACATTTCTGTTTGACTTTTTATCTTTTCCAGTTATACTTTTTACTTTTTATCTTTTTTTTCTGATAAATTTGACTTTTATCCCGCTACAGTACATTTTAACAATGATCTCTGTACTTTCTACTTGTTACTTGTGCATGCTACTGGTAGTTACTTTTGTCTTTGCAGTATTCAGTAGTTCATTAATAGTAGCATCATCTCCTGAGACACTATTAAGTGGAATAATTTGCATCAGATTATTTGGGGACTGTAGGCAACAGTCTGGTTTCTTCACCAAATAGGTCAAAACAGACCCTAAAACTGGCTGTGGTATACTTTTTTTTTTTATTTTATAATTGGAGTACATTTCAGATTCTTCTTACAATGAGCAACAAACTACAGTCAGTACTTACACTTTAACCTTAGTCTTATTTGAAAGTGAGTACTTCACAATACAACATGCCGTCAAAAGTGTGTACTTTTGCCTGCACATTCTATAGCGTTTTGGAAAAAGGCATCGTAGGAGTAGGATTGCATATTGTAAAGGGTTTTGTAGAAATATAAGACATTGTAAAGGATATTGGAGGAAGGCAATATAAAAAAGTCAGTATCCGCTACACTGCACTTCCTGATGTAGGAACACTGTAATACGTTTTTCCAATATTGTTTTAATTGCATAAGTTCCGCCATGACTCCTGGACATTTCACTTCATCACGAAACAGATACACCCATTTGACCAGGCTAAGACTCATTACATGACATCATTGAGTTTATTTAATGTGAACGACTCCATGCGTTATGTCATAGGAGAAGATGAGTCTTTACAGTACAGGAAAGAACCAACCACACTAATGTGATTGTGCTGTAGCTTGTCCTTGTCTTCAAAAGGGTGTGGTGCATGAACTAGTCGGGATGCACAATAGGAAACACTACATAAGCATTGTGAACTTTTATTGCTCAGGACCTCCACGTCCGGTTTCATTACTAATGGTTAACTCAAAGTCAGCACTGTCCTTGATGCTGAGAGTTCATTTGTTGTTTAGTATTTACATATAGCGTGCATGCTTCCAATTATTGTCGTTGATTAGTTAAATGCAATAATGAACGAAAAAATTACTTTAGAGAGTTAACTAAGCACGCCCTCTGCCTCCATCAAAGATTGTCTCTCCTTTAGTTCCACAGCTCAACCCAACAGCCCTTCTTCCACACCAATTACCTGGTAGTCACAATCTGACAAAGAAAAACTATTTAAAATAAAAATTTACTTTAAAGAAGGGCTAAGCAATGTTCTGTTTTTTCTCTCACAAGCTCCCTCTAAACACCGCTGTATTGCATTGTATTGCACTGCATTCTATTGGAGGCGGTCCGTGCTGCTGAACATTGCAAGTGCTGTATCTACCGCTATTGGCCACGGTGGCGCATTCTACACCGTTCGTTCACCGTATAATGACTCATATTAGCATCCTAAACGGTATGAAACGGATTCATTAAATGAAAAATGTTGCATAGTGGGCCTTTAACTTACTGCAATTAACTTTTAACTGAATGTACATGTATGTACGTATGTATGTGTATATATGTAAAAAGACAAGTGACAGTTGAAGAAAAGGGAAATATGAAGATGGAGAGACTCAGAAGGAAAGAAATAATCCTGTGCTACATTGCCAATACGTTTGGGCCACTGCATGAAAGTAGGAGCTATTGCTGTGTGGAAAGACATTGGATAGGCTAATCCTAACCTTACAATATTGCATAGGAATTGGACAATAGAAAATGTAATGAAATATTTAATTCACTGATTACACCAATAGAGTAAGATGCTTTACATAACCGTTGTTTCCATAAACATACGTATTGTTTTTAATTTCTTTGTTTTTTTCTTTTAGATTTTTTTTTCAAGAATGTTGATATGTTAGCTGTCTATGTGTGTGTGAATTTCAGCTCATTCACATCACACAATGTGCATTATAAATCGCACACTTTGGAAAGA
The DNA here is from genome assembly GCA_017657215.1 of Limnothrissa miodon. Taxonomy (NCBI): domain Eukaryota; kingdom Metazoa; phylum Chordata; class Actinopteri; order Clupeiformes; family Clupeidae; genus Limnothrissa; species Limnothrissa miodon. The sequence goes on along the minus strand of JAGFZM010001754.1, from coordinate 29,715 downwards.
GCCTACAGTCCATGGAACTGGCCTTTAAGATTTTACTCTGTGGGGGGACAATGCTAATAAACTCTGACCTGACCTGTGTGCATGCTCTTCCTTCTTCCCACCACCAGTTGGCCGCACCTTGGTCCTGAACAAGACGGAGAACGGCATCGATCTGTTCCCGGACCAGAAGCACCATGTCCAGTCCAACGTGATGACGGTGCTTCTCCCCCTCCTCTACCTGGTGGCCTTCCTGGTGGGTCTCCCTTCCAACCTGTTGGCACTGGGCGTGCTGGTCTTCCGCACCAAACGCCAGTCGTCCACCATCCTGCTTATCAACCTGACCGCCTGTGACCTGCTGCTGCTGCTGGTTCTGCCCTTCCGCATCGCCTACTACTTCCAGGGCAACGACTGGACCCAGAGCGAGGCTCTGTGCCGCCTGGTGGTGGCGCTATTCTACGGGAACATGTACGGCTCTGTGTTCTTCCTGGCGCTGGTGGCCTTTGACCGGTACCTGGCGCTGGTGCACCCCATCGGCGGGCGGATGATGCGCAGCTACCGCACGTCAGTGTACATGAGTGCGGCAGCGTGGGCGGTGGTGCTGCTCGCCATGGCGCCCCTGCTGGCCAAGCAGCAGACGTACAGGATCGACAGCCTGAACATCACCACGTGCCACGACGCGCTGCCCGCAGACGTCCAGGTGGAGTTCTTCGTGCCGTACTTCGCCACGCTGTTCGCCGTGTGCTTCGTGGTCCCGCTGCTGGTGGTGGTGTTCTGCTACGGCTCCATCCTGCACTCGCTGGCCTCGTCCGGCCGTCGCTATGGTCACGCCGTGCGCGTCACCATGCTGGTGCTGACGGTGTTCCTCGTCTGCCTGCTCCCCAGCAACGTGCTGCTGTTCACCCACAACTCCTTCCTGCTGAAGGACGGGGAGGACGGGAAGGGCAACGACCTCTACCTGCCCTACATGCTAACGCTAGCTCTCAGCACCTTCAACAGCTGCCTGGACCCCTTCATCTACTACTATGTGTCGGAGGACTTCCGTGAGAAGGCCCAGCAGGTGCTGTTCTGCAGGGAGTACAAGCGGGCCATGATGTCCAGCCAGGACACCACACGCTCCTCCTCGTCCTCACGGTCCAAGGTGACGCTGCTGTCCTCTTCGGTCAAAGTGTCGGCAACCCCCGGGGCCGCCTGTCGCCATGACGATTTGGCCCGAGTTGCCCGTTGCCGTGATGACGTGGTCTAAACCGCCCGTTTTCCCCTTCCCCTTATGATCACCTTTTTCAGATGGAAGAACCAGACGTCTATGAGAGAACACTGAATGGGATATAGGAAGTGGAATATGTGAAAGTTTCCACCCCCTCTGACCTCAGATTCCGTATTTACACACTCACACACACACACAGGCCACCTGTCGCCATGACGATGCGGCCTGAGTTTGTTGTAGCCCTTTTGATCACCTTTATCAGATCAAGAGGACACTGAATGACTGTATGATGCAGGAATATGTGGAATATGTGCTGTCCTTCCCCTTCCACCTTCCTTTACCAGACTTCCTGTGGGGACTTTGAATACCTGGGAGCAATCTGGGAATGAATTCCCGCTTTAGTTTTTTATGTGCAGCTACAGTAAACATCAGTATTTCTTGCCATTTTTAACGTCCGTGGTTTGTACTGTATGCAGGAAACGGAGCATTTTATCTATTGCCATCTAAGGTCAGTGTTGTTGAAGCTTGTACCATATAAACCATATAAACTAATCGTTTGGCTTATGTCTGCATGACTTATAGACAACGCATAGAGCACACAGCTCAGAAATTATCATTATTTGCTAGAAAGCAACAAATGTGACAACCATTTTGGCAAGTTGCATTTAATTTCTTCACCGTGGTGAGGTTCTTCTATGGGGACTGACACAGTTTTGGGACCCAGAAAACCTTTTTTTTTTTTTTTTTCTGGGCACAAACATTCTAGCGTATCTAATAAGTTGTACCTTCCAAATTATCCACAAAAACATTATGATGCTTGTATTTTTTTCTGGACTGTATTTGAAGATCACAGTATGCAACAGAAAAAAATGACCTTACTTTGCTCTTTGAAACAGGACATTGCCCAAAATATGTATAGGATGTATATAAACAATGACCATTATTTTCTAGGTTCTGTGATGTAACCCTTGGTGTAATAATGTATAATGCTGGCATTTGATGAACAGCAACTTAACCATGTGTTTCTATAACGGTGACAGTCTATTTATTTATTCGTTTTTAAAAGTATGCTTAATGTACGCTAACCGTTGCCAAACAATTGCTTAGTTAGTAGCGCAGTTTAGCAGTACCCTCCCAGAGGATTTGTCCTCTTCAGCCATAAGTGGTGTTTAATGTTGTGAATCTGGGATAGCTTGAAGTGATCGTGACCTTTAAAGAAGTGGTTGTGTCATTGTTTGCATTCTCATCATTAAAATGATCATTTTATCAGAAATGGCTGAGTTTGTGTTTTGTTTGTTTGTTTGTTTGTTTGTTTGTTTGTTTTGCTTTCTTTTAGGGTTTCGCCTGTGAGAAGTCTGAGCTGGACTTGGACATCACAAAGATCAAGTAAACATGATGTAAACATGAACAATGTAAACAGCTCACATTCTTTTAGTTTATCTCAGTTCCATGATTCTGTGATAAGGGTGCATACAGTAATTGTGTACAGTGTTGGTCTTCATCTCCCTTCCCATAGACTGTGTCACAAGCATATGCAGACCCTCTGTAACAGAAACCTGAGCACACGAGCAGAATAGAACAAGAAGCAGGGCTATTAGCAATTGTCAGGGGAGAGACGCGTACATTTGTCTGCATTCCCACGCACTCACCCCACATATCTACTCTCATGACAAAACATTGGCCATAACTCTCGCGCGAGTAAAGTTACCTCATCCGCATACCAGGTGAAATTGTGCAATGTGATCTTTTCAATGACACTTGCTGCTGTATAAAATTGTTACAGGAATAAACTTGTGGCCACGCCTAGGTCTGAGTGTAAAATATCCTAGAATTCTGGAAACCACATCCACTTTATCTAACTCCAGACCCCCCTCCGTATATGATCCAGAGACAATCAAAATGCAGAACACAGAAAGAAAATGCAAAAAATTATTATTAATTACTACATTCCAGTATATTCATGCCCACTTTGTGTTGCATTTTGCCATGGAAAGATAGAAAAGAAAAAAATTTGGGGGCAACCAGCCCATACTGTTACAACTGTATTTGGTACAATATAAAACTGGCCTCTTATCACTGGGGGTTGGAAAAAAAAAACTAAAACGTCAGCATTGGCTGCAGTCTCACAATTTGGTCTACTGCTGCCATCATAGTGGTCTTTGTAAGCACCAGAAAAAACAGCCTCAAGCAAAAGTTACACATAGCTTTCTGAGATCTTTTGGCTGGAGGATTGACCTTCATAAACATGAGTCTGAGGACGTGTCTTTTATAGCTTTAAGACAACTCCAATGGCCTGATGACTTTTCACCTTGCCTTTCCTGAGGATGTCTTAAAACAAAAGAGAAAGATCAAACACAGCCCAAAGACAGTTCAAAGAAAACATTTTGATTTGTGTTCATTGCTTCCATAGCAGAAGTAGATGACGGCTCTGTATCCGGATCAAGAGGTAATCGGTTATAAAAGGCATGCTGTCTGTCACTCATTGACATCCATATGCCATGGGTAGAGTTTTAAACTTAGTTTATATACTTCTATTATACCTTTTCCATTACACCTTATCTTGACCATTGACCTCTGCTCTGAGACCTGGACACCTGGAGGTTGCCGCTACAGTATGATAATATACAACCACTGATGGGTGCGTTCGTAAATTTAATGTGCAACTCTGAAGATGGGATAACGTTCTGCAGTTCGAAAAAGATTAGCGATTCATTTTTTTCTGTGAATTAAATTAACGGTTTCTGACAGCTCAAAACGGACATAAACCATAAACACAAAGATAAGATATAGAGATATATTTTTGTCTCGGTCCGCCAATTGAGTAGGCCTACCTCTGATTTAGGCTATTACACATTCTGTGAACTACATAATGCGCAATAGATGAGACTGGAAAAGGCACCCTCCGAAAGAGAGAAAGACAAACACAGAGAGAGAGCGAGAGAGAAGAAGAGAAAGAGTTTTAATCAAGTGTGTGCATGCCGCTAACACAACGCCTTTCCCGCTCCGTGTGTGGGGAGATAAGAGAGACAATGACACAGCGGTCTTCAGCAGGGTTGACGGGCACGAGGTTGACTGACACCCCTGAGTGGCCCAGTGGCCGTTGAGTGGGTTTAAACCAGAAATATCTCCCGCCTCTACGTAAGTGATTTGTTTAAAAACTTTTTAATTGCAGTTTTTGTTTTAAAAATATTGTTGAAGTATAAGTTCCAGCAATATAATTTGATAATTTATCATTTTATTTATTTGGTTCACCTATTATGACTTTGCATAGATATGTACATTTTGCAAACAGCTTGTCCGCAGAAAGAGAATAGACTAGTAAATTAATGTTTAGGTGTGTTTAAATATTCAGTATCTAACCACGCATAAATGTGCTCTCCTATACAACTTCATACGAAAGCCAACAGGGTTCTTCTAAATAAGTGTCTGGCACGGTCTCATCGCAATCAATGTAGCCTATCTCACTTTACAAACTGGTTTTGGAGTCGTATGTTTATCCAGTGTGTGCTACTGGGAGCTCTGTGCCACTAATGTGACTGCTGAATTCCTGTAAGTCATTGCGAGTGTTTGTTGAGGTTGGACTTGGCTGGAAATTACTAACTTGTTTATTAATGAGACTAATGGTTTCACATGATGTGTCTCTTTCTGCGTCATTATAATTGCAATGTAATGGGCCCTTTATGCACTCAGCTAATGCTCTGGTGGCATACTCGCCCATAGTGCGGTTACATTAAACATTAAAGCATTAACAAGCTTCATTGGGTGGTTTCCTTGCTACTTTGCTTAAAATGTGTTTTTATGTGCAGCAGAAGCATGCAAATTAGCATAGTCATTCACTAATGTGCAAGTTTTTGCTTTGAGTGCTGAACTGAGAAAAAAACAAACCAAATGTTATGTAACTGCAACGGATGTATGCAACGTCATCCTTGGAATAATCAAGATTAATTATATTACAAATAATTTGTTAGGCTTATTACATGAATTTTTTAAGGCAAATTAACACTTAATTTGTTAATTTGAAACTTTATCTTGGTCCTATATTTGCGTATGTATGTGAGGTGATCTGTGCAATATTGGGGTAGATAAAAAGTTAGTGGGTAAGAGCATAGAGTGCTTTAAGCATACATTACTGCTTAGCAGTGGGCCACCACAAGTCAATCAGCATGGCTCCATATTGGCTGTGTTTAGATAAGCTCACCAAACCCAGAGATACACATTGGAGACAATTCTCTGAATTTCCCTACAAAACTTCCTTATTGAATAGAATCATAGCATACTAGAATACTAAATCAAAAGAACATTCCTCTATTCCTCTAACTGAACCACTGATCTCTAAAGAATAACTTTATAATTGATATTCTTTAGAGATCAGTGAACTGAACACTATGACCTATGGCCACATGACCTATGACCCTGACCTGGATGAGTGAGAATCTTTACAGACATACAGTTAATATCATTAATATAAGTAATGCTTCAGGGGCACTGGGGGAAAATTGATTATATTGCATTTTACCTTTATTTTCTCCCCCAAAAAGAAGTACTCTGCACTTCATGGTATGGTAGTAGTTCTTCACACAGACATTCTGCTGTCCTTGTCACTAAGTTCTCCACACCTTGTCGACATTCTGCTGTCCTCTGGACTAACTACTATAGTCGTTCTCTAAGTCAAGTCAGTTTTTATTGTCAATTTCTTTACATGTACTAGACATACAAAGGAATCAAAATTATGTTTCTCACTGTCCCTTGCGTACATTAGACAGAAAATACAGGACAGAACAAACTATAAAGTGCCTATGTACAACATAGACTATGTTCTGACAGAAAACTGTGTTGACATTCTGTTGCCCTCTGCACTAAGAATGGTAGTAGTTCTCTGCACTGGGTTGACACTCTGTTGCCCTCTGCACTAAGAATGGTAGTAGTTCTCTGCACTGGGTTGACATTCTGTTGCCCTCTGCA
>JAGFZM010001753.1:109481-142981 GCA_017657215.1 Limnothrissa miodon | reverse complement strand
CCTTCAAGTAAGCTCAAGCACCCCAACATTATCGCCTTCAAGTAAGCACAGCACCACCAACATACAGTACAGAGAGCATAGAGAAGGATGCGTCTGTCCCCGTCTGGGAGTAACCAATCAGTGACTGAATACCAATGCCCCCCCCCCCCCCCCCTATCACCCCTGAGCCCTATGCCTATGCAGAAGCATTAGAGGTTCTGAGTCAGTAAGTCCCTTCATCCAAGACTGACTGACTGAATTTGCAAATTGGCAGCTAATGCAAAAACGAAACTGAAGTTTCATGGCCCTGATCGGTTTGTGTTGACTGATGCTTTGCTATTTTGGTCCATGTTGTACCAACAACACAACATGAAATAACACAGCTATGATTTGATTTTATTGACTTTGGCCTAATGCTTAAGTGGCATGAATGGACCTCATCTTTGGCTGTCACGGTTTGAGGGTTTAGGGCAGACATTTGGATTTAGACATATTCAGTATTCTCAGGATGTTCTGAGTCTCAGAGTCAAAAAACCCTCTGAGCATTGTTCAGCCTTTGACATGTTTTCACATTACAACGAGAAATGATTCCGTATTTTCATATGCAAGACAAGAGGAGCCTCCTGTGTCTTTTAGCGTTGTGATTTGGCTTTTTATCTCAGGCAGCCCCTAATAGGTGCTATATAAGGTACTCATTTGACAAGGGTTTGCCTGGAATTGTGTGTTGTCACTGAGCCGTCACCACTGACAGCTGCCTAATGGTTTGCTCTTATCTGAGCTCACCTGACGAATAAAGCTAAGCTGACATTGAAGTCAAGCTTTTAAGAGCAATGGCATTTCTTGTTTATAGCACTTTTAAAGAATGAAGAACAGCACTTGAACGCGGAACGATAAAAAGGCATAGCAGTACAATGAGGATGATGTCATGTGTTGTGTTGCCTGTGTGGTCCAATTCATAAGAAAACAATGCAGTGCTGCTCAACAAACAATGGATGCTAATACAGTCCTCGTCAATGCAGAACGAGACTCATACAATAGTAGTTTCACTTCACTGAAAACCAGTCAACCATGCAGACGATAATAAATCTGACGAAATGCAGAAGTAAACGTCATCCGAGCTGCTGTGTTGTGATTTTGAAGGAAGATTGCAGGAATGTCAATAGGAGCTATTAGTGTGATTCATCACTAGACCTGTTTTGTTCCCTTTTGTTTTATACTTGACCACTCGCAGTCGTTACAGAACTGCACAGTAACATTGGTCAAAAGAAACCGTCTGTCAAATGTTGTCAATCTTTTTATCTTTGCCATTTTGTCCTATCACTTGCTATAAAAAGCTTTTATTCAAATATTACACAGCTTGTAAGTCTGACAAGATGGTGGCACCCTCAAATTTCCCAGCATACCCAGGGCAACGCAATAACTTTTTGAGACAGTGTGGGGAAGGCCAGTGTCGTTGAGTGCCAAAATGTCTGCATGCAATGTCTGATATGATCTACGTCAACTGTGTATGGCTCATGGCTCCTCTTCCTCCCAGCAATGCGGTTACATAGCACACAATGTTTTTGGAATTATTGTCACACAATGTTGAATTATTTACGATGCAAAATTGAAAATATTTACAAAACATTTGAAAACAACATTAGCAGGTCAACTGCTATAGAAAAAAAGAAAATAATAAAACCAAGCAAACAGAAGAAAGGTAAATAAGGCCTGCATGTGGTGAGCGTGTGCTAACGCCCCCCCCCCCCCCTCCCCTCCCCTGCCTGTGTCCCAGGGGTGTGTGCACGCAGGCCCCGTGCTACTGCATCATCATGGAGTACTGTGCCCAGGGCCAGCTCTACGAGGTGCTGCGCGCAGGACGCAAGGTCACCCCGCGCCTGCTGGTGGACTGGGCGTCGGGCATCGCCAGCGGCATGAACTACCTGCATCTGCACAAGATCATCCACAGAGACCTCAAATCACCAAAGTAAGGGCACACACACACAGACACAGACACACACACACACACACAAAGTACTTATGCTTGCACAAGATCATCCACAGAGACCTCAAATTACCGACGTAAGGGAACACACACAAACACACATACACACACTTGCACAAGATCATCCAAACAGATCTCAAATCGCACACACACACATGCGCACACACACACACACACACACACAAACAACCCACACCTGTACAAGGACAGGTTCCCTCTAATTAGACGGTACATGTAGATCACAGAGCAGACATTCTCTCTGAGCACACAAGATGACGTATAAACAACAAAACCTCACACCACTGTATAGTGAGTGGGGCCAATGAGAATACACATGAGAATACACTAACACACAATACACACACACACACAAACACACCTTAGATCGCCAAAATGAGGGAAACCAGTATGGATATACTGTACACCACATAGGGGTCTGATCAGTGTCATTTTAGAGGTGCTGCACCATGCAGTGCAGTGCTGTGCACAGGACTGGATTTGGCTGGACCAAGCTGTGTGGTGCATTCCACTCGCAGTGATCTGAGTAACACTTGCATAAGAGCAGCCAGGGAAGCAGGAAAAAATAGAAATCAGCAGAGAGAGAGAGAGAGGGCGGGTAGAGATAAAGTGTGAGAAGGAGAAGAAAGTGAAAACGAGAGAAAGAGGGGGCAGGCAGAGTGCACGTCCATTAGGATGTGGGAAAGGGGATGAGGTGTTCTGTTGAGGAAGTGTTATCTCCGAATGTAGCGCAATCACCACGCACACATTTTGAGGAACAACATGGAAATGAAGGTGGAACCAAGTAATTGTTCCTGGACATCTGTTCTTGTAATCAGAAAACAGAAGTATTTGTGTGCTCATATATGTGAGCCATTGTGTGTGTGTGTGTGTGTGTGTCTGTGTTTTTTCTTATTTTTCTCTCTCTGTCCTTCCTCCCCCTTGCGTTGCGTTCTGTGATGTGACAGTGTGTTGGTCACGCACAAGGACGCGGTGAAGATCTCCGACTTTGGCACCTCCAAAGAGCTCAGTGACAAGAGCACCAAGATGTCCTTTGCGGGGACGGTGGCGTGGATGGCCCCTGAAGTCATCCGGAACGAGCCCGTGTCAGAGAAGGTGGACATCTGGTGAGTGACAGACGAACTGCAGCTCATGCCGCCCCTCCGTACACACACACACACACACACACACACACACACACACACACAACCTCTAACAGTTCATCATATGCATTATTGTACATTATGTATTTTCAGTATATATTTAATTCATTATTTGGCCTTTGTCATAGCTAATCATCCTAGTAATGCATCTTAGTATTCTACTGTAGCTCATTATCGTTTGACCTTCCCCCTCACAAATACTCCACATATTAAAGATGCTCATCCCCTTTTCTCTGTAAACACACACATTAAAGGTCTTATAACAACATTGTAGTCAGGGATCATTGATGTGTTAGCACTTAATAAAGCAGCCATTAGCCGTGCTCTGGAATGATTCATTGTTCCATCTGTTGCCCCCTGCCCCACACAAATGTTCCCCTCATACTCAAGATGTTATTTTGCCCTGGACACGCACATACACAATAAGATTATAGTCTGATGATGAATCTACTCCTAGTTCATCAATTCACCATCAGCCCTTGCAGTCCTCGCTGTGATTAATTGTTCCATCTGGCCCCCTCAGGTCAAGGATAGGTTGGACAACAAGAACATGTGTTTGGCGAGGCTCAGTGTGATGCCAGCATATCATTTATAAGATTATGAATATTAATATAGATGGGATGGACATAAAAACATTCAGGTCAATGTAATTCAGAATAATATGTAATATCATATACTACACTTAATGTAAAATGATTTTGCAGTAAATAAGTACTGTACTATGAGTATGTAGTGATTTCTAAAGTCTTCAGTGTGGCAAGGATCATTAAGTCTTTATTTCCGTGTGTCCAGTATTGTGTATCTGAAAGGTGATGTCCCACAGTGTTCATACTGTGTGTGAACTGGTTTGTGATAGAGAGGCCGTGGCATGCATCCGTCACTCAGCACTCTGCCCATCATCACAATCTACTGTTGCCTTTACTGCACACTACTGCACACTACTAGATTGCTGTACTACATCCCATTATAGTACTCATTGGGATGTACTAGAAACACTGCCATGTCCATTACATTGTTGTCAGAGCCTAGTGATGACAGGTTAGCATATTTTATTTCTCTGAAATGAGTACTTTATTAGCTGCGGGTCTCCCAGATATAGCGTGCTCTTATTCTCAGACCGCAGAAATTAACCTTCAGATTAGATGTCTCGTTATGTTATTCATTATGCAAGCAAAGTGAATAATTGAGTAATTAAGTGAATCATTTAAAAAATTGGTCTAAATCTGTTTTAATCATGTCAACCCCTTCAGCCAAAAACCCTAATAGTGTCCATTATGCAGTATTAGGCTGACTGCTAGCTAAAGATTTGATTAGTTGCTCTACCTATTATGGTCATTGCTATTTTAAGTATACACTTTTAAGCATGGTTAGATTATTCTGATGGGAGATTGACAGAAAATCAATAGGGGAGAAAAACTGGGAAGGATTAGGAGATGACCCTGGGCCAGACTCAAACCTGGGTCCCTGGGTTTATGGTATAAATGCATTAGTTCACTGTACTACAGTGCCACCTGTCACCATTGCCTTTAGAAGTCTGGCGGGGATGCTGGTATGGGCTGTGGTGGAACTATTTCAGAGCGGATCTCTAACAGGTTCTCTCCATCTCCTGTTCCCCTGCAGGTCGTTCGGGGTGGTTCTCTGGGAGTTGTTGACGGGGGAGATACCATATAAGGATGTGGACTCGTCAGCCATCATCTGGGGCGTGGGCAGCAACAGCCTCCACCTGCCCGTCCCCTCCACCTGCCCCGACGGCTTCAAGATCCTCATGAAACAGACCTGGTGAGGACAAGCTCCACCTTCTCCATCCCGTCCCTCTGTGTCTGCCCTCCTCCCACCCCGTTGTACTGCTCAATCTAAGTGTAGGGGATTAGGAGGAGACAGTGTGTTTTGGCAGAAACCGACTGAGGAACCTTAGTTACTGTCCAAAGGGTATTACTAAAGTACTGTATTTAGAAGTGAAGGCCAAGTTAGTCGTCAGGCAATATATAATATATGCAAGCACCATCATTTTGACAGAAAGAATATATGTAAGTAAAAGTGTACTCTGTGTGGAAAATGTAAGTAGTAGTGGTAAGTAGTCAGTAAAAGTAAGTAACTATACAACATTTATAACCAAAGTGTTTCATTATAAAAGAAAAATGTAGCAAAAAGTTAAGGTATGAAAATATAGAAAATGGTGACCCACCTGAATCAGAAACACTGGAATTTGTGTGTCCTGTATCAGTGATGGTGTCGTCTGTAATGTATGAAGCCATTAAACAATGCTGCTGTAGAAGGGTAGTGGTCTGCAAATATTCCCATCCAACTATAATAACTGGTGCTAGAACAAGCATATAGCTGTCACTAAGTTCCCTATAGACCTAGACATAGAAACACCTCCCAAGGCTAAGGTCATTTGTCCTTTAATGTGTGGAAGTGACTCCATCCTGTATGTCTCCAGTACGATTATATTGGTGGTTCTCAAATTCTCATGCTGCGTTCTGTTTCGTTTTTGTTCTGTTCTCGTCCTCTCCAGGCAGGGGAAGCCGAGGAACAGGCCCTCGTTCCGTCAGATCCTGCTGCACCTGGACATTGCCTCCGCCGACGTGCTGGGAGCCCCTCAGGAGACCTACTTCAAGTCTCAGGTGAGGAGAGGCCAGGTTACAGGCTTGCACTGTAGGATCACAGTATTTACTGTAGGGCCCCGGTGAGTACAGGTGAGCAGATAAGGTAAGATGAGCCTTTATTGTCTGGTCAGCAAGACAAAGACCATGCAACATAGACCCTTACATATCCCCCCAAAACACACATACACAGTCCCTGCCTGGTATTACACCCATCCCTAAAAAAAAAAAAAAAAAAAAAGGGACAGACGTTAAGTATGCAAAGAGTCCTTAAGTCTCAGGTAAGCACAGGTCTTAGAGAACCCAGAGCACTACAGCTTTACAACTACCATATGTGTAGTGACTTTCAGTGAGATTCATCCACTGACATAGTCATCCAATGTCCATCATGTAAAAAAAAAAAAAACACTAAAATAAACATCATGTTCTCCAGTAATCCCCTGTTAGCATGTTAGCATGTAAATCAACTGGCATTGGGCTGGCTCTCTTGTTATGTTATGTTATGTTATGTTATGTTCTACCATGTGTGACTATAGTTAATACGGTGCTAGTGGATTCAAAGCTGCAGTCATGAAATCTAAAGTACCCAGGGAGAACCACAGATAGCAGCTCTAAGTGCCTGCACAGATTTGTGTGTGTATGTTGTGTGTAGGTGAGTTTGCCCAGGCAGGTGAGCAGTCAGTCCCGTGGATAAACTCTCTGGTGACCACAGAAACTTCATCGCTTGCCTCTGTTCTAAGCATCTGAAACCTTTCCATTGGGACTAATTTTCTTGCAGAGCAGATACTCTACTCTCTGCATCAGCCAACCGTTACTGCTTGGTCATGACGTGTGTTACATCCTGCAACACAACATTCCAGTCCAACATTATTGCTTTTATCTTTCCCTCTATGGCATGCATAGCTCAAAAACGTTGCAAACCTAGGTCTACTGAGAGATCCTGGGCACAGTGATGGATCTAAATGAGACATTGAGCAGATTTTTTCTAGTCTCAGGCCATTTTTCGTGGCTCACCTTCTTTTTAGGTTCAGGCGCGTCAAGCAAAGTCCTTAAGTGTCAGGTGTGTTCTCAGGAATGTTTAGTGTCAGGTGAGCATGGCGTTTCCACATCACTCAGGTATCCAGGTGAGCTTTTAGTCCTTCTAGTTAGTGCAGAGTGGTTGGGTTTCAGGTGAAGACCAAGTTCAGATTTCAGGGCAAGCACAAAAATGGTCAGTGGGATTGAAGAGTAAGGTCTTTCTTTACCAGGGTTGTTAGAACACACATACAGTAAGTTCATACAGCATACAGCATAGCCTTTAAACACAAGTTTGTCAACATAGTCTTTAAACATATGTTCATCACCATAGCCTTTAAACATCAGTTCATCAGCATAGCCATTAAACACAAGTTTGTCAGCATAGCCATGAAACACAAGTTTATCAACATACTGTAGCCTTTAAACACAAATTCATCAACATAGTCTTTAAACATATGTTCATCAACATAGCCTTTAAACACAAGTTTATCAACATACTGTAGCCTTTAAATACAAGTTTGTCAACATAGCCTTTAAACATCAGTTCATCAGCATAGCCAGTAGCCCCAGGTTAATTGGTATAGGCTAGGGGTTTATGTGTGTAGTGTGCTCTCTTCGTCATGAGGGAGACCTCCCCAGCATTGAATTGGTTGACATTAAAGAACCAAAGAGAATCTGAAATGCAGTGTTTGCCTTTTCAACATGAATCAGTGGTAAAGAACATGCATTATGTGATTTCTTCAAGTAAATCTGTGTGTGTGTGTGTGTGTGTGTGTGTGTGGACATGTTCGTGCACAGTCGGAATGGCGTGAGGAGGTGAAGAAGCACTTTGAGAAGATCAAGAGTGAGGGCACCTGCATCCACCGGCTGGACGAGGAGCTGATCCGACGCAGGAGAGACGAACTCAGGTAACAGAGCGAGCATGTCGCATTTAGACCAAAAACAATTGATTTATTGGTTCAGATTTGTACCTAGAACAGTTTTATTCTGTGACCATCATTCTATAGTTTGATTATGCACACACCACTCACTGTTGATCAATGCTTAGATTTGTGACATGCCGACTGGCTCGCAAGATAACGCCAAGAATTAAAGCACTCAATATAATTGGTTCAATAACTAGTTCTCATGTCTTTGCTAGAAGAATGTCAGTATCCTGTCAATAAGGCTTCTGTTCGATTTGAATTTGTAAACAGTCTGAGAGAACAAAAAAAAGTGGGACAGTGAAAGATTAGAGCAAATCACCTTGCCGGGAACGAGATGTACCAGGAGAGGGGGAGAAGCGAGAAGAGAAGAAGGGAAGAGAGAGTGAAAGATAGGACAGATGTAAAGAGAGGATGAGTGAATGAAGTAAACAAGTGCGTCAGTGACACTCATTACTGTAGAGTCGGGAGCATTCAGATGTACAGTGTAGCACAGTGAGCCCACGGAATCTCCCTCCAGAAACATGAGTCCTAAACCCTAAACCCAGGCACGCACTCGGATCTACTCTCCCATCGGCCCTCTAGACTCTACCATTAGGTGTGGAGGACCTGGCTGGTCTTGTGTTCTTGTTGTTGGTGTTCCACTCTTCTTTTGCCGTCACTGTCTCTCTGTCTTTGATGTGTCCCCTTTCTTTAAAATAAAATGCTCATATCTCTAATCTCTCTCTCCATAGGCATGCTCTGGACATCCGGGAGCACTACGAGCGTAAGCTGGAGAGAGCCAATAATCTCTATATGGAGCTCAGTGCCATCATGCTTCAGCTGGAGGTCAGGGAGAAGGAGCTCATGAAGTAGGTTTACCAAGCCTTTTGTTTCTCTTCTTTTCTCTCCTCTTCTCTCCTCTCCTCTTCTCCCACTGCAGCCATCTAGTGGGCTGAGGTACAGGTTCCTTGTGGCCCACCTGTCTGTCTCAAGCTACCTAGAGACCTTTTGTAGTCGTATCTCTCGTGTGGCTGAAGGGTTCTCTGTGTGTTAATCAGTGCAGTCCACTTCTATGTCCAGCCCTGTGTTGGGTCCAGGCCTATGCAGTCCTCAACATAAATGGCTGACTGTTTTACATGTAAAAGTGCTCCTCCTGTTGGTCAGATACGCACTAACATACACAAAGGACTCCTCACAGCCAATACAATACTAGTGTGTACAACGTGTGCATACTGTACAAGTGGTCTCTTTACAGCACTCAGCAGGCTGTCCAGTTCAGGTTAGATGCGACACGTGCCTGGACACCTGCAGCCACAGCTGTAACCACACAAACACAGACACTGCGGCACTGACACTAATACACAACGCAGCTTACTCAGGTCACCCTCAAGCAGCACACTCTCACGTGAAGGGCCGCAGGGGGAATCCCCAGGCCCAGTAAGACTCTCAGTGACTCAGGGATTCCCCCCGGCTCCTGTCCTCTCAGCAAGGGGCATCACCAGGGAATCCCTGCAGTATTTAGGACGCCAGCGATGAAGGGGATGTCTCAGTCGTCCTGAGCTCCTGCAAGGGATGTCCTATAATGATTTGACTCAGGGATTCCCCGGGCTTGCTCTGATTGGATGGAGGGAGACAAATGCTGAGGAGTGATATCATCAGGGATTCTCTGCCATATTAAGGACACTAATGAGGATGTACCTGTTGGTTTAGACAGGCACACTTTATCCACAACATATGCAGACAAACACACACACACACACACTCATGGAATCCCCACGTACTGGCTACCCTCCTGCGCACAACACTTTCAGACTCAGAGATTCCCCCATCATGCTGACTTGTTGGATTGGATGGAAGAACAGCTCAGGGGTGATGTCATCAGGGATTCCCTGCCATAGTTAGGACACTAATTATGGGATGTCTTTAGTTCTCCTTCAAGGGATTTCATTAATAGCTCCCACACACACACACACAGGGAATCCCCAAATCCCATAGTTGTCAGTGTGTTCATTTCCTACTTGGGTTAATTTGGGTTAGCTCCTTTCCTACTTGGGTTAATTTGGGCTTCTGTAAACAGGATATCACCCCCTAAAGAGAGTATCTCAGACTGTTGGATTTGATAGATGTATTATTGTCTCCAAATGCCCAACCTGATTGCCATTCTAATGTTCTTTAGCTATAAGCAGTACCTGCCTCTTTTGTGGAGGGTCGGAACAATGCTATTTTGAGGAATAAACACAAAAGAGAAAAAAACACAAAATAAACAGAAGAAAAAACACATAAAATAAACAGTAGTTCAAATCATTTTCATAGTGGCTTGGAATTCTTAGTGTCTTAAATTAAATTTGTTTTTCAAGAAACATTTTTAACAGGCCCATTCAGTCAGTGGTCCAAGGGCCACATGCAGCCCAGCCAGTTCCTCCAGACAGAAAAGCAAAATACTCAGACTCCCTTTTGCTCACACTCACAAGTCTCAAACTCACAAGTTTTCTGCCATCTCTATGAATTAATTCATTATGAAATAGCTCTGATCTGATTTTATGCAACAGGTATACAAAACATGAAGTGTTTTTGATTCAACTATAAAAATAAACGAATTGAATTGCTGATTTATGAGTCCTATTTAAAAACACAGTAATTTATTGTCAAACATGTCTGATTCAGAGTAAACATTTCTTACTCGCTCTCTTATCGTGATCTTATCCTTACCATAACATTGGGCCAACGTAATGGCAGCCTCCTCACAGTTACCTAACAAAGACCTACAGACTTGAATCAGAACCCTTCAAAGACAAATGATCCCCAAAGACAATGAGTTCCTGTGAACCGCCATTCAGGGGTTGCAGTCACGTCGCAATGAATCCAACTCAAGATAATTTTTCATGGTACCAGTTACTCGCATGTGAGCTCAGTTACGTGCTCTTATGCAACAGTACAGTGTCCGAAAAGTGATACCAAAGGGGCCCCAGGGAGAACATTGTGGCAAAGGCGCTGAGTATTAGTATATTAATGAGGCGCCTCTTTAAAGACTGACAAGCTAGCTGGCAGCTGACACCACATGTCTGGGCAGGCTACGTCTGATCTCGCTGGGAGTCTTACTTTCCCAAAATGCTCACCTCTGGCCTTGGTTGTACCCTGAGACTACTAATGGATCCATGGTGTCAGTGAACAGGGTCTGTGACCGACTCTTATAGCCATACTGTAGATCTTCCTACTAAAATAATACATCATTTGACTCACAATCAGGTGAAGGTTTTTTACTGAAATAGTAAATAGTCTAGAATAGTTATAATAGTTATTTTACAATGAGTTATTTAATCATCAAAAACAATAAGAACAATATTAATTGTTGTCGCCGTCATCATACATACAACTAACTCTATAAGGAAAATAGCAACTAAAAAAGACATTTTCACATGTTAAGAGTTCCTGATTAACTGACGTGATGTTTGTGTGTGTGTCCTGTGTGCTGTGCAGGAGAGAGCAGGCAGTGGAGAAGAAGTACCCGGGCAGCTACAAGCGGCCCATGGTGCGGCCTATCGTCAGGTCCAACGCCGTGGAGAAGCTCATCAAGAAGAAGGGTAGTGTGTCACACAAGCCTGGAACCCAGACGCCCAAGAGGTGAGTTTTGGTTTAGGGACTCAGATGAAAAGGTGCTCTTAGGTGTTCTTCAGGAAACTTTGTTGATGGATATTACAGTAGCTGACGGATATTAAATCATATTACAGTTGAAAAGCAGCTTTTACATTCAGGGTTCTACTTACTACACTGGCCACATGTGTGGTAACACCAGGCAGTCAGTAAAAAGTCTTTTTGTTTTAAATAATACAAAAATCATTATTCATCATTCACTATTTAAAAGTGATTTATTTTCCTTAATCTGTAGTTTTGTTAATTATTGTATTGATTGTATTATTTCATCAATTAGATCTATGATTTGTGTAAGGGTTAGTGTAGGTGTCATGAATGCACATACTGTATAAAAATTAAAGTTGCAATCGGGGCCAAGGTTATTGGTAGAGTTAAGGTAAAAGTCACTATAGAATGAATGTATGTAAACATTTCAATCATTGCTTCGCTGTGTCCTAATATTACCATCCCCCTCCCCCAGGCCTCCTGACCTGCTGCGTTCTGATGGCATCCCCAGTGTGGACCCCCTCCCCTCCCCATCCCCTCTGTCCGGCAGCCCCAAGGTCTCCACCCCGCCAGGCAAAGCCCGCTACCGCAGCAAGCCGCGCCACCGACGGGTCAACAGCAAGGGCAGCCACAACGACTTCCCCGGGGTCCTAAAGAGCAGCAGCATCGGGAGCAGCAGCATCGGGAGCAGCAGCATCGGGATCAGCGGCGCGCTGAGCAGCGAGGAACAGCAGCCTCTCCAGCAGCAGCAGCAGCAGCCGCAGCCGCAAACGCCGCAACTCTACCACCACCACCACCACCTCCAGCAGCAGCACCTCCACCACCACCACCCCCAGACTCTGCCTGCAGAGGGCGCCCTGCTGCCTCTGAAGGGCCGGGAGGACGCGGTGGCCACCTGTGCCAACAACCTGCGCTACTTTGGGCCGGCGGCGGCCCTGCGCAGCCCGCAGACGGACCACTTCCAGCGCCGCATGTCCGGCTCCAGCCCCGACCTCATCTCCACCGCCGTGGACGCCGACTCCCGCCGCACATCCGCCTCCAACGGCCTCCTGGAGCCCCCGGCGAGCGGCGTGGACGACGCTAGCATGTCTCCCATGCCCATGGCGGCGGGCCTGGCCGTGTCCAGCTCCTCTCTGAGCTCTGGGCCCGGCCCACTGTGCCCCTGCTGCCAGGCGCACCCTTACCCAGACTGCCCGCACTGCCAGGAGGAGGCCGTGCTCCCGCTGCCCGCCAGCCACCCCGAGATGCCCCACTACTCCCTGCTCAGCACCTGCGAGGGCAGCCCCCAGCCCGCCGCCCCTCGCCTCGGGGAGCCCGTCTCCGACACGGACGCCCAGGGCCACCAGGGGGACAGGGAGAGAGCCAAGCAGGGCTCCCCACGAGGAAGCCTCTCCTCTGGGGTCGTACGCATGCTCAGGCCCCCCAGAAAGGTGAGTGGAATTTATAAGAGTCAGAATGTTTTATTTTTGTTTATTTTGTTCAGTTTATTGACTATGTATTTAATTACGGACGCATTTTTATGTTTAAAAACTTTTATGATTATTCTGATCTTTATCTGTCTAGTCCCAGTTGTGTTTGTTATGTGAAAGAGGTACACTAAAGACACAGATTTTTCCTCTTTTGTTTCTTTATTTATTTTATATTATGTTTTTCCATTTTGGGACTTTTGTAGATTCAAATCTGCAGTGAAATTCCTCCTAGATGTTGAGGACAAAGATTTTTACTGTGGTAGATGTTAACGCTCTGTACAGTCAGCATAAAGACATGTAGTAATATACATTCAATAGACATAGCATTATATTCTGTGTCTTCACAGTTGTCTGTCTTTGTAACCTCCCATCCAACCAATTAGAGGATATTTAGAGATAATTAGGTGGCATTTGAGCTGCCATCTCCCCTCTCTTATGTCTCTAAATCTCTAATTTAATGTCTTAACTGCAGCAGCTACACAAGTTTGACTATTGTTGTTGTTTCCCAGTGTGGATTCCACAGTGTTGTGTGTGTGTGTGTGTGTGTGTGTGTGTGTGTGTGTGTAATTTGTAATTAAAACAGTCATTTCTATCGCACATTTTAACAACAAGAGTGTTTTATAGCTCATTTATATTTTTTATAGCACATTGACGTAACAGGAATGTGTATGCGTGTGTGTGTGTGTGTGTGCATGTTTATGAATGTGTGTACTTGGTGTGAATGCCCTGGGTGCAGATTATGGATTGACTGTGTTAATTGCTACTCTGCAGGCTGGCGATGACTCATCTGAAGAGGAAGAGGGGGAGGTGGACAGCGAGGTGGAGTTTCCAAGGCGACAGAGGTGAGGAGCCTGTCCCTCATTTATCAATTTTTGATGATAGACTATTTGCTCAGAGTCAGCCTCGTTCGTGACTTTAGATGATCTCCCCGAAACAGAACAGCCGTCTATCGTTTCATCCATAGCCAGACAGACGTGTGTGTGGGTGTGTGTTTGTGTGTGGGTGTTTTTGTGTGTGTGTGTGTGTATGTATGTGTGTGTGTGTGAGGGGGTGAAGCGGAAATCAGGACCCGAGGTTGATTCTCACATCTCATCTCCAGTGACGCTCTGACAGGTTGAATTCAGTGTTGGGTTGAGCACAGACACACAGTAGCCTGCTGTTTGCCATTGAGGATTTGAGCGGGTCTGAATAATGTATGCCGTCGAAATTATGTAACCCCTAAAACTAAATGGCAATCGATAGTCTGGATATCTACAGTTAAGGAAAACAACACAAGATGTTTTTTTGTCACTATGAATTATAAACATGTTAATACCAGCTTGTAGAGAACTAATAACTGAATATGTTACACTCTGAAAACAAAGGGACCCGTAGAACCTCTGTGTAATGTTCTTACCAGACATACAGCATTCTACACCTCAGAAAGAAGATTCATTTTTGTTGTCAAGCTCCTCACTGAGTGTATTAGATACACAAAATAAAAATTCCCCTTCTTTTCTCACGTCTCTCACCCCCTACCTGCTTATTCCCCTCCCCTTTATATGCACCTCCCCTTCCTGTCTGTCTCCCTTCCCTTCCCGTCTAGGCCCCACCGCTGCATGAGCAGCTTCCAGTCGTACTCGACGTTCAGCTCGGAGAACCTGTCCGTGTCGGACGGCGAGGAGGGCAACACGAGCGACCGCTCCAACAGCGGCCCTCTGGAGCGCCTGAGCGGCAGCCAGGAGGAGCAGCTGGACGAGCTGCTGGCGAACACGCCCGAGATCCCCATCGACATCTCCACGCAGTCCGACGGCCTCTCCGACAAGGAGTGCGCCGTGCGGCGCGTCAAGACACAGATCTCCCTGGGAAAGCTGTGCGCCGACGAACACAGCTACGAGGTGAGCAGGCCGGACTTGGAGCTCCAGACAGTGGTGAGGTTGAAGTGTGATGGAGGCAGAGGTGGAGGTAGGGGGTAGAGTTTTAGATGTAGGTCATGGACATTGATTCAGATGAGGATAAACGATGAGAACAATGATTGGGATGAGGGGATGGGATGGGATGATGGGATTTGTTTTATTCAGTTAGCAATACTATTACATTGCAAATACATTCTGTGAACTGTGAATCTGCTGTAAAATCAACAAGACTTGGACATGCATCAAAGTCTGAGTCTGTAAAAGGCGGGCATTAAGCCTGGAGTATTACGTGGAGGTTGTGAACAGGGATGCTAAGATGTGGAGGTTGGGGTAAAGTGGTAGTTGGAGACAGTAGTGGTGGAGAGCAGAGATGAAGGTGATGCTTGAGGTGGAGGAGATTACAACCTTCCTTTGTCTATGAGTGATGTCCTTCTAAACTGGTTCTCTCTCTCTCTCTCTTGCAGAATCCGCTGCACTTTGGAGACTCTGACAGCGACTCGGATGCTGAGTGTTCGGACGCCACAATCCGCAACCCCAAGCCCTGTGCCCCCTCTTCCTGGTGAGGGCCGAAGCAACCCACCTCGCAAAACCCCACCTCAGCACAGAGGGAAAAACCATGGCAATAACCAACCAGATGGGCTGAATGCAGCCACCACCCGTCCGCCTACGCCCCCGATCCCCACCCCCTACGCTCGCTAACATTCCCTTCCCCAGCCACCCACCCCCTCCACCCAGTCACCTTGGCGACCTAAAGCAGGGATTCCTTTCCAACAACTCTGTAGCAAACTGTTTAGCGTTCAAAAGTTTTATTTTTGTTCGAGCTCTCAAGGGAGGGGAAATGAAATCAGGAACTCTGTATACTTAAAAAAAAAAAAAAATGAACAAAGAAAAAAAAAAACAAACACAAACAAGGAAAACCTTGCAGTGTAGATGCAGAGTGTGGATGTGGATGAAGTATATTTGCTAGGATGATGAAACGATGACGGTTTGGGACACTGTTGTGTGTGACTTTGGAGAGACTGGGCATTTGTGTAGAATATGAGGCGTGTGTGTGTGAGTGCTGCTGTATATGTTTGTATGGGAGTGTGTGTGTGTGTCCTTGTTAAGCCCTTGGATTCTCGGGCATAGCAGTAGATCAGTGTAGTTGAAGATCATTCCATGTTGGGGGACCAGCGATTGACTGTCCTTTCTGAAGGGACCTGATCAGCGTCCCTCCATCTTTGGCCCCTTACCAGTCCGCCCTCTCTGGCTACGCAGAACTACCTGTTTAATCTTTAGGTTTACGGGATCCAGCCCTCTCGACCCCCCCCCCCCCCCCACACACACACACACACAGGTAAACACCCTCCAATCCCCCACCCTGCCTCATACCTCTGCAGGGGTTATCAGGGATGGTGTACCCCAAGTTTCTAAACACCAGCATGAGACGCGTCTATCTTTCCATCTTTTTTTCAGTCTTCTCTCTCTCTCTCTCTCTCCCTCTCCCTCCACCAGACATACTTTTGTTAAAATGGATCTCTTATCCCTCAGCCCAGCAAAGTAGATCCCCTCTCTTGCATGGCTCCCCGCAATGCTTTAGGGTCATTGTCACGGTTGCCGCGGAGACCGGGAAGATGGAATTCCCCCGGCACACACATACTGCCTCAGTGACAACCAGGAAGGGGAAGATCAGACCGGAGGATGTTTAGGAGAGAACTTTCTTGTTTGACATTACAAATAAACACACACACACACACACACACACACACACAACTATGCGCTGCTCCTGTCCTTCATGTGTCTTCATCTCAGCAGTGTTGGGGAACAGAAGAGGACTAAGAGACTGAGTGGACGAGCACCAATAATAATAAATAATAATACAAGATTTAGGACTTCTCATGTAAAATCAGGCTCTAGTCTTTAGGGCAGACCTACGTCTGTCTGATTGTTTATATTTGATTTTAACATGGTAGACTTTTTATTTTTGTCATTGCGGTTCCCTGGTCATTCACCCGCCCATAAATAGCAGAATTTGTACAGCAGTTTCTGTGGTGAATTTGCAGTATCCCTTCGAGAAGAGTTTGCTCAGGCATACGTCTGTTCTTTCGTTGTTGTTATCGTGCGTTGTTGTTTTTCATTTGTTTGTTTGTTTGTTTGTTTGTTTGCATTGTTTGGTGCTGAATGAGCGTAAAATGAATGTTTACAGAGAGGTTTGAAAAAAAAAAAAAAAACTCTGAAGAAGCACAGGTTTGGTCCCACGCCTGTCCCTTATATGGACAAGCCTCTCGGACCAGGAATGAACCAGCAATAACGTCGGTTTCCGCTCAGGCTAGATTTGACCTCCTCAGGAGTGTCCAGCAGGCTGGACAGACAGACAGACAGATGCTTGGACAAGTCGTAACATTCATGTAGTGAAAAAAAGCAGCTTTGGAGATCCTTTATATTTTTTCATTGAGAATTCCAGAATCTGATGCTCAGGTATTGATTTTGTCCACAGTGTTCAGCATTATAGCAATGAATGACCACTAGGTGGCGACATACTTCTTGATATACTTAAATATGAACATGTATATATATTTTTACCCCTACAATCCTTACTTTCAAGGAGAGATGGCATTTAATTTTGCATTGAGCCCAGTAAGGCTTAAGCCTACTACTTAGTGAATTTATCTGTGTCATAATTCATGTTCTGCTGTGTTTTTTTTGTTCATTTCTGTCCAAATGAAGGGATACTGCATCTTCCTCGTAATTTTTGCTGCTCTAGGTTCTCTGTTTTTAATTGTTGTCTTTAATTTAATGGTGTATGTTTTGAAGGTGTTATTAGATCGGCCAGTCTTTTAAAATGACCTAGATAAAAGTCATATCTTTGTCCTTCGTGAAGAGAAGGCTGTTGGCAAAGGGGGCTTAAGCTGTGAAATGAAATGCTTTTAGCCACTCTCGTGTGGTTTCTGCGCTTCGGGGACATTTGCAGACAAGTTCTATGGCTTCCACTGCTCCAAAGATCAAAGCTGCAAAAGAAGGATTTGGCCACCAGGAGACGTGAATAACAGGACCAGGATCAGTGTTGTTTCAGGACTCCTCACAATCGATCTATCATGTCGTGGATACGTGTGAAACCGCTTGCCTACTGTGTAACCACTTAAATGTTCAGATGAATAACTAAAGAACTGGCTCAAGCCACGAGCGCTAGTTATTGTGTGGGTTCTTTTGTTTGTCCATCAGATGGGTCCCATGGTGTTGAATCGGACTTGCTCATTTTGTTTACGTGTTATCCACTTATTACACTGTTCTGATCATCAGAAATCAAACTGTGTTAAGACAAAAGAAAACAGCAATTATGATGGGCATATGAAAGCCATTGTCAGCTGATCCTTGTAAAGTATGACTTGTTTTATTTGTTGATTGAAGTTTAATTTAAGTTTAATTTAATGTTGTTTTTTCTTCAATATTTTTGTAGCTGGCCTACATGATTATGACGTTAACTTATTATGGAACCTGGACAGTTAAAAGAAATAAGTGTAATAATCTCTTGACGGACTTCTCTTTTTCTTCCCACCTGTCTGACTAGACTGAAAACCTCTGAAAAATCAGTATAAGGACACTCTTGGAAATTGTGGCAGTGATGGTGCAGGTTTGAGAGAAAAGCATCGGTACCTCCATGTTTGGGATGGGTTCCTCTTCAGACAATGGTCACTGATGTTTTGATGACACGCACCTTTAGGCTCATAGGTCTGTGGTGTCCCATCAGAAACAGGCTTTTTTTTTTTTTAATTTAATCAAATCGCAAGCTGGTCCATTGTCTGTGTTTGAGGTTGTCACCATGGTAACAAGGAATGTTTGTCCATGTTTACCACTTTATCTGGTATCAGATGGCTGATCGGTGACAGGAGGGCTTGTTTTTGAATGCTGGCACTTCACTAGCAAAACGCCAACACGCATCCATGAAACAGTGTTTGCACACACACACATAAACTAGGCTAATGTAAACGTGACTCGGTGGTCACGGTTGCACAGAGTGCAAACATGTATTCAGCTCTAGCGGTAGGTAGAGATTGGTAGTGATTTTAGGAACTAGGCGTATACAAGCAGACTAAGACTGACTCCAAAGAGAGGCTGGCTCTGTGATGGATGCGGCCCACGTTAGGTGCCAGATCTGGTGCAGAGCCGGCAGCTATCTGAGCAGAGGAACTACTACAGTCAGGTTGTAGCCATCTGCCAACTCCCCAGATAATGGGTGATTATTCTCTCTCTTTCTTCTCTCCCTGTCATCATATTCTCTCATTCTCTTGGGTATCCCATACATCAATTGTTTTTCAGTGAATTCTGTTAATACTGACTTTGTGCAGATTGTTATTTAATATGTTGAAGCCTCATTTCTTCTTCCTTGTTTATTTCTCTCTCCCTCTCTCTCTATCTTTCTCTCTCTCCTTCCATATCTGTCGCTCTTACTTAAGCCCTGCCTTTTTCCCTTTCTAGCCTGTAATTTTTCTTTCTTGAATGGCATAATGATCAACCAATCCTGACGATTTTCTGTATTAGCCAGTGTACAGTGCAAGGGGGAGGGGTGGGAGTAAAATCAAAGCAAACAACTGCATGGAATAAACACTGCTGTACTGTACCAAATTGCACAATTTCCTTTGTGTTTCATTCTCATTTACACCCACATACCGCAGTTTGTAGTCCTATGCCAAGTGTTTGCCACAGGGATATGTCTCAGCACAGTATGTCTCAGCTTAAAGTATGGAGATGTAATAAGTAGTAAGAGATAAGATGCACTCTATAAATGGATTGTGAAATACATCTTTTTTGTTCCTCAAATTAAAGGGGGCTTTTCTAAAGCTCTGTCTTTTCGGTGAAATAGAGCAATTTATTTATCATGGGGTGTTTCAGAGATTCTTAGGTTGTTAATCCTGTTGATAGCTGGGGTGTAAGGAATATAAGGTTAGGAATTTAATAGGCCCACTATATTGTAACTAAGGTCAAAGTCCGCAGCGCTCATAACAGGGTAATTGTTACCTTTTAGAAATGAGAAAACTCGGACACAAATTTTACCTAGTGCAAATTTGATGAAACACATTGTTTGTGAATGCTTCATAAACTGCACATATTAGGTTTGCCTACATGCTATTCGAGAACAGCACTGTAGGAATTGGTTGCTGTAATTTGTCTCTGCATGACATTACATAACGCACAGATGGGAGAATGCAGGCGACGTTGAAGGTATTAATTTGGAATAGCAGAGATTAGAATATGAACAGCAGAAAAAAAGAAGAATTCAATAAAATAGAATAGAATCTCGGAAGTGGCACACACTAGCTTTTGTTGTTACGACAGAAGGGAGGAGCCAAGGTGACGCTCACCCGAGGAAGGTCACTCGAAGCTGCTGCTGCGTCTGCGTGCGTGTTATACGGAGCGCCTGCAGAAAAAAAACATTCCTTAAGGCCTACCTGATTGATTGTTTTTTGTTTTGATTCTTCAACTGGATTGACTGTATATACATTAAAATGTCGAAACCGGGAGTCAGTAGGATGACTTCTGTAGCCATGGAAAAGCTGAAGATGTCAGGGGCTGGACGAGCTATTGCCGTTCTGACAAGTGGAGGAGATGCCCAAGGTACGGTGACATTTAAACATCAGACTATTTAATATGTGAGACAAGCAACACTTTTGATGTTTGTAGCCTAATTATGTTTGCTGTAAAATACCATGAATCATTGCTGTGAACTAATGTGCATCAAACATCGTTTGCTGAAGTTGTTCAGCAGTTCAAATTATTTCTCGCGCAAAAGACACGACAGTTTTTCCTTTAATTGTACTTGGTAACTGTGTCGTGACACTAGCCTACATAAAAGTGTTAGCTTACGGATATGGGGAACACACTGTATACTGCCTACTGCTTGTGGCAGAAACATGCCAAGACCTACGTAGATGGGCGTGTACGTGCAAGTTGTCAGGACTTGTAGACTGCAGGAATCGACAGTTGTGTTTCCGCTGCACGTCTTTCACAGTCTATCTAGGGGTTTCGCATAGAAAGGGCTTTTATGGCAAGGAATGTACATTTTCATTGTTTATATCATGAAACGTCTATACCCTCTGCATTGTCACATCCCTAGCCTGACAACAGGCTTACTAAAACACAAACGATTATTAGTTTCCAAAGGCTTTTTCGCCATAAAAAAACGTGGACCGGATACAGTATCAAGTGCCGAAGTCACTGTTAAGCGTTGTAGCCTGATGAGCTACTGTACCACTCTCCACAAGGACAGTGATGTGATGGTTCTACTTCTGACCAAACTTGAGAGATCAGTTCTTCTATTCTAGATTTTGAAGCTAGACTAGTGTGTACTCTAAAGCTGGGACTGTACAGTGTGCAACTGTTATAACTGCAGTTGTAACAAGGCAATTTAAGAATTGTAATTTTGACTCATCTATAAAGTAGTATTTGCAGTAGTACTATATGCATTGTCTTTATTTAAAAAATGCGTACTGCAGCACTGGCCTTTGTGATCCTCTGTAGGAATGAATGCTGCAGTCCGTGCGGTGACCAGGATGGGTATATATGTTGGTGCCAAGGTCTATCTTGTTCATGAGGTATGATTTTGCAGCTTACATGCATACATACATCTTATAGGCTAGAATTTCATGACACTCTGTATATAGGTAGAACACACCACTACACATTTTAGAGCTTTGGAAACATTTGATTGTTGCAACAAATGTCATTTTGTCATGTTGTGTATTCCTGTAGTTGCACATGACAGATTCTATTAGTAGTAGCAAAAGTAGTAGCACTTTAGCGACGGCACAGTGTTCTAATCTAAACTATATAATGCCAGGTTATGATCCACGGCCTGCTCCTCTAAAGCATCTAGGTTGATTTCCCTAGGGTTACCAGGGCCTGGTGGATGGAGGAGAAAACATCAAGCTGGCTCACTGGCATAGTGTCACCAACATCATTCAGCTGGTAAGCATGCACACACACACACTCACACACAGACACTACTGCCGCTGGCACCAAAGGCGGATCTGCTAATTAATGTTGGGGTCATCACAGTCATCAATCTGGCCACCCAGACACACATCAATGGCATGAATTACTGGTCAGCAGTACTGTGTGAAGAATAGATGGCACAATAGGAAACACATTGTGTCCCCAACTGCATTTTGTTGTGTAAGTAAATGTGCCCAGTTCTTGTTCTGATCTTGTCACATGTTGAGTGAATTGTGTTCTCTTATTACTACTCTCTGCTGCTAACACACATAGGCACAGACTCACACACTGCACAAGTTATGATTACTCTAACAGAAACAGAAAACTACACCACTAATGACTCAGGCATGTTAAAGGATACCCTGAAACAACTGCCATGTGTCACTCATGGGAGAAAAGCATTTCACAGTTACAGCAATGTGAAAATCTAGTGTCCTAATGTACTCGAATGTACTAAAATTTAAGAATTTTCGTGTGCATTGATTTTTTCACATATCTTCAACAGGATTATCATGTTTCAGCATATTCATAGCAGTTTTGTGTGAACTACAGTATAAATCTGTAATAGATTTAAGTCCAGGTTAAGTTTTGTGTTATTTCATCTTCCTAAGTCTAAGTTTTCTCAAATCCCAGGTCACAGTTGACCAGCAATTTTTCAAAGTTCTGTTCTGAATTTATTGCTTGCCTCTCTCCTCTTCTGACCTTTTTTTCCAGTTGATATTCGGAACCGGTAAGGTGGTTTGTTGCATGTGTAACCCTAGCTCTCTACTGTCTGTAGTTGCCACTAGCACTTACTTATGATGGATCCGCCTTGGTTTGCATTGATATTGCTAAGCAAACTAGACTAATTCAATTCAATTCAATAGTATTATATTATCTGTGTATGTCACAATTTACAATAGAATTGTCTTATGGTGCTTTACAAATGACATGGGGCACCCAAGAACAACAATGGCAAGAAAAACCTCCCTTGTAGTAGTTATTTAAGGATGAAATCTTGGGTAATGTAGATTCATGGCTCAAGGGGCCTGCCCAAAGGCCAAGGGTAGTAGTTACCATTACTACAGTTTGTCCCACAACATTATATGGTGGACAAGTAAGATGGTTTTCTTACGTAAGTTTTGGCACGATGGCGTACTGTATAGTTTCACTAACCCTGCTCCCGGTGTTCTTAGTGGTTGGCGTGATGTACAGTATGGTGGTTGTTGGCCTAGTGGTTGGTGTGTTGTATTAAAGTAGCTTTTTCCTGTGATACAATCCCACAATCAAGAGACGTTAACCTGCTGTGCCTTTAAACACCTCCTAAAACCAACTCCAGCATGTTGCTGTTGTATCTTCAAGTGCCTTATGGATGTAGTTTCTCCCATACATTCCGCAAACTAGTTCCCTTCAGATACCATCAGGATTGTTGTCTGTAGTTCATAAATATAGTCTGAATCCCAATCCCTTCACTAAACCCAAAGCCCTGATGCCTTGAAGACTTACATGTATATGGCATGCCATAGGTCCAGTGTGGCCAAATCCATGTTGTTGGGATCACTACATGTAAGTGCTGTTGTTGGAAAAAGAATGAGATCATTTGGTGCAACACAGGCCAAATATCAAATTGCTGGTATGGGACAGAGACACTCACTTTCAGTTTAATTGTCCTCTGCCCCAGTTAACATTAGCTTTCTCTCTGTAATGCCTGGGGTGCAGTAAGATACAGCCATTATGTGATCATAGGGTTGTGTTGTCTTTTGGTTTCCACATTGTACCCTGCCTGTCTATCAAAAGAACATTGTTTCAATGATGTTGCATCAGCTATATTTGTCTGACTTCTTGGAGTGTGGCCATTTACAAAGTCTTTTTGAAATGCACTTTGTTTAAATGCATTGACTGCATTGTGACAGCATGCACTCCCTGGCTTGAAATGGATCTTTAGTATATAATGTAATTGAAAGACAGTGATTCAGGTGTCTTGTCCTCACTGTCCTCACTAGCCCTGAACCTTCAAATAGTTAAAGGTACAGTCAGTGATTCTGTGTTAATTGTTTGTGGGCAGATTGTTGATTGCAGATTTTTTGCACCAAAGATTCTAGAGCTCGGGCGATATGCGGGACAACAGCCTTTGATGTAACCAGTTATATGAAAAGAATGGTTCAGCGGAGGCATGAATTGCACGTTGCAAAGTTCTAGCCTCTGCCTTAGCATTATTTTCATATTTTCTAGCCTCTTCCTTACCATTATGTTCATATAACCGTTCACCTTGTCAGCCGTTGTCCCTTACATGTTTGTTATTTAGAATGTGTCATTAATTTTGGAGCAGGCTGCCCTAGTTGTTTGTTTCTAGATTTCAAGGATTCAGG
The DNA here is from genome assembly GCA_017657215.1 of Limnothrissa miodon. Classification (NCBI taxonomy): domain Eukaryota; kingdom Metazoa; phylum Chordata; class Actinopteri; order Clupeiformes; family Clupeidae; genus Limnothrissa; species Limnothrissa miodon. Next base: position 119,016 of record JAGFZM010001753.1, on the reverse strand, counting down.
TTTATTGTCGCCTGCATACATTTACGGGTGTTAAACATGCTGTGAAAAGTGTCATAAAAGACTGATCAAAAAAGAGTAAAAAAAAGCTAGCGGTTTCATGAGGAGACATTATCTCACAAAAAGTGTTATAAAAAGTTATAAAAAGGGTGATGTTTTTACAAACATGCAATCACTGACGGCACCTTTAATTAGCATGAGTCTGCCAATCATGAAGCCAACCGATGCCAGTTCATAGCCTACTGTTAGGGAGAGCATGGTATTCAGCCTGTATTTATACCCTGTAAATACTCCTTTTAGGGATCAGTCACGGCCCATGACTCAGTGAATCAGGCCCCTTTGCTGTGTATCGCTGAGATGATGGAGTCAGTAGGACACTGAAAGGACTATTTCTGGGTGAATTTGCCCTCTGTGCCGCCCTCTGCTATTGATAAGGCATCAGTGATGTGCGTAATGTATGGGCAAGCATCATCGATTACAGCTGCCTGCCTCCGCCAGCGGCACTCTATACACTAATTCATTCAGCCTGCTCAATCAGCATCTATTAGTGGGCCTTTTACCAGCAAAGTCATTCAGCAGTTAAACAGAGGAATGACACTGAGGCTTTGAAGTTCTTAGTAAAACATAGCATTTGGTGTATTTAGCGGTGCACATTGCTAGCACCTTCATATGTATACCTTGTGCATCAGTGCTACATGGCTATTGCTTATAGCTTCATGTTCCCCTGCATTCTGTTGTTCTGTTTTTATGCTGTTCTATTCTGACACATGACTGATTCTTGTCTCCGCATGCCCCAGGGTGGCACAGTGATCGGCAGTGCCCGCTGCAAGGCGTTCACCACCCGAGAGGGGCGACTGGCAGCAGCCTTCAACCTGGTGAAGCGGGGCATCACCAACTTGTGTGTGTGCGGTGGAGACGGCAGTCTCACTGGGGCTAACATCTTCCGCAGCGAATGGAGCGGACTCCTGGCTGAGCTGGTGCAGAAAGGTAGCAGCAGCAGTCTGTGCTGGATTTTTATGTCCATGTCTGTACTCTATAAGCATTTTCAGACCTGCCTAAATGTATATATTTTGCGTAGCATGCAGACAATTTGAAAATTACTTAGTCTTACTGGACACAGATGATACCGACAAACCCTCTGGCTCAAGAGCTATACGTATTCTTATGTATTTATTACAAACCAAAACTGTAGGCTTGTGAGAAAAATAAATGGGGGGTGGGGGGTGTACTTATAAGTTCTCTCAAGGTTAGTGGGTCGTTAATGTTCAAGACTTTTTAATAACTATTAAGAACTACAGAAAAGTATTGTTGGGCCTCTTGTTACTTTTTGACCCAGCAGCCCATAATACAGTGTAGTTGTGTAACTGCAGTGCTCTCTTTGGAGAACACAAGTCCTGCATATATCTTTTTATTTTTTTAATCAGGCAGGATCTCGGACGCCACAGCCAAACAGTATAACCACCTGAACATTGTGGGCCTGGTGGGCTCCATTGATAATGACTTTTGTGGGACTGACATGACCATTGGTGCTGACTCTGCCCTCCATCGCATCATGGAGATTGTGGATGCAATCACCACCACGGCACAGAGGTGAGCCCTACTGGAAACACATGCATGCATGTACGTGCACAGACACACACTCTCTCTCTTTTCATAAGATCAGAACTTCCGGACTACTTCTTATCTCACGAGAGGTCTGTTTAGATTTACAGTAGTTGACTAAATATAGCTTTGTAAATAGAGTGGAGATGTTTTGGTACTGGGGGTCCAATTGGAATGGCAGATAATAAAAGGCAGAAGGGTTCTCACAGAAACTGTAGACCTCCGCTAAGGCCACACAGCTCTGGTGTAGCTAGTCTATACTAGTCTGCCCGGAGATATCAATGTGTACTTATCTGTTTTATTCCACCATAAACACAGTCCAGAGTTGAAATAAGAACTTGCAATTCACAATCATCAATCATTGATCTACTTAAAGGTACAATGTGTAGCATTTTTAGCTGTTCATAATCTAATCATAATCTTACCCCTTCACAAATATGTGCTTTTTCATGAATATTTACGACCACCATCAAGTATTTCAAATGGTCAATTTACATAGGCATGAATGGGTGGCCTTGCTCCATAGTCATTTGCCATCTTGAAATACATTAGCAGGTAAGGGACATAATAGGCTACACTGATGCTTCGCGGTAAACTCAGGTAATGCTATGCGCCAGTCGCCCGGCAAGTTTTGAAAAAGAAAACAAGGCAGATCACACATACTCAAAATCCGAATTTCAGGAAAAGGCGTCTTCTTCTTCTCCCAAAAAAGAAAAAAGATATTGAAAAAAGCAAGACCAGTGTAATCGGAAAAAAAGAGAACATCGGAGCTACTAATTCTCTCTAACGTTAGATGATGTGAATGACATGAATCATGAATGCATACACAAGGAAGAAACAAGATTAAAAGAGACTCCGAGTTTGATTGCTTCCTTCTGGACAGGAAGATTCTCTAGATCGTCTAGTAGGTGTACGCTTTCCATGGTGTAACGTTAATTGAAACAATTTGCTCTTTATAATAATGTTATAAAGTTGACTGGCTATATTTACCTGCAATGAATAACAGTACCAGAAGTGCTATTCATTTTATTTATTCATTTAGCTTCGTCTGAGCTATTTTACATAGCCTATTCATAGCCCCCTCTGTTTGTTAGGCTAACTCTTGTTTTTTTACAAAGTGGCAAACTTAGTGTTATCATTTTATCTACGAAATTACATGCTATTATATTCCACTCTGCACTTGAATGTGAGTAAGCTGTGAGCTAGTTGTAATAGTTATAACGTTACAGAGTAAGAGAGGGGAAGAGGGGATGTTTGTTTGATACAAAAGCAGCTGTTCTTTCTTATTGAACTGTGGCTACAAAAGTAGCCTTTTGTTCGCTTCTGGCCGAGTCGTGAGATACAGACCTACAATGTCAATATTACATCTCACTCATCTCATTCAAAGAAAAAATTAATTTCTCATTTATATTGTCTCTTGTTGTCACTGCTTTTAGCTAGACGTCTGACATATTGGCGTTTTGAATAGCGAAGGCTACCGTAGCGTCTTACACATTGGACCTTTAATTTATTAGTGCTACACTGTTGTATCAGTTCATGAACTACATGGGAGAAGAGCTACACTACATGCTGTTTTATGATCTCTAAAGGCACTGTTTTGAGTGGGACCATCCTTGAAGAAAGATTTTTTTCCTTCCCCTTTGTGGATAAACCATTGTATGAATGGTGTTTAGCATGGCAGTAGTAAAAGCTAAACTAAGTCGTTGCCGACAAGCCTGCACCTAAACATGATGGCTTCATCTTTGGGCTGTGCTGCACTCCCTGCTACCCTGAAGCAGGAACCAGATTACTAGTTTTGTTATGTAACACTGTCCACAGATTGACAGGTGGATGTAGACATTCCACAGTGAAAACATTACCTCCAGCCAGAAATTATAAGCGGTGAACGGATAGTGTTTAATCTGACCTTTAATCCAGTTCTTTTCACCAGAGAACATCTTTATGTTTAATTTCAAAAGGGTACAAATCCCTGACACACCAGATTGTGTTGCATTTATCCTTAAGCATCCTATGGGCTATCTAGGGCTCTAAATAATCTCTTCAGACATACACCCGACTGTTATAATGGAACATTTTTCTCTTAGATTGCTTCACAGGAGTCTTTCAATACATACATGATGGTGCTTCTATGCTAATGTTTTTTTTTTCTGAGAGCTGATAAACAACATGGCCTACAGTAGATCTCTACTGTTTTATATTATTACTGATAGACCTAAAGAAAAATGTTAACATCATTTACGTGCTTACAGCACAGGGCAAAGTCTCACCTGAACTGTCATATAAATTTGTGGTGCCTTTATTGTTCACAGTAATAGCTGAGACATAATCACACTTTGGGTGCTTAAAAACCCATCACACATTGATGATTGCCTAGGACCAGAATGTGTACATAACCCAGAGACCATCCTGTCCTGAAACATGTCAAAAAGCAAAGTTTTTTTTGTAGTATTTTTGTCTCTGTAGTGAGAACCATAGACATGGCTTTCTGACTGGGTGGCCCTTGTGCAGTGTGATTGTGTAACATTGAGTGGGAGGTGCGGAGGATGACTTGTCAGGGGCATAGGAGCTGTCTGCTCACACTGACACTCCTGTCTCCACCTGCATGTGACAGGGTACAGATAATGCCAAGACCCACATACACTCTCTCTGCACGAGCTAAACTGAGCGAATACCTCAGCACAACCATGCCCACATCCAAAACCCAGATGTAGGTCTACTGGTCTGTCCAAGGTGACCTGAGTAAATGTATTTTGTAATCAAACAATAAAATGCACCATTGACCCAAGTTAAAACAGAAAACACCTTTAAAAGTAAAACCCAACCAGTGGGATTTATTACATATACACACATGACAACACAAAATTAACAATACATAACACAACACAAATCCCAGGCTGAGAGGCAAAGAGATAGACAGCAGTATCCACATCAGAAGCCTCTCTCAGCAGCAGGAACTTGGGAACTTTTAAGGCATCTTGATCAGGTGGGCAGGTGCTGCCAATTCAAATGATCCACCTTCAAGGCACCTTAGCAGAGCTAGAAAGCATGGCAAACCAAAAAGGGACAAACAGCACAGGGAACAACACATACAGCCGTAACAAAGTGATTAAGTACAACAATGCATTTGAAGAGTATGATATGGCGCTGTATTGACTTGAGCGCAAAAGTGGAAATGATCCAAAAATAGCAGATATATCTGTTACTTCTAGTAGTTGTGGAGCAGTTGAGTGCTAGCTGATGGCTGTGGTATGTTGTCTCCTGTCTGACTGTTGGACATGTTCTTACTTGGCAGCCACCAGAGGGCTTTTGTGCTGGAGGTCATGGGCCGACACTGCGGGTGAGTCTCGCTAATCATTGCACACACACACACACACACACACACCTCCTCTTCGCCCAGACTCAGTAGCCATTCACACTGATATCTTTAACACATGTTGGAGTGAAGAAATATTTATACTTGGCAACTTAAAATTCACAAGGTTATGTAATTTAAAATATATAGGTTTGTGTTGGTTTTGAGATATGCGGGACATTAGAGCCCTTGAAATCTTGCAAGTCTTTGTAGTGGGAGAGGACTACCAATGGCCTGATCATTATAAAAAAAAACGTTAACAAGATGAATTGTCACTGATGTATTGTCACCTGTCTATACCTGTGCAGATACTTGGCTCTGGTGTCTGGGTTGGCTTCAGGAGCCGACTGGGTCTTTATCCCCGAAGCTCCCCCAGAGGATGGCTGGGAGGATCTCATGTGTGCCCGCATGGAGGAGGTGAGGCCTGGGGATCAGAATCCTCAGGGATACACACACACGCACACACACACACACACACACACAGATATACAAACACACTAGACCCCCCCCACCCTCCCAGAATTCTCACCGACCTGAATTATCACCTAATATCTACCTAAATTTAAAAATAAACTTTTGAAGTGCTTTTGTGTATGTGTTTCTTAAATAAATTGCTGTTGCTGCAAAACAGTTAAACTAAAGGCCACACCAATAAAATTAGTTGGTTCTCGGATTTGCCGCTTGAAAAAAATGCAAGATGAAATAAAAATCAAATTGAATTCGAACTCACACGAACATAAAAAGCACAGTGGCTGATGGCTATAATACTGAAAACAGCATGCTGCGTTCACGTGACGTCGAAAACCAATCAAATCGAGCCTTTCACTTCAGAGAGAGCAAGATACTAGAGACATGATATGAGGAAAGATGCTGGTGGACTGCTAGGCCAGTGTTTGCAATGATTAGAATATTTGATCAGAAGAGAAAAACATTTGACAAGTGCATTGAAATTAAAGAGGATGAGAACTTTGCGCAGTTGTACTCAAGGTGCCGAGAGCAGTCTGCCAACTTGTGCAACTCTTTGGAGGTGAGTTTGATATTTCATTGATTGAGAGGCGAAAAAAAACCCATTCAAAGTGTTTCACCATCAAAATCAATAAATAAATGAATAGTATGTGCCTAACCCTGGTCAACCCCCCCGTGCATTGTAGATGTTCAATTGACTAGTTCAGTCGTTATTGGTTTGCCTGATAAAAGACGTGCAGAAAAGAGTCCAGCTAACAAGGACGATAGCCTACATGACATAAATGAAGGCATATGGGTTTACTCCCTTGTTCTGTTTTTTAATTAATATTATTATTTTCTGGTTGGATGCCTCTTGAGCAGGGCTGTCGATGGTGAGAGTGAGACTCGCGTATGACTGCCCTCTCATGCCCTTGCGTAGGCAAATTTTTTTATTTTTATTTTTATTTTACGCACTCGCTCAATATTTTTCCTGAAAAAATCAGAAAACCAACTAACTTTATTGGTGTGGCCTAAAGTAAAAATATTAGAAAAAAGATAAGATATAGTAACAACATTTTTGATTCCTATTGTACTTTGACTAGTAGTTTACTGTGTTTTTTCATTGTGCTCTTTGGTCACTCTTCAAAATAGGTTACGGACAGTAGCACCCCTGGATATTCCCGAAAGTAGTTCCCTAGTGTGCACTGTTCCTTTAGACAAAGCGGCCAGGTAGTCATGGGAAGGTGTGGGTTGACCTTCTAGACTTCTAGACCTTCTCCTCACTATTAAGAGGTTCAGAGTTCTAGACTCCAGTGACATTTTCAGACAGGGGGGGGGGGTTGACTCAGCTGCAAAGGTCGGTCTGCCTGTCGGGCGGGCAACTACTTCTTATGGGACCAATGCTGACCTTTTCTTCTGGTTTATTTTGTTCAGAGTCGCAGTAAAGGCTCCAGGCTCAACATTGTCATTGTTGCCGAGGGAGCTCTCCAGAGAAGTGGAGAGCCCATCTCATCCAGCTACGTCAAAGATGTGAGTATATGCCATATTGTATGCCTTCAACAACAAACATTTCTATATCCATAATATCGATCACATGTTGTATGTATGTATGTATATGTAATAAATGTGCCACATACACAAATACAGTCATAGTGTGGATATAAACTTAAGTAAGTTTTAATTAGGATTTTGTTGGTTTGATAGGTAAGTATGTGTAGAATGTACAGTTTGTGCATTTGACTGACTTCCCACTGCTTTCCCCTCTGTGTCATTATGTGTAGTTGATAGTGAAGAGGCTGGGCTATGATACCAGAGTCACAGTGCTGGGGCACGTGCAGAGGGGGGGCACTCCTTCTGCCTTCGACAGAATTTTAGTAAGTAATCTCTAGCCAACAACAACCTTTTACATGTGGTTGTTTATTTGTTTTTGTTTACTGTATTCTTATTTATTTTTTTGCATTTGTTCATTTTATTGTCTTGTTTTGTTCTTTTGAGGTATGAATTGAAACGGTAATTTTTTTTTTTTTTGCCTTCATTTTTAGACACTATGAATTGTCCTTATACTTCATACAGTACTGGTGAGTTGACCTTGCTATGTCTCTCTTGCCCTCCCCAGAGCAGTCGGCTGGGGGTGGAGGCAGTGATGGCTCTAATGGAGGCTATGCCTGACACCCCTGCCTGTGTCATTGGCCTGTCGGGTAACCAGGCAACCAGGCTCCCCCTGATGGAGTGCGTGGAGATGGTGAGTGCAACTGTCCAATGACAGGAACTGACAAAGCTATAAATATCACAAGCCATCAATAAAATATTTTACTCTTGGGTTAAAGGTATAAAGTAAGTCTGTATCCATGAACTGTAACCAGGAAAACATGATTTGTAAGCTGCGTTAGTCTATTTGTCTATTCTAGTAGATTTGATTCCTGATGAAATTTGTTTGCAAGGTGGAATCCAATAAAGTATGTAAAATGTGCGTCTGTTTCTCCAGACTAAAGAAGTCCAGAAGGCCATGAATGAGAAGCGGTTTCATGAAACTATTCAGCTGAGAGGCAGGTGAGAGAAGACTAGTAAAGGAGGTTACTGGAACTATAATCCAACAGATTACAAGAGATTATATTCGTTAATCCCTGGGGAATCTGTTTGATTTGTAGCGTTGAGTGTTTCCTGAAGTGTTCGCTAATTCCTAAAGTCCTTATCTTTTACTAAACAGGGGTATATTGGGATGCAACCTGGAAGTCTTCTGTCTTAAACACTACTTTTAAACCTTTTACTTCTTACATTTCACGGTGGAATGGAATTAGGTCCTCAATTTATATTGACAGTTGGCCTATACAGTTATTCCTTTGTGCTTTGATGTAATCATTGACTTTGTTTTGTCAACTGAAAACTTGGTTTAATGTTGTAGGAGTTTTGAGAATAACTGGAGCATTTACAAACTGCTATCTCATCAGAAACCAGCCCAAGAAAAGGTACGTCACCCAGAAACCAACACAGTGACACTAACACTATTTATGAGCACTCTGTGGGTGTTATATGAACATGAACTGGTTGTGAATGTCACAATGTAGTATACTACTAACTACTGTAGAACACTAACTTTCTCAACTAATTCTCTGACACTCACAATGATTCAGGACTCTACAGAAAGCCAAGTAAGTCACACCAACTCTCTGAAAATTATTGTCTCAGAGTTGGGCAGTAATTATCACATGTGACTGATTATTAAATCACAACATCAATTGTAATTGTAACTGTTACAGTTACTAAGAAACAGACAAATGAATTACAATTACTAATCAAAATGTTGTTGATTTACCAAGGGTGCAATTCAAATATATCTTTGGATAAGCTGAAAAGCTTTTGTGCAAAATGCTTTACAACTTATGATAATTAACAGTCATTCTGCATCTGTGACTGACAATCATTCAGTGTGGGATTAATTCTTGTAATTGCCATTCCAACTCTGTTCTTTTAGATAGAATGACTGCTAAATATCAACCCACTGTAATCACTGACGTGCTTCCATTAATTCAGTTAATCTTATATTTTTGCTTCACTGTTTGTACTGTCCCTCATTTGCCCTTTTTGTACCCAGAAGTAATCACATACAATTCATTGCGTTACTATGATAAAGTAAAGCTACTTATATTTATGTTATTTCCACTATAGTGATGTTCAGGACTACTTTATTATAACTAACGTTGCTGTACCTAAAACATTAGACACGTAGGGCTACATGTAGACCAGTTTTATTCCAAGAGCCATCATCTGTTCATCAGAAAACTCTTCTGTCTTTGGTGGAAAACACATTTCATCCTAGCCTACTAATATCATAAAATAGCTATCACAGTAGTTTGTAGTGGGAGTGGGACTTTTTGACAGTCTTTTAGTATCTACGTTTTGTATGTGGTCACAATATTAGCGGGCTTGCTTGCTCATTTCTTAATGGATTACATCCTTTTTGTAACAAATATATTTTGTAACAAAAGTGTACAAAGCTTACTAACAGCAAGATCTTTGCTAAAAATGCTATTGCTCTCTCAACTCTTGAAAGGTTTAAAACTGTGTCTTTAGAATGATCCCCATATTTAAAACCTAAAAAGGTCATGAGGGCTGTGTTATTCATCCTCGGTTCATCTGACC
>JAGFZM010001753.1:83663-105224 GCA_017657215.1 Limnothrissa miodon | reverse complement strand
TCTCTGGTTAGGGCAGTGAGTGTGTTGATCTGTAATGGTTCCTGTCTGTGTGCTCTGGCAGACTAACGTAGAGCATCTGACTGAGAAGATGAAGAAGGACATCCAGAGAGGCTTGGTGCTGAGGTAATCAGAGGCCCATTGATTCTCACTGATTTAATCACATCGAAACTTTCTGCATATAGACATCCCGCTAGGTAGAGCCGAGCTAACAATTTTTGGTTCGAGGAAGGTTATCTGTTAGGTGGGGGAATATTCCATGAAATCATGTGTCATGTAGGATGTAAATCCAGGTCAAACAATTAATAATACCAAAAAATAACCAAGTGGGAATGTCAAGGGCACAGTGCACATTTTTGATATAAATACTTTCGAATTGGTTGGAAATTACACAAATTACAGCCTATGTTCTCTTAACTCCAAGAAAGTTCCAGATAGGGAAACAAGACTGTACATGTTTATATCAGCAAACTGCAGCTGTTCCGTGAAATGTTGCCGTCTCTCTGTAGGAATGAGAAGTGTCATGAACACTACACAACTGACTTCATCCACAAGCTCTACTCTTTTGAGGGACGAGGCATCTTTGATTGCAGAGTCAATGTCCTGGGCCATCTCCAGCAGGTATATAAAAAGCGTTCTCAAAGAAAAGTTGTAGTTTTGTAGTTTGTATTTTATTCGTTTTATTTATTTGTATTTTTTAGTTTTATTATTTAAGCACCGTTCATATTCACAAACCTTGCCTATCTCCAAAAACATAAGTGGAAAAAAAAGAAACGATCATTACCAGAGAGTGGCATGTTCCATATATAGAGTTTATGGTTTATTGCAAGCAGTAGCTATCTATTCTGTTATGCCATTTAAGATAGAATTCCTCAGCTGAGCATGAACACCACTGATTGATTTGCTCTTGCAGGGAGGATCCCCTTCTCCCTTTGACAGGAACTTTGGCACCAAGCTGGGAGTGAGGGCAGTGCAGTGGCTCTCTGAGAAGATGGTTGAAAACCACAGACAAGGTAACATGACGGGCTCACTGACAAGATCCTTTAGAATCCCACCTCTTCCACTATTCAAATTTCAAGTGTCTTTAAATATTCAGTTTAAAATTTCACTTGTTCAGTTTTGTTCTGCATTCTGCACTGCTCTCTGTCCTATAAAAGATGTTAAATCTTTGAAAGTGTAACATATTGTCTTTGTGTCTGACAGGGCGGGTGTTTGCCAACGCCCCAGAAACAGTGTGTGTTGTTGGACTCAACAAGAAGGTGCTGTCCTTCAGTCCAGTCACAGAGCTGAAGGAGCTAACCGACTTTGAGTGAGTCTACCAGCAAATTGATCAAATACAACACAGTAGGATATGCTGTTCAGAGCAGGATAAGATTTCATCCAGACAGGAGCCTGTGGGTGAAAAATGTCTGACAGTCTAGTGCAAATGGTAAATGATGGTTTACAAAAACAGCTATTGACAAAGGAAACCATGCAACCATAGTCTGAGAAAATACAAGTGCTCTAAGTGTCCAATTACAAGTACAAATTGGAGACGTTTGCAATTTGGTGTAGTTTTTGGTTTAGTAACGAAAGGTGAACTATTGATTAACCTCACAGCTCGGAGTGGAAACAGTAATAACAGAAATATGTATGGATGTATAGGTATAGATATATAGGTGTCATTGAATAAAGAGCAGGGAAAGGCCCAGAGAAATGGAAACAAGGCTATATATCAGCAGACTATCAGCAAGACTATATATCAGCAAACTGCAGCCGTTCTATATATTGCCCTCCATTTTATTACAAGTGCTGCAAGTGTCTCATTACTGTGTTGTGTTGTTGCAGACATAGAATGCCCAAAAACCAGTGGTGGTTGAACTTCCGTCTGATGCTGAAGATGCTGGCCAAGTACCAGACAAGCTTTGATGAGTATGTCACTGGAGAGATTGAGCATGTGACCCGGCGATCTCTCAGCATAGACACTGGGTTCTGAGGAAATGACGACGAACAAAATAAATAGACCATCTAGCCGACACGTCACATCCTACTCTCCATCCAAACTCTCACCTCACTACATCATTCACCTACTTTCACCCGTTAATGTGCCTAAACCAGCTGGAGATCACTCAGGACCAGATCTGACCAATCAGATTTAGGGACCAAATCCTAGCTACCATCAGGGCTGTTCAAAGAGCTGTATCTTTAGTACAGCTAGAATTTAAAGCCTTATACAAGTGAATCAGTTGACTCTGCTTTAGTCATCTACCTTAGATGACTTAGATTGCATGAATGACAAAGTAATTAGATGAATCTTGAATGAGAGTGCTGAAAAGGAATAATCAAATGTAATTGGTTATAGAAGAACTGCAATACTAAAACATAAAACAAGGCGCTGACTTGTAGATGGGTGATATGGTAAGGCATCCATGTGTTTGTCATGAGCAGTCATAACCATGGTTACTGGTTGAAGGCCACTTTGCTGATGCCATTGTGTCTGTATAAAATCTATATGCCAGTGCTTCAGTGCTGCCATCATTACACACAAATCACACACTGTATTGACTGCCCGCTAAAACACAACATGCACTCCAAATACACTCCTGTTCAAAACATGTTCATAATATGCTTCTTATGAAAGGAATTAATGTCTGCCCAGTTACCAGATCTTACATGTTTCTCCCAAAAAAATGCAACTTTTAATGACAGAATTGACAAGAAAAAATGTAGTTTGAGATCTAAAAGAAAACACTTGGTTTGGGCCAATATTATGTTTATTTCTCAACTGTGAACCTCAAAAGTTGCCTTTAGGGGACATTTTCAAAAGAAGCTGATACATGTCTTTGGAGACTAAGAAATTGCTTTTTTGACACATAATTTTCCCTATGGGATACAGAACACTCCAGTGAACTACTGGAATAACCAAAGTTGTCTCTGCGTAGTAGTAATCCTAGACAGTAATGCTGTGAAAATAATCTACTTATGGAATGCTGTATTATGTAGATCATCTAAGGTATTCAGTTTAACATCCAAGCAATGTCAATTTCTTGACATGTACTAGACATACAAAGGAACTACGTTTCTCACTGCCCCTTGCGTACATTAGACAGACAATACAGGACAGAACAAACTATAAAGTGCTTAGAACAACATAAACCATGTTCTGACAGAAAATATACTCTAATCACTATTCTCAGTGTATAAATATAATTCTAAACACCAAAATACCAATCACTTACAAATCAAAGCAAAAGCTAGTATTTGGAGTCACTCCATTAGATCAGCAATAAGAATGACATCATTTGGTACAACATAGACTAAATTTGCAAACTAGCCCAAAATGTATTGCTGGACATTTTGCCAGCATGAAAAGCAGCAAAGTTGGTCCTAATGTGAAACATTCAAACATTTGACAAAGGGATGTCGAAATTTTAAATAGTTGCTGACAAACCCTTACATGGCTTATTACCATGCTCATTACTGAAGTTTACCCAGAGAATCTTTTAGAGAAGAACATCCATTCTCAGAACACTTCCAGTGTGGCTCTGCACACTGGGGTGTCCAGAATAAATGGGGGCCAATTCAGCTGCACCCACAAATTTTTAAATGTTATAGTTTGTTAAAGCGGAGAATCTCCACAAATGGCAAAATACTCTGTATTATTAAACGTACTTGATTATTTAAAAATACAGGTTTTGTAAAAGTCGGATGACCTCCTGCATGCCAGCCTTGGGTCCACCATTGCGTCCCCGCTACAGGCAGCATCAACAATATGAAACAACAATGCTGCAGGTCGTAATCTTTTGAAAGTAGAACTCCAGCCCTATTATCAAAGGTCTGCAGAAAGGACAAGAATACAGGCAGCTAACAAAAAACAAATGGGGCATAGGACTCACATTCGTCTGAACTTTTCGATGGCCAACTAAGCAAACATGAACTGTCTATCGCTATTTAGTCTAGGCTGTATCCAATTTTCTGGTTCTTCTTACAGACAGCACTCAGTGACCTTAAACAGCAGGGCTATTGACTGAGTCACAGTTGATTTCCTCTTTAATATAACATGGTGCTCAAACTAATGCTTCGTACAGACATTTCTCATGTTTGTGGCCAAAGTCTGATACCGCTGCACTGCCATCATCACACTCATCCAAATTCGTCCATGCCTGTCACCTTTAGGCTTTTATGCAAAACTGCAATATTTGTGGCTAATATTGAATGTCCCACTGTGGTGTAATTGTGTATTTTTGCACATCTAGTGCGCTGAACAGTACTTGATATAATTTTTATAATTTGTGGAAAGACAGGAAAATCATTATTAAGCAACTTTGATTTGCTTATAGACCTGTCGACCAATCCCTTTTCAAATGAGGCTGATAACCGTAAGTGTTCAAGTGCAATAGGTTTTCAAAGGAAAAGTAGTTGTCTGTGACCGTTGTTGTAACAAATTAACTGTTAGTGACGCTGTTGTAAGACTGCACCAAGTAGATATACATCTTCTGTAGAATTTGTAGTAACTGTAGCATGTGAATATGATGTTTTGACAGAATGATTGATTCATGATTAACACATTCTGCCTTTCATTGCTGTATGTTTTAATTTATTTTTTTGATTGTTTCCTCCTTTTAAATGTGTTCCATACAATTATATGGACATTTCTGTAAACACAGCCATTAGAGTGTAAGTAAACAATAAATAATTAAATAAATATCACAGAATAAATAAATAAATACAGCTGCATTTTCATTCCACTAAATAATTCACAGTCTTACAACTTTATAAAATCACACGGCTAAATAGATAACAAGCTTGAAATGACAACAACATAGGCAAACTATACAATATACCAAAATGTAACAACAATTTTTTGTTTGTTTGTTTAAATCAATTCTGTATTTTGCAGTATATTTTCCCTCTTTGGAATTAATATACTTTTTCACAGTGACGCATTAAACAAGCACCACCATGATATCCAAACCTGGTACAATGTCTGAGAACCCCACCAGGCCATCTAGAACTTTCCAAAGTTGAAAGAGAAAGGGAACCCGTCTCCACCCCCTGCCTTGTCCTCAGAGGCTGGGTTCCCCACAGGGCTCTTGGATGGGAAGGAGAACTGGAAGTCTTCCTCAGGCCTACTCTCAGACAGATCAAATGGAAACCCTGACCCCAACACACAGACAAAGTTAGGATTTGACATAAATAAAAATCAGAGATACATTTTCATTTGTGTATAAAAATATAAATAGTTACAAATATTTAGGATTGTGAAACTATTACAATGTGTCGCTATTTATCTTGGTAGAATAATGTAGTTACTGTGATTAATTACACAATAGTGTAAAACAAAAACACTTCTGAAAACATATATTAAAAAGGAAAGCTAGGAAATCACTGAAAAACAGGTTAAGCAAGCTACATTAGAAGAATTTAAAATTCAAAAGTCACTTAAGTCACAAAATATTTTAAGCAATGTAGCAAAACAAGTGACCGGTGACCCGGGTTTGAGTCTGACCCGAGGTCCTTTGCCGATCCTACCCTATCTCTCTATCGGAATAAAGGCAAAAAGCCCAAAAAATATCTTTAAAAATAATAATTATTATTTCATGCCTTCAGGCCTATTTCATGTATAAGTGCAAGACAGGATTTGGAGAATTAATTGACCATATTTTGGAGTAACTGCAGTAGCTGCACTTTGAAGAACAAAGGCTAAGTAGTTTGACTAATGGGACAGTTCAGTCAAGTAGAGCATTAGTCTATTTCAAAAACATTTGGCTCCCTACAAATGGAGGTGAGGAAATTACATTACAGAGCTAGAAATGTTACAAATAAAAATGTTAAGCGTGGAATTGTGCAATAGTTTAAAAAGTTCTATCAAACATATTCATGCATTGCCTTACTTACAGCTATAATTCAAGTAATTACCTGAGAACTTTGATTCTGAAGATTTCTGTGGTAACACAAAAGCATTGGTCATGTAACACAGCAAGAATAATATTTGATCTCTCAAGATTAGAAAAAGAACTATGTAAGTCCCTAATGGAGAACCTACCTTGTCACTGAAATATTCACTTGTGAATGTAAATGGGGTCTCCTAAAAATAATTGAGAAGTCACAGGCATAGATAAAAAGAAAAAATACCTGGCAAAATTATAACATTGTGCAATCTAAAATTATCAGAAATAACAGAATCAAAAATTAACGTAATTGATTTTCTGATATCTACATGGTATATTCATTGTAGTCGTGTTTGGCTTCGCTTACTTTTATTTCTTACAAAAACGATCAAAATCTGTTTAGGGTTCTTCCAAAAACTTTAATTTTACAACAGTAATGACAGAATAGAGACCATTCACAAACTCTGAATAAGTAGCTAACCCTCGGTATCTGTAAACTAACCCTAGGGCCCAAAAATGTATTTGTAGATGAAAGTTACAGTATGTCTGAAGCTCCAGGCACCAGTAATAGGGCTGCTAGTGACAGAGATGTTCACCTCTCGTGTGCAACCAGCAGAACATTCAATAGAAAGTTGAAGAGAACTGACTTAAATGAACACTTTGGCGTACTTTCCTGAACAATGTTATGTGTAAATTCACTGATTTAACTTGCCATATACAAGCTGGCGTTTCTTTCCTTACCTCCCCTTGAGTGGTTGAGTCCATGTCGAAGTTGAAGCCCGTGAATGTTGGAGTTGAAGGGTCAGAGGTCATTGCAAATGTGAAGCCTGGGGACTTCCCTTCGGAGTCGTCACTGTGACTACGAGGACCAGTGAACTTGAACCCTGGAGACTTCCCCTCAGAGTCGTCACAGCGGCCAAGAGGGCCAGGAAAAACAAACCCTGGGGACTTCCCATCGGTGTCTGACTGACCAAGACGACCTTCAGGGCTACTGTTAACACAAATATGACAGCAAGGTATTTTACACAATTTCACATAAATAATGTGTCATAATTTCAGAACAATCAAAGAACTGAGAACTACTGGTTACTACTCCTACCAATGAACTCAAGAACTGAACTAACTGTTGTAAAACTTTAAAATTCCTAATACTACTACTACTACTACTACTATCATTCTTTTGAGGCTGATCCAGTATAAAAATGGAAGCTTGGGACTCTTTTGTCTTATACTTACTAGGCTTTTGGGCATTATGTTGGTGGCTCACCTGAGTGTGAAGGTTGGTGTTGAAAGCACTGCTTTCATCCTGGAAGGGGGGGTCTGGGGGCAGGCAGTGCTGTCCCCAGCGTTCCCCACATCAGCAGCCCTAGCAGAGGCAGAGGAAGTGGGGGGCTCCTGCCCCTGTCTCTCCCCAGTCACCCCATCAAAATCAGTGTCCATCCCCTCAGCAATATCAGACATGTCAAAGCTGTCCTCCTGGGAGGACCACAAATTAGTAGTTTCAGAGGCATTTAGAGAGGAATGCAAATAATAATACTACTGCAACAACTAGTCTCCACATATAACCACAAATCATACTTAAGATGAAAAATGACAGCAAGGTAAAAATTGCATACATATTTAAAAAGTCTCATGATTATAGACACATATTGCTGAAACTTATTACACATTTGAAACTTATAAAACATTTGCTACCCAACATTCTTACTTAAATAAACTCACTTACTCATTGTGTGATATTACAGTATGTAAATCCTTCCCAATTCCTAATAATTCCTTTACATTGCCTTGTATACCTTGCCTACTGACTAAAGTTATAACAATACAATTATAATATAAAGTGTATAACTGTAGACATACTAAAGGCACCACCTGTTCCATCTCAGTCTGCTGAGCTTGTTCCTCACGTCCTACCTCCTGTTGAACTGCCGTGTAAACACACACACACCAAACAAAGTATGATTCAATGAATTAATGTCATTTGTTGTCCCTATATGATTTACATAAACAATGACATTTAAAGCGACTTCTTGATCAGTAAAAACATATATACAACATGAATGTAAGATGCAAACATAATAGTGCATATAAAGGCAAACTGCCATTTCACTCAAGCACCACATAGCAATCCACTACAGAATTCCCACTGAGAAATTGGCCCTTATCACTCAGCACACCAAAAAGTTTTATTCGAGGGGATGACCTGTTGAAACAGTGAGGACATCAGCAAATAGCGATGCTCTGGTAAAGAAAATAAATTAAGAGACAGCATAACTTCCCCATAAATTACAAGGGCCTCAGAAATGGAATCAAATGTAATGAACTGCACGATCACTGTCTGCTAAGCACCTTATTGTCACCAACCTACTGTAGCTGCTCTGATTCTTCAACACACACACACACACATACACACACAATGAAAAAAACAGATGTACACACACTGTAAATAAATACAGTTCAACTTAGTGTCTTCTGATTCACAACCCATTTGATGATTCACTCAAATTTTGTCGACTGAAAATAGTTAGGCATCCTGGACACTAACTTTTCTTAAGTTGAAACCATGCATTTGTGTTTACAGTGCACAGACAAATACACACTATCTACCTGCTCTAGCTTTGGGACTGGTCCATACAAGGCCTACACCTGGGTTTTGTGTTATGGTAGAAGGTCTGCTTCGGCCTTTAACACAGTCCCCAGCACCTTGGTCCTCTTCTCTCTCCTCTCCCAACCAGGCTTGCACATCCTGGCCTTCACAGCCATAACTCTGGAAAATTAGGAAACTTGAATTTAACGAAAGACCACTGAATACTGAGATTCAAAAACATGTTTGCGCCTCTCACTCTGCTTTTACACTCTCTAATTTTACTGTGTGTGCGTGTGTGTGTGTCTGTCTGTATGTGCGTGTTGGGTGTCTGTTGGGTCCTATGGGGGCGTAGAGTGTGTGAAATATGGTAACTGATTGTGTGTGTGTGTGAGTGTGTTTGTTTGAAGACCAGAAGGGTCAGTTACCTGTGCTAGTGGATTTTTGACATCCACTGATGACTCAACCTGATCAACCACCTGACTTAATAACACACTGACAAACAAAAGCAATTAATGCATTAATGTAAGTGGATTACATTCGACCTATGTTATCTAAAAATATGCAAATAGACTGTAAAATGTTTTTTAAACAACTGTACAGTAATATTTTACTCTAGTACCTTTCCTCTGCATCCACAGGCGAGTCTGAGGAGATTGTTGCACCTGAAAAAAATTGAATATCTCTCAAATTATAACAACCTGTCCGGTTTTAGTATATTGATTCTTTTTTCTCATCACCAGACAATAATGGTAATAAGACACACTCTTGTTGGTAGCGTACACATCTGAACATTCTGGAGGTTTGGACAGAAATAAGCTCTGGACAGACAGAAATAGGGCAGGGCAATTTGGCCTAAAATCTAAATCTTGTTTTATTGAACATTTTAACTCGATCAAACATCTCATAGGTACAGCTCCTCTTACAGATCTGTCAAGTTACAGATCAAATCTTACTCATGAGTCCTTCTTCTTCACTTCTATCAATTTACACAATGTACAGAGCACATCACTGTTATAACTGACTAATAGAGTAAAAGAGATGTAATATATGCCTCTATTTTGCCTGGAATACCTAAAAAAATAAGCTCATGCTAATTGCCAATAAAGACCACAAGAATTCAGCAAACAAATAATTGTTTTTTCTATCATTACCCTTTAGTGCCATTCGCTCTTTCTCTCCTTCTGTAATGCGGTTCTCACAGGCCCTGATCCTCCTTTCGATCTCCTCATTCTCAGCCTGGATCTTCAGGAGCTTCTGAGCCAGTGGATGACTGTGGTACTGCTCTTTATGCTTCTTCAACACTGCCTTATAGTTCTCAACTCTCTCATGGTACATTTTCCTTGCACAAATAAAAATAAATTTGCCCAAAGAAGTCATTTCCTGACCACCAATGTTTTTTATAGAACACTACACACCTTGATACACCTGGCTGATTGTTTAACTTTAAGAAGGTTGATAAAATATGTAGTGGTCCAAGTACTTTCAAAAATGTGTTAGCCAGCAAACAAGGGTTACCCTATAGATTATCTCTATAGATTTTATAATATTAGGTTGGCTCATTCTACACCCATCTCTCTTTTTATGCACAATGTACAGACAACATCTGTAATTTCACCAGATTTTACACCATAAAAAAGTATGTGACAATAAAAATGTTTTACCTTATACAGGGTTCCCACACCTTGGTTAACATCAAATTCAAGGACTTTTCAAGGCCTTTCCAGGACCAATTTTGTTAAATTCAAGGACCAAGGCGGCATTACCTACATTACCTACCAAGGCGGCATTACCTACTGCTACCGCTGAATTACCCTGGCTTCCACGACTATAAGCTCACAGGAGCTTAGTCTGGCCAAGCTACCGTACTACCCGCCTCCTGAGAGGCGGGCTTAACCTGCATCTATCAGATGGGGTGGGGGGAGCTCATTTCTCGTTGGTTCACACTTTTTTTGGGAACAGAAACGCTCTATAATGGCAGCATGGCCAGACTGACTTTGCTTGCGAAATTGAATGTAGTGTCACAGGAAGTATGGGCGGGCCCAGGCTGCCGCTGAATATGTTATCAATTAACAATTATAATAATATTTATAGCTTACATTGCTATCCACAATTCATGCTTTGTCATGCATTTAGTTCTATTTCATTTCACAGAAATGCTTGGTGCATGGTGGGGTCTGTGATCTGCCCCTCCCCAGAAATTTTTGAGGAAAGTAGATGTCCTTTCCTGCATTCAAGTGCATTTAAAAAGGTTACATCTTACTTAGAAGAGGTAGGCTAAACTAGCAAGATGGCTTCAGAGCAGGTAGAGCAAGTAGTCAAACAAAGATATTTTTTGATATACTGGCAGTAAATAAGCTTGTGTAGAAGGTAGTGCAGAAATTAGTCCCTCCATGCATTGACAAACAGATCTTGTGGGAGTGAATTGAATTTAATTGAATCTTGTGGGAGTGGTGTCGGGTATATCTTAGCCAAGTATCATACACATTGGTGTGAGCCCATTACTTCACACATTGCTCAGCTCAGGTTACAGAACACAAGCTATACTATTTTGTTCTTTTAGGTTGTGCTTTGCTATATATATGAAACTGGGGGATTACCCCAATTTGGAAAAAAGTAGATGGCTCCTGCATTCTTATAGACAGTTCACTTTTATCTGAAGCAGACTAAAGGTCTTCAGTGTTGAGAATGCATTATTTAATGTCACTTGTTTTTGCACTCAGTTTAGTCAAACTTTTATCTTGATCTCTTAATGGACATTAGGCTGTGGTAGAAAGTAGGCTACACCACACAACTGGTGGTGGCAAAATAATGACATGTAAAATGGATGCAAAACTGCCAAAGCACCAAAAATATTCAAGGACAGTGTCTTTTTATGCCCATTTTCAAAAGCTTTCCAGGGCCTTGAACTTATTTTTTCAAAATCACAAACTTTCAAGGATTTCAAGGACCCGTGGGAACCCTGCTTATATAACTATAGGTTTAACAGGACTGTGACTGTAAAACACCTACATACTATGTTACCCACATGACCTCTGTAACCTACTCACATATCTCTGTTGCAGTTTTCTTGTCTGCGCTCCAGTTCATTCTCCAGCATCTTCTCATACTGCAAAAACACACTATGGGTCCGCTTCAGGCTAAAACAGGATATGACATGATATGGTCATCCTTTGATGAGGATCATTTCATTCAAAGGCTACCATAAGCAGACGCTTTGACATTTGACAACACAATTTAATTGCAATATTTTACATGAAAGGACATCAACCCCTGCCAGTCTCCTAATTTCAGTATTTACCCATTGGTGTTTTCTTTGTAATGCTGAACCGTCTTCTCTTTTTCTGTGATTAGCTCGTCCAGTTTTTCGATACTTTTCTTATTTCCCTCGATGTAGCTCTTCTTTTGTTGAATATTCGCTCGGCAGGCTGTCAATACATGGTAAGTGATTTTAATAGCAACTTGATAACAGATGAATGTATTTGTTAGATAAATGGGAAATAAAGCGCCGCACACTCGGCCGAAACGTTGTTTCAGCAAAAAAAGAACTGGAGCAGAGTGTGCGGCGCTTATGAAGTTTTACCAGTGGCCAGCACCTCCAAAGTAATTTTTGGTGAGCGTTACTCTTTATTTTCTATAGGGTGTTTGTTTGATGTCATTATTACCTTGAATGCGCAGCTTTAAATCATCTCTTTTTCCAGACAATTCTCGAGTCTGCAGAGCTGAAAAAATGAGTTAGCACGACCACATTGATTCATGCTAGTTACTTGTCAATCTATATCAGTCAGCGCGCTCCAAGAATTTTTGAGACTTACCTAACTGTAGCAAAAGGTTATCCAAATTCCCCATTACATTTTCATCCGCCATTTTATCGGTAAAGAAATCTGAAATAGAAAATACCAGGGTTAAATCCAGACCGATTTACATCTAGTTTACTCAATAGCTTGTTACGCTAAACTTTACTAGCACAGATAGTTGGCTAGATAGAAGCTACAGTGCATTTCTGTAATATTCGATTGTCCTTTCACAGTGTCTAACGTCTTTCGTCTATACTTAGTCTACATTTTTCTAGTCTAAATTTTAGTAGTATTGGTATTTTGATACAATATATGAGGTAGATAACTTCTAAAACTTCAGAACTCTTGCTACTGACAACCTCAATTGATTTTCTTAGCTCCTGACCGACAGACAAAATTGAAGCAGCTTCTCGAGCAACCTGGAGGCCTAGTTCGGCACGCTCACGAGATGGCAAAGAGATCAATCATAGACTTACACAGTCTATGAGATCAATGATTTACGGGCTTTCAGAATGTTCAACCCTTGTATGCCCTTATTAACAGAATCCTGCGTTGTACCCTACAGTCTATGTTTGTACCCCAGTATCAAAACAGCATTTTCCCTTTTACTGCAGTGCAGTATTACTACTAGTACTGTAAGTAAATGTAATATTTTGGACACGAAAAACTGCATTCCAACTGCATCACACAATGCAGGTTTTCCTTTGTAAAAGTGTAGTCATGGTTTGTCTGTTTTTATCTATCATGAGCGGCCCCTATGTGGTCAGATGATGGATATCATCAATATAATAATAATAGCTTCGTTTTATATAGCGCCTCGCTTTACATTATGTAGGCTTGTGTGTGTGTGTTTGTAGTGCTGAGGGAGGTTGACTAACGACCAAAGGCCTCTCTAAATATAGATGTGCTTTAAGATAGGCTACTTTTTAAACAGTCAATGAAGGGGCAGGTTATTTATGGCAGGGCAATTAGTTCCATAGAGTGAGTGCAGCTACATTGAAGGCTCTGTCACCAAAAGTCCTGAGTCTGCTGTAGGGGATGGCCAATTGGCCCTTGGTAGAGGATTGCAGGGACCTCAAGGGGTAGAGGATGTAGAGGTGGAGGAGGTCAGCAAGGTAGCGGGAAGCCAGTCCATGGAGAGACTTGTAGGAGGAGAACTTCATAAGTGATGCGGGAAGTAATAGAGCCAATGAAGTTGTTTAAGAATGGGGACGGTGTACTGCCAGGGTCTAGTGCCTGTTAGGACCCTTGCAGCAGAGTTTTGGACATACTGCAGCCTATCAAGGGCCTTCCCACATAGAAAAGTTTTGCTGGCCCACAACTGGGCCACTATATTTTTGCCAGTCTCTGACAGTTGGGCCGATTTCGGCTGGGCCATCGGCTCAGAAGTGGTCCAATATTGTAAAGCAGACTGTTATTAATTTCAGTGGCCCAATTCTGGCCCATTTACTGTGAAATGACTCTCGCGGTTTCTGATGATTGTTGCCGATATCGGGCCGACTATTGCTTAACGAGACTGGCCTATTCCAGATAAACAGTGTTTCAGCCGACCCGGAGCTCAGGCAACAGTGGCAGCACTCAGCCGTAATCAGGCCGACTATGCTTGCTACCTGGGTTGTTGGGCAGACCTAACAAGATGGCATTACAGTTGTCCAGACGGGAAGAAATGAAGGTGTGGATAAGGGACTCTGTTACTGAATCTGAGAGTGAGGGCCTGAGTCTGAAGATGTTTCTCAGGTGGTGACTTTTGATGTGAGACTGAAATGATAATGTAGAATCCAAGATAATGCCCAGGTTGCGGACTTCAGGGAATGAGGTTATGGAACAGCTTTCCCGAGCAGTGTTGTTGGCGCCACCACCATGAGCTTAGTTTTGTTGCAGTTTATCATCGACCTATACACCACAAATCATACATTTTCTCATTTACAGGACATTCTTATACTTCTGATGACCATCTTATCACAATGTATTATTTACTGTTATTATGGGAGAGGAAGTTAACGTTATTAAAATTTGAATTATTAAATGTTGGTTTGGCCATACAAAACAGATTTTTCATGTGGCTCCTGGTAAAAATAAATTGCCCCTGGTTTAGAGGATATTGGCATTCGTGTCACACCAGTTTTGACATCACTGATTCATTGATTGTCTGTTTTCACTGATTACTTCTTCATACAGAAGAAAAAATATTGCTGCATGTATTTCATTATCGCCGTTTCAAATTACCACTTTGATGACTAAGGAAGCTGTGATGATGGGACAGCTGGTGTCAAGGATGTTTCTTCTTACCAGTGCACAAAATTAATGTCTACAATGTCTCAGGCTATTCAGGGATTCAATAACACCATAAGCCAAGCTTCCTCATCATCCTCAAGGCTACACCCCCAATCACAAAAGCAAAAGGGCAAACAACTAATTCTTCATTAAACCTGTGAAATGAAAACTTTTACTTTTACATGTTCTCATGTGATTTTGTTTACTTTTTATGTGATGAGAAACCACAATATTCCTGCTTACGGGATCACTGTTATGCACGGCTCTGAGGTTGTCCATCCATTGCCAGTCATCCGGCTCCCTGGGCTGCGGGGGGAGCTGGTTCTCGTGGTGGTGTTGGCCATAGTGGCCAATTAGCCAGCTGATTGAAGCTCATTGGGAGGAGGTTTAAACGCCCTCCTCAGGACTTTTGCACTCTCATTCTGCTCTGATTTCCTCACTCTGCCTTTTGCTCAGGCCTGGCGTGTCCTGGTAGCAGCTCTTATTCTTGTTTCTCTCTTGTCTTTATCTTTTATCTCTTTTCTGCATTACATTTCACAATGCTGATATGCATTACACTCTTGCGTTGCTTTACATTTACTGACTAATTTGAAACATACTTTTTAAGTATTATCGTTAACGTATGTCCGGTGTGGTCTCCCTATGTTATCTCTGTTCTGAGCAAAACGGGCATAACAATAACAATGACAACAACTATGTTATTGTGGAGCAGAAATTGGTTTATTTCAATACCCTTTGCAAACATGCATTACACAGAGACTGCTGGTGTCTTTCTATAGAGCCTCCATCGAAAGTATCCTAACGTACTGCATATGCATCTGGAACGCTAGCTGCACAGCGGCTCAGAGGAAAGCACTACAGGGAGTCATCAACGCTGCTCAAAGGATCATCGGCTGCCCTCTCCTCACACTGGAAGACCTTCACAGCTCCCGCTGCCTCAAAAAAGCCCATAACATCATAAAGGACACCTCACACCCTGGACACCCCCTGTTCGAACTGCTGCCTTCAGGTAAACGGTATAGAGCAGACAAATAGACTCAAACATAGTTTTTACCCAATTGCAATAACATGTCTTAATGCTACTAAAAGTAGAAAATGATCACCTAACTGCCTCATGAATTAATTAAGTGCTGACTAAATGCTTGGTTATAATACATATGTATAATACAATAGATAAGCAATACAATACATACATTCCCTGATATTTGCTACTCTAACTCATCTCCTTTTTCTGCCCCCATGCCATGGCCACCCTGCTGGGAGACATCCCTGCCTTCCGCCGCTTGACTCGGCACACCGCGCCTCCTGGATGGTGCTCAACCACTCTTCCTGATGATGCCATCCAGCTGAGCGTCCCTGACCTCCAGCCACCAGCTCTACAGACAACCCTGTCATGGACCTTGATATGGACTAGTCCACACCATAATCTTCTGATGATGTGAGAGAGACTGGGACTTGCTGTACCGTGAAGGAGAGCCTTTACGGATCCCGGGTACAGCAAGATGGCAGCCTTCCGCTGCCTAAATCCAGCTTCTCTGGCCTCCAGCCACCAGCTACACAGACAACTCTGACTGTATATTCACACCATATCTTCTCACATATATGTCAGAGATTGGAACTTGCCCTAGGCAGTTGGGTTAGCACATTGAGTCGTCGGAACTGCCCAAGGTTTCTTCCTTTACCAAAATGAGAACAAACAAAAAATGCTGATAGGGAGTTTTTCCTTGCCCCTGTTGCTCATTTGTGCACTTGCTGTTAAACGCGATGCGACATGTCTTGTTGAATGCGCTTACATGATTGATTGATTGTTGATTGTTTTATCAACTGGACGTATGTTGACTGTCTGTATGTGGCTTAGGCCTTGCTTGGGTGTATTACTGTAATAGCACTTAAGTATTTATTATATTTATTATTTTATGTGATGATGCACTGACCAGAGACATCTCTCAATTTCATTGTACCTGTGACAATGACAATAAAGGACATTCATTCATTCATTCATTCATTCATTCAAACTCTCATTGGACAGCTCACAATGTGTTACAGACCAGAACCTAATTTACAAATGTTATTACTAGTACATTAGGATTATTGTTATTACTAGTACAGTACATTAAAATGATTCAGAGTGAATCAGCCCATAGTCCTGTTGTTGACTATCATTGCTAAATTTGACAACTGAATTTGGTGCAAGTAATGAGGGCAAGGGAATTTTGTTTTCTTATGCCTCTGTCTGACAGCACTCGGCAGCCTCAAAAAAACAGACATAGGCTGATCGACTGTTAAAAATCACTTGACTTATTTGCCCATGGAGCATATCATTCTAGAACAGGGGCAGGGAACTCTTTAGACATCAGGGTCCACATCAGTTTTTATAACTTGTTTCAGGAGCCAGACGTTTTTTTTCTGTGGGGCTGAGCACATATAGATTTAGAATGATCCACCTTTTTGCGACTGCCTCCTTTTTGCGACTGCTATGATAACTGTCTATGCAGCTAGTAGAAGTCTGTGACAAGGTTAGAATGTTGTGTTGTGCTGCCCTGACAGGTGACCCTCAAATTTTTTATCATATAATTGAGAAAAAATAATCGGCTGTGCTTGCAATTTTAGTTTAGGATTTAAAAGTATAATTGAAATGTATAATTTGTTCTTAGTAAAATCACCTTGTCTCCACGGGCTAAATCAAAGGCTTTGTCGGCCCAGATACTGCGCCCAGGCTGACCGTTCTCCACCCCTGCTCTAGAGGAAATTAGCTCAATCACAAACAAATTAACGCATTCAAAACAAGAGCAATCTAATTGTGCACACATTTATGACGGCCTCAGTGGCTTATCTTGTAGATGGGCTCGCCAACCTGAAGCGGCCCGGTCTGTTTGACAATGTAGTACTGGCCAAACAGGGGCGCAGTTGTATATATCTTCTTCTCTGACGGATCACACAGTCGGTAGCTTAGGAAGAAGAAAAGTAAAGTAAAGCACATTATGTAAGAATGCATTTGTTTATTTTTTTTATTAAAGATCTATTTTATTGTTTACATATTTTATTATATTTAATTATACTTTTTGCTATCATACAGGACAATATAAAGACTGACTAGAAGCAATCGAACTAAGATTTAGAAATGACCACAGGCTGGATTTGAATTGTAGTTACATTTTAGTCACCCTTATGAAAAAATTCTGCATATTACTGCAGTATCAAAACTGCAGTTTTTCCTACAGTATTACTGCAGTAAGCTACAATAAAGTTGCAGGTTTACTGCAGTAAATACAATATTTTTGGACATGAAAATACAGCAAATGCACTATGCAGTTTTTAGATGAAAAGTACAGAATTACTAGATTAAAAAAACTGTTACACAATGCATCTTTTTCATAAGGGTATTGAAAACTGTTTCACAAATGTATTTTTACTTTACCTTTTTCACACTGCATCTTTTGAAAAAAGCATTTTTGTCATATGGCATGTGTGTCTTTTGCTGTTTACCTTTTGAGGATCTCCAAGGTGTCCTTCCTGTTGTTGAGGCCAGTCTCAGGATCCACTGTGGTGAGAATGCACCTGTTCACAAAATATGCGCATGCACTTTTAAGGATTTAATTTACTGAAAACATTTAAACTATATTCAGAAAAAGTAACAGAATGGGAAGAAACTGCATTGATTTTATGTGAAAAATCCTTCGGATTGTTGAAATATCCAGTTAAATTAGCATGCAAATCTACTGGCCTAGTTAATATCACATTATTCAGAGGTACTCGCACAAGTATGCTTTACAACTCTAATAGGATTGATTCATGTTGACATGAATGCATTATTATTAGTAGGCTACAGTGATTTAAAGCTTTTGTTAGTTAGTATGATAACTGGACAACACAGTGTAGGCATCTTTATTGTTGGCCTAATATGACATCAACATACTGTATAGCCTAGTTTGTTAACATCTACAAACTACAACCTTCCACAAGACATGATCCGCTTCATCCTCACAGTCCCAATTTGTATCTCATCCCAGGAATCCTTGTTAAGAAAAACAGCAGGCTCAGGATCCTCAAAGAGAGTTGAAATCCTTTGTGGCTCAATTGTGTGTATGTGTGGTTGGAGTGCATGAGTTTATCATACCTCACTGAAGGCCTCACAGTCTCTCACTACAATACTTGGCCGGTACTGTGCCACAGTGACACCTTTCTCCAACCGACTATTCAGATCCTTCAGGGAGGCCTCAGACAGCAACATGATTGGCCCTGCGTCAGGATAGGCCACCTACAACAATCATTTATTTACTTAATGATTTTATCTCAATTTTGAAAATGCAGAGCTTTCAAACATGTGTCTTAAAGATCTGATGGTAAAAAGCCTACAATAATTACAGCCTCTTACCAAAGCCATGCCAAACATGAAAATAGCCATTTGAAGCATTTCATTGTAGCATTTCATTATAGAAATGTTTAGATTGACTTAGGGTTTCTATAAAGTCTAAGTAATATAGGAGTATTAGTACTAGTTTTGTTGAGTTATTAAGTATTCTTGACTTTAAAAGATGGACTAAGGATTAACTCAACGTGACACGAATTTCTATATATATCTTCGTTCATACAAACTGAACGTTGAACTATAGTAGTGTGATCTTGCACAGCAACACTGCATGACTCTTCAGTAATATTCCAGATATAAAGTCAGATTTTACCTCCTCATCTGCTGGGAATAAAGGCTTTATCTTTGAACAATTCCTGGGCTTCATCTGAGGTTCATAGTGAACTATACGGAAAGTCTTTCCTGACGCAAGGTAATGGGTGATCCAGCGAGAGACCTCATCCCCACAATCTCTGCCCTGGATGTCTGCAGTGAACACCCTGGAAGACAGATATGGAGCTCCTGGTTCGACACACTAATTGATTTTGGTTACGGGTTAAAATGTTCTTCACATCTCAGCAGCACATAGTGTTGTCATATTATTTCACAACCCTTTCTATTCTTTAAACAGAAATGCAATGCATTTTTATCAATATTGCTATAGACTGCAAGGTATACACTGTAATCTTGTAATTTCCCTGTCATATAGCTGCAGTTTCTCTTTTGTGAGGGCAGAAAAATGAGCAAACCGTCTTTGACTTTGCAGCCTTACTTGCAGTTCATGATTTTATTGTTTGGCTGACACAGGGGCACACTCAGTTCCTCCATGTCAGGGGCATTGAGGCAGATATTTTCTCCGTCAGCTGTCATCGACACCAACACCAGACGAGGCTCCTGTCTTGCTGTCACCATTCGGCCGTCCTCCTCCGTGATCACCAGCCAATGTCTGCAGCAACACACACTTATTTAGTGGAGTCAGAACAGCAGGAAAAAAAAACGTGGCTCTAATAGACCCATAGGCAACCTGATGTTAACCAAACTGTGGAGAATTCCATGACGTCATAGTTCAATCTGAGTTAGAGTAGGACACTGCTAGAGAGGCCTGCCAACCTTAACAGCATTCATGGCCACACACTCCAGGTTCGTGTCGGTAGCATTTGAATGAATCCTATATGACTGAACATTGGTAATCAAATTTTGTTTTTCAGTCAGTTTCTTTTAGTCTGTGTGTTTATCTCATCAATTAACTAATTTCCGCCATGTCAATCTGTACTTTTATATACCTTATGAAAGCTAGATTAAAGGTTAAGTATAAAGGTTTGTATTACAAAGGTACAGCAATGTATGCTGAAGAGAATAAAATGGGTTGTTCCTCTGTATTGTGAGTGTCGATAATAAACTGCCCGAAATGGAAACCAAACCCCTAAACAGAACTCTATCAATCCTACATGGTGATTTACTATAACCTTGAGATTATTTTTATAGAATTATTTTTTTCCCTCAGCAATGTCTGAAGGATTGCTTGGTGGAACCATGGTACCAAATGGAGCTACTAATGAAAAAGGATTCAGACCTCAAGCTGGCCTGTAATAATAGTGAAGATGTCAATGCCAATCTTGTTAGAGAATTCTGTCCTGAAGAAAAGGATTAAATGGTAGGACAATAGCCCATTAAATATTTCAACCCAAAGGCCTGTTTAAGGTCACCAAGTGCTGTCGATAGGAAAAAAGAATGATAAAATGAGGTCATTCCTTTTTGTATTGACAACACTCGGTGAAGAGACAGCTATGTTAGCCTCAAAAATAGACAAAATGTTTTGCCTCTTGTATAGTATGAAGTCTTTGGTCAATGATTTGGGTCAGTTAACAACAAAAATGGACCAAGTGTGTGCTGCACTGACTGAGAATAAGATGGCCAGTCTCAGTCTTAAAGCCTGGATCAGTAAACTGGTCACCCCATGTAGATAAAGTTAAAGAATACAAGCTGTAAATCTTTAGCAAAATGTTTTCCGACAGCCAATAACTATGTTATTTTACTCATATACTGTGTGTTAACTTTCACTATGTGTTAACTTTAATTTCACCTCACTGTGTGTTCACTTTAATTTCACTTCAGCGAAAAGAAAATGAGACTCTTGAGGGAGCACCTTCAACTAGCACCTTTTAGATAAATTGTTGAAAAAGCTTAACTTTCACAATTGTTTGATTTTGGTATGTGTCAGGAATCCGGCACCTGGGGAGGATTCTGGGTGGTTTTTCTCCTTCTGTGTTCTATGTTGGTCAGACCCTTTTCACCTGCACTCTTCCTGACTGTCTGCATGTGGTTATCGCTTGGGTAATTTATGTTCATTGAGGGGTGTATTTATATGGGGTTCTTTCAGTCACTCTTTGTCGGTCTGTCTGTGTACAGTGGGGAATTTGTTAGTTAAGAAACCTGTTAAGTCTGTGTAAGTTGTCTGTGTTTAGCCTCGCTATCTGTGTCTGTGTTCGCTGTGTTGTCCATGTTAAGTTTTACTATCTGTGTTGTCTTGTTAGTTTTACTACCTGTAAGCTGTGTTTAGTGTTGCATCTGTAGTCTGTTTTGCTTTCTATAGTCTGTGTTAAATGAAGTCTGTGTTTAATGAAGTTCATGTTCACTGTTGCCGTCTGTAGCCTGTGCTGAACGGTGTGTGTGTGTGTGTGTGTGTGTGTG
>JAGFZM010001753.1:56048-81751 GCA_017657215.1 Limnothrissa miodon | reverse complement strand
ACACGCTCAGGAAATTGTTTATCCACACTGGTTTAACTCAGAAATAAAAGAGCCCTGTTAAATTAGCCACCAGTATTAAAAAATATCTAAATGGAAATAATACCAACCATCAAACAAATAATGTTTTTAAAAATGCCAGACCTTTAAAAAGACTCACACAGCCTTTTTACTGTGAAAGGGGCTTGTGCAAACATTTGACATGGGGATGACATGCTGGAAGGACCAGGAAGGGGAGGTGACAAATCTCACACGTCATGGCAGCTGGCAGTTCTGACTCACTGTCATTTCCATTCAGGGCTAGCACATTGTTGCGCAGCAGTAATTGACTGATGATGCAATGTCCCAATTGGCTCTGCAAAAATGCTGTCAAGATCATATTAAAAAATCGCTGATCACTTCAGAAACAACAAGTCAACAACAAAATTCAGAGTTGTTAAAATGTGTTGTACCTTGCATATTGAGTGTTGCACACAAACAAGAATTTCCTGTCTGATTATTAGTCATATTTTTACCCTGCAGCTGATCCCAGTGGATCAGTGTTTTTTACTGTACGTGTCAGGCATCCACACAGCTCAGATACAGAAGCACATGTTCCCTGTTTTTAAGTTAAAACTGATCTAAGAGAACCTACATAAAATGCAGCCCATGCTCCATTTCCTGTCTGATTATTTTTGCAAAGATATATTTCCCCCCTGCAGCTGTTTTATGTTCAAATCAAATCCCAGTGGATCAATGTTTTTCACTGTATGTGTCAGCCATCCACACAGCTCAGATACAAAAGCACCTGTTCCCTGTTTATAGGTTGAAACCAATCTAAGAGAACCTACATAAAATGTAATTTATATATTCAAATGGAGTTCTGTATTGTACTGCAGTGTTAAAACAGTGTTGTGTTCTTATTGTGTAGTAGTAGCAATATTGTTTGTGCAGTCTTGCCTGTTTGTGTTTTTGAACTGGAAAGACAATCTTTACTCAGGTCATATAGACATACTACACATAGCATACTTTGTGACCTCAAGGGTCAACAAACGTGGCCACATAAGTCCCATGCAAAATGACAGCAAAACAGTTACAATGGGGCTTTGTCAGTAGCAGAGAGTTTATACCGATTTAAAAAATAAATAGTAGATGTCGTTATAATATTTAGTCAATATTTTAGGTTGGGAAACAATGGGTTCTCGTGTTGGCATAAATAGCCATACAATTAGAAATACGACAGCTTGTCATGGCGGGGGGGGGGGGGGGGGTTATTTGCTAACCTCGTTTTGGTTTACAGAATTTAAATGGCCGGTCTACATCCTTGTCTGATTGGACAGTACAGAGGTTGGGGAATTAATGGGCGGGGTGAATAACATTCTGGGCAGTGGGCACTGTATGAGCGCATCTGTACGGCGGCTGGTTGTGGGACACGCGTCAGCAGACTACGTTTTGGAATAAAACAGTCACAGCTGGTATGCGACCACAGTCGACATACTTTTTATTGCACGGATTGGGAAAAGGTAGGCATCCGATTTTCGTTTGTTGTGAGGTTTTCGTGCAGATAGCCTGCAACCGGCAACGAGCGATGGATATGGTGGTTAGATTTAAAGGATCAGCTGAGAAAGGATAACATTTCCAACGTTAATCTCCGCTCCGGGAAGCAAACTCAGCAAACAATGCATTCGTATCGACTGATTTAGCATCAAATTGTCTATTACTCTACATAGCTCACATCGATTCATCCATTTACTGTTACAACCAAAAGGCGTGCATTGTGCTCGCCGGATAAAGACGGGAAAGGGTGTCGGCAAATAACAATGCCTTGTTTCCAGTCATTGTCACATTGTGGAGGCTCGCACATTTGGTGGCGACCAATATTAGGCCAACCAGAGATGGCATTCGTAATTCCTCTATTTGCGATGTGAACTCTGTTGTGTTAAAATTGTGTTTTAAATTGTGACACAGCCCCAATTAATAAGGGACATATCTAATTTTATGGTCCTGCGACAAGGGGGCATTGTGCATTTTGTAGAGATGCAGAAATTAAAGAATTATTTAACATAATTACATACATAATTTAGGTTTTATAATCCATTCAGTGGCATTTCATTTTCTGTAAATTTTCCACATATATACCCTTAAATATACTCTTATACAATACATTTACTCTCTTCCAGGTTTGTGAAAAGATTTGCCATGCATGAAACCAAATCCACTGTAGCCTGATGACACAATTCTCCCAAGTTATGTAAAACTGCAGAGTGTGACAACAGATCTAAGCCTAAACACACAACACACATACACACACCCTACCCGAAGTCTGAAGAAGCCAAGGCAGGATGGAGCAAGATAGCCAGGCGGGGTCAGAGAGCCCCAACCTGGCCTCTGTCCGGTCAGAGGCATCTATAAGTCAGGTGGAGGAGGTGGAACCAACTTCCACCAGCTCCACAGCCGTAAACAAGAGAAAGAAGAAGAGGAGGAAGGAACCACGGCCAGAGTCCATTATCGTGTACCGCTCAGAGCTGGAGAGAGCGCCCAGTGAGGAGCAGGGGACAGAGGGAGAGGAGGAGAGGGACAGGGCATCAGAGGAGGGGGCGAAGTTTCTGGCAACCCCCACAGGTGAAGGTGAGCTGTCTATGCTGCAATTCTTTTCACATACAGTATTCTCATGTCCAAACACTGATACTTACAGTATACTGCCTAATCATGCGATTGGTGTTATCTTCTACATAGTTATACAGTAGTTATGTCAATGAGACCTCGGTAGAGAGTATCAGGTGCATGAACAAAGCGGTAGCTCATTTTCACACACTTTCACACACACAGTCTTCAGAAAAAAACGGAGTGCATGCCTAATTTACCAATTTATTATGACAGATCATAGTAATGCACTTCGGCAGAGGACCTGTGTGCGTGTGTGTGTGTTTGTGTGTGTAAGAAAGATAAAAAAAATGTGCCCTACTTCCTTACTTTTAGGCAATGAATGTCATAAACATATGAAGTGATGCACTAGCACTAGAATCAAAGCTTGGGAAGGTGCATCCTTCCTGAGATGTGACTGCTACACTACTAATTTATCCCCCTGTGGTTCATAGAATGGAGCCTGCCTCCAGACAGCCGCTACGTGACTCTGACAGGCACCATCACCCGAGGCAAGAAGAAAGGCCAGATGGTGGACATCCACGTGACGCTGTCAGAGAAGAAGCTCCGCGACCTCGCCAAGTCCAAGGAGCGCCTGGACGCCGAGTGCGAGCGGGACGGGAGCTCGCGTCGCTCCTGTGGCCTTGGCGTGTGCCAGGGCCCACACGTGGTGCTGTGGAGCTTGTCCTGTGCACCCGTGGTCTTCCTCCTCTCCTTCATCACCTCCTTCTACTACGGAACGCTCACCTGGTATAATGTTTTCCTGGTGTACAACGAGGAGCGGACATTTTGGCACAAGATCACCGTCTGCCCCTTCCTCATTATCTTCTACCCCATGCTCATCATGGCTGTGTCGCTTTCGCTGGCTGTGTATTCGGCCGTGGTGCAGGTGTCCTGGGCCTTCAGCGAGTGGTGGCAGGCCGTGCGGGACCTGGAGAAAGGCTTTTGCGGCTGGGTGTGTGGGAAGCTCGGCCTGGAGGATTGTTCGCCCTACAGCATCGTGGAGCTGCTCGACTCCGACACGCTCGCTGGCAGCCTCCAGGCGAAAGCTCCTGGGGAAAATCTTCAAACTTCATCTGTCTAAGTCAAGGGTGAGTTCGAAATGCAGTCAGTGATGCCAAGCAGTTTGGAAACACATAAGATCTAGTTAATGTTGCCTCAGGATTCGCTCGGTCCTCAGTGTCTTGTGGAGGACTGAGGACCGGGATTAGCTACCTCTCTGGGATTCTTCTGTGGTCCACAGTTCAAATAATCAAAGTTGGATTGGGCAAAAAATGTGCAGAAATTTAAATGTAAACAAACTCACTGCTTGATTGCAAATTTAAAGGTGCAGGTGATGAGTCAAAGAATTTGGCCAAAATTGTTGCTGATGGACCCTTAGCTCTGTGGACAGTGTGTGCACTCAAAGAAAACAAAAACAAATCCTCTCAGGATCTGATGTGTGTAAATGTGTGTAGGCGTGTGCATGTGTCATTATTGGCATTTCAGATGCAACAATCTGGGGCCATCAACTTATCACCGAGTCACAGACCATCTAAAATGTTTAGGAATCAGTGTTTTTTTGTCTTAGTCTGGGACTTTATGGGACCATATTTTTGGGTACTGACTTTTTCTGAGGAAGAGAAGATTTACAGAGAAGAGGAAGGATTATGTACAAGATGAAGAAAAACAACCATTGTTACTGCCACTGGGCAATTGCCTATTTTGTTTTCAATGATGTGAAATGGTAAAGCAAGCAAACACTGCATGATCAAGTATGGTCTTTGGAGAAATGTAATCAGAGTGAATGGATGTCTTCCCTTTGGAGGCTAGGTACAATAGATGATCCGCATAAAGTTGGCCATCTGTAGTATAAGCTTAGGTGTCTGGACTTAATTACTTATTCCAATTTCTGTTTCTTTCTGACCACTACCTGAAATACCCACATCAGCATATGTGTGTCATTTGTTTTAACTGCAGTAATAATTGTGTGATTTCCACAGATTTTGTATCACACATTCATTATTATACTTCTGTGATGACCATCCGTTGTATCACAGCACCACTGAGATATTTACATTGTTGTCAGACTGTTTTTATAATTTTATATTGCATTTTGTCATTCACAATGTTGTGGACTTAACTGCATAAGGCTAACATCACTCAAATATCTGTTTTGCATTTACACTAATGTGAACAAACATGGTTATTTATTTTAATTTTACAGTGTGGACACTATTCAGCACAATCTCTACAGTGTATTGTGTTTTCTATACATGTGTCGACTTAACAGGACACAAGATCTCTAAATACAGAGGGATTACAATTGTAGAAAATTAAATCTACCTACAGTATGGTTCACACAGAGGGACTATGGTCAATGGTCAATTATATAAAAATATTTAATGCAATTCAAACAAGACATTTTTGCTATTTATTTAATGTTTATTTGTTTGAGGTCTGGGATAGGTTTGGGCCTACTTTTGAAAGTGACATCATGTTTGACCTACCTTTTCAATTTTCGCTGTATATGAATACTTTTATATTTATTTAATTTATTTTTACAAGATGCTAATTATTTGACAAGGAGAAGATAACCAATGTGATTAGATTTTACGAATGCTTTGGAAGAGAACAGTGGAGACTATGACAATGGAATCGAGAATCTGCCGTCTTGCTGTTACACTGTCAGTTTTGTGGGTACTGAAATAATTTTACAGTTTTATAAGCAACATTTTGTAATAAAGATATTGTGTCAGAGACTGTCACAAACTATACAAACACAAAATTGTGAAATTGTACAATATGTTTTTTCTTTTTTTGTATTTTTATTACTATTTGATGTAGACATGCACATGCAAGACACTCACATGTGTGACAATAAAATCTTGTTCATCTCCATCTGTTGAAGAGTTAACTGTTCCATCCCACTGAGGCAGGACATGGGTAGGCTGACTGGCTTGAATTTATGGCATTCAGATTCAGCATTCACTTTATTACACTGTGTGATTATCTACAACATTTAGGGTTATTGTAAATATAAATAGGGTAATTAAAATATAAATAGCCAAACCTCTGTTTCAAGCAATACAGTGAATTGAGATATCTTGCTTGCCCTACACAGTACAGATGGCTCACAGTAGGTAGCACCCATTAGGAGATTAAACTTTATGTTATTTTGGGGCTAAGCAGTTTCTGTGGATCTGATCATGGAAAATTTGATTAGAATGCACCGTTTGCATTACCTATGCATTACTGTAATAATAAGGCCTAGTTCTGTTCCAATGAATAACAAGAATGTTCTGGGGACTGTTCTTAAACGGACAGCTGTTCACACACGTATTTTTTATGCAGCAGTATTATCAATTAAAAATAATGCATTGTTCAGTAAAATACTGTTAAATGCAGTATGCAGTTATTTTCATGCACTGCAGTAATAGTGTAGAAAAAATTGCAGTACAATGCATCAAAATGCACTCCAATTCAGACAACCTACAGTTCACTACCAACAACAGTATGTCTGTCCTCTTTGCATAGGGTACACAGAATACCCCATCCCTTGCCTTTAACAGTATGTTCTCCAACCCTCAAAAACACAGTACCCCCCCCACACACACACACACACACACACACACTTCCCTTGAATCCCCTAGTTATGCCAGATAGAGCAGACCTAGAATAAGTAGCTGTCTTTCCCCCCTTCCCCCCAATGTTTTGCAAGAGTGTTTTTTGCTCCTCTACGCGAGCTAGCAGCTATCGCGTGACGTCAGCTGAACCTAGCAGGCCAAAACAGGAACTTCGAGTGGAACTCTGTAGTTCCGGTTTTGGATACCATAGTTCCGGAACTCTCGGGCTCTCGGGCTT
Source organism: Limnothrissa miodon (assembly GCA_017657215.1). Taxonomy (NCBI): domain Eukaryota; kingdom Metazoa; phylum Chordata; class Actinopteri; order Clupeiformes; family Clupeidae; genus Limnothrissa; species Limnothrissa miodon. Next base: position 75,289 of record JAGFZM010001753.1, on the reverse strand, counting down.
TATTGGGGAAAAACTTTTAAATGAGATTTCTAACAAATATCATGGAGAATGAAATCGCATCGAAGGCTGTGGAACGATGGGCAGATAGTGAAGTGGAAGCATTTCTCAGCCTATACTCAGAGGACCGTATGCAGGGTACACGCCGCAGCACAGAGGTGTATCAGACCATTTCGTTGCGTTTAGCTCAAAGGGGGATTTATCATACCCCCAAACAATGTCGAGAAAAAATAAAGAAACTCAAACAAGATTACAAAAAAGCCAAAGAAACTATTCAGTTAAGTGGTGGAACAAGAGGACGAACCAGCAAGTGGTTCAATTCTCTAGACCTAATTTTGGGCAACAGACCTGTGCCTTTGGAAACCCCCGTTACATTTGATGCTACAGCATGGAATGCTATAACACATGATGTTAGCAAAGTCTCAGCTATTACTGCGACCAATCTTGATTTAGATAGTTCATCTGCAGAAAGTAAGTACAACATCATCCGTAAAATTCCCTAAAATTAGAGTGGTTGCCAAAGCTACGCTTGCGTGGTGTTCATTTTTGTCCTTAGTACAGCGCATGCTCAGTTCTAAGTGTAAACAGAACGGTTCTGGTTCTTCTTTGGTTAGGTTGGGTTAGGTACTCCTTCACAGTTAACCCGTTCAGTAATGATTTGTCTGTGTTCTGTATTTTTTTTTATGAAGTGTGTGTCTTATCTATGACTTAAGATTAATACAGTATTTTCAAACGGTTTTCCCATGCTACGTTTTCAGAAGCTGTGATAGCCTTAGATAGATTTTGTGATCTACTTAATAATGAAATTTTTGTACACCTTTGTTTACAATTTTTATATGGAAGCCTATGATCGTGTAATTACCATTTTTACCACCATATTAGGACGTGTGGGATGTTCTGTGCATGTGAGATATTTTAATTGTTTTCTTTTAATGCATGTTGGTGTTTAGTTTCAGAAACTCTTGAGAAACAGGCCTCAGTTAAAGGTGGAGATAAATGGAGTCACATAGAGGTGCAGTCCTTACTTGCCATCTACGCCGAGAACGAAATCCAGAGGGAGTTTGGCATGTTGCGTCGCAATGAGAAGGTCTACCAGAAGATCTCTGAGCGCTTGGCCCAACTGGGTATTCACCACACCTCAAAGCATTGCCGGGACAAAATAAAAAAAATGAAGCAGGATTACCGGCGAATTAAAGAGCAGGAAAGTGCCAGTGGGGAATCCAGCAAACGACTGGGCAGGCCTCGCTGGTTTGACACCTTGGATGCAATCCTGAGTCGCAGTGATGCTGAATATGTGCATGTGGCTAGCACTGACACAAACCATGGTGGAACTTTTCTGATGGAGGTTATGAGTGATGAAGACTCCAGGTCTGACAGTAATGATGGACAAGATTCATCTGCAGAAGCAGGTAATTTACCTTTGTCTTGTTGACAATTAAATAAAAAAAATTGTCATTAAAGCCTCTATGTGTAGGATTTATCTTCTATTTATCTTCGTCTTGTATTAAAAATATAGTTTTTATTTTAAAAATATAATGTAAAACGATGGTAATTACCTCCATGAATAAATTGTAGTGTTCCGGTAAACTTGGTAATTTCCATTTATATATAGATATGGCTGGTGTTCTTGTAGGGGAGAGCAGTATCGTATATTCAGCTCCGCCTTTCGCGTTTCCGCTCAGAGACTGAGTAGCAGAAACTGAGATAAGAGCGAGCGAGCGAGCGTTCGGCCTCCATAGCAAGAAATTAGGATTGTGGGAAGGGGAGGGCTAATACATTTTATTCAAACGTATGCAGTATACCACTTCGCCGATAGATGGGGAATTCTGATATGATCCTACACATACAGGCTTTAAGTTCATATAAGAACACCAGCCTACATGAATTCTGCTCGACTCAACTGTCTATTTTAGAGACAACTAGTCTATTCTGTAAGATAGTTGACACATTACCTTAAAAATTTCAGGAACAGCAGGGATTATAGCAGTTGTACGTCAAATTGTAAGTATTGTGTGTCGGGATAATGTTTTGCAGAACACACTGACCAAATTAACCTTGATGGCTTGATTGAATCCCCTGGGACATCTGGATGCTGTGAACCCGTCTCGCCTTCTTTTGGTCTCATCTCACCATCACACATTCCTGAACAGATCAAAAGTATGTGAAACCATATTTTTATAGCCATTACTTATCATGCCCTTACATTGTGTAGATTTGGGGCTTATGTGTTATTAATCATAGATGTCCCACTCGAGTTTATCTCTGTGATTCAACATGTATACCATTATCAAAGGAGTAAAGTGTGGTAATTCCAAGGAGAAAAGAGTGAAATTTAGATTTTCTGGAAAGTAGAAAAAAAAGCCTTTCAGTGTCACCTCATTAATCCACTTTAGTGTTGTTTCTTAGGTAAGCGCACAGATTGCAGTCACCTTGAGAGGCACAGCTTGATTGACTCTCCAGGGACATCTGGCTGCAATGAGCCTGTTGCTTTTGGCCTTGCATCACAAGTTCCTCTTCAGATCAACGGTACACAAGACAAAAAGATTGTGTAGCATAAGGCTAAATTCTTGTGGTATAAATTATTTTTATGGTTTGCCTTTGAAAGAAAATGTAATGGCATTAGTGGAGACAAAATGTTAACAAAACATGTACTTTAATGTCTTCCCAGGAAAAAGGAAAAGGGATTCTGAGTTACAGGAAATAATGAGGGAGATGGAGAAGAGGGATGCCATTTTCCTAGAGACAATACAGGAGATGGAGGAAACCCACTCAGAAATCCTAAGGCAGGAGCTTGAGCAGAGGGAACGCTACTACCAGATGCTCATGGCACATGATGCCCGGGAGGCTGAGGCACGCGAGAGGGAGTTTGCCCTTCGACAGGAGGAAGCGGCTGAAGCAAGGCGGCAACAGGAGACTTTTCAGCAGGGCTTCCTGGTTGTCCTCAACCGGCTCGTTCAGGTCCTGGACAAGAGAGACACTCCAGTGACTCCACCACTGGACTAGGCCAGCATTTATAAAGACTTGCTGTAATATAGTTGTATAGAATTTAAATATGTAGCCATTCTGCCCCTTTGTGGAATGTTGCATTTTTATCTCTACTCACAGATTTTAATATGTATATATTTTTGCTATTTCTTGTATGTGTTTTGGTGTGAATGAAACAATCAACGTACCACGTTATACAGCAGTTAAATTTATTAACAAAAGCGACCAATGCCAAACCATATACAGTAATAAGTCTCCATATGCCATGCACTCACTCACAAATACAACAGAAAGGGACTCCCCACACAATGAGAAATGGTGACCACATTATCCTCCATTGAAAGTCGCTTTAGATTAAAGCATCTTCTAAACGCAATTATAAGGTCTGCAGATGTCCCACCATGTAGGCCTGTACAGAATGCTGCTGCCATCATACATAGAATTGGCACCATTCATTTTGGTGCAAACCTATATGAAATGCCAGTGTTTAGACTACCTGAAACAATTGTATTTTACTAGTCAGTGAACTAGGTTAAATGCAGCACTAGATTCACTTTGTCCTCCTGACTAGGCCGATCTGCAGTCGGCTACATTAACTTTTCTCTGCAACAAAGAAGTGTTTAATTTGTACAGTGTACAAAAAAAAAACACTGATAGTTGCCGATGTATGGCAAAACCCCCCTTACGCCATACCCCTGCCAGGTCAAGATGACGCCACAATTGTACAATGTAGCTATATCTTAAACATTATTTAATTCGAGATAGTGTTTCTTTTGTATATCAAGTGCCGTTTTTAGTCGTCCCTCGTCTTCTTGCTCTGCTGCGAAGCCAGCCATTCATACAAAAATTTCGCGTGCGATAGAATCGAAGAATCTAAAATAAAACAGAATAGGAAAAAAAATTAACGGGTGTAATTTTAACCACAATATTGAACAATATTGGCAGGAGTCTAATTTTATTAACAAGGCTAATTTTGATTTACCCTTCTTCTGTAGTGGCGCCTAACTTTTGCCCGAGCCAACTTCAAATCCAGCTCCATAATTCGTAGCAAAAGCTCTCTCCTCCTCTCAGATCTTGCCGTCGCAGCATATTCGATCGCCTTTTCCACATTTGCCAATCTCTTTTCCAACAGAGAGGTAAAAATTGCATTAGCACAACAAAACAGCATCATAAATAACACTACTACCTCGACTTCCTCCATGCTTTCCTTCTAGACTGGCACTTTCCCCGCTGAAGTGACGCCACGAGTCGCACACCGAACGTCATTGTGTTCTCAGCCATATATCTATGTTCTCAGCAGCGATTTTAGAAGATAAATGATTTTATTATCCCCATGAAAATTGTTGTAAAGGTCGTTTAGAACAGAAGATGAAGTATTCTAGGCTAAGAATTTGTTATGAGGTAACTGAACTGGTTACAAGTGCCGATAACTCCAAATGCAATTCCTGCAACTCTTCTTACCCCGCCACCCTTCTTGTCTGTGTGAACAGTTTCCAAATCTTGCAATCCACAGCTCTGATGATCACCGCAGATATCACACATGTGATCAATGCTTCACAGCCATCAAGAACATTTCCTGCTGCATTCAGATGGGCTACTGCAATGCCACTTAACATGATTTCCTGTAAACTGCTCCAAAATGCCAGGGATCAGACCAAAAGGACGTATGTCACCCCTCTGCTCAGTGAACTTCACAGGCTACCTCTGGTTGCCCTCATCAAATTCAAATCACTAATATCAACCCTAAGGTCTGCACCTACTTAAGTGCTCTCATAAAGTCCACTCTGGTCCTCAAATGACTTTTGACTGTTGACACATGTCTCGTGTTATGGGTTATGGGTGTTATGGGATACCAAGCACATCCAGAACAGGGGCGTTCCTGTGGAGACCCACCACACCTTCTGTCCTAGCTTTGATGACATTGCACTGCACTGCACTTGACTCCACTTGTGCACTTCTATCCTTCTAGCAGTATTATCATTTTTGTTATACAGCAAGATTGTTTATCTTCCTATGTAAGTCGCTTTGGATAAAAGTGTCTGCTAAAATGCATAAATGTAAATGTATTTATACTACACCCAGGCCAACTAGGCTACATTTTACTTGTGATATAATGTGGTTTCTGCAGGCAACATAATAATGATCATACAATAATTATGCAAATATCTTATTTAATATATTAATTTAATTTAATTTAATTTAATTTAATATATTAATATATCCGTGGTGCAGGGGATGGTATGACCATCTCAGAGGGTAGCCTAAATATTTAGTCCACTATTGCTCAAGGCCTAGGCTATGTGAATGTCACACAGCAGTCTGAACTGTCGTTACTTTGTTGCAATACCGAACCCTTAGTCATTAGGACATTTAGTTTGTTTATTCCAACACAAAACCCAGCATGTCTGATGACTTGTCGTGGTACTAATGGCAATTGCGCTTGTTTCCTTTCCGGACTCATAACAAGGTGGGACCGGTTGTGAGACATGGCGCGAACAAGCAAGGTAGTGGACCTCTTTCTTCAAGTTATTTCTTACAAAGTAAACCTAACTATGACTTGTCATTTAACTACGACATATTGAGTATAATAAATGTCATGTTTTAAATTCGTATTTTTTATATAACCTTATTGGTACAATATGTTGATTGATACAATCCCAAGTAATGACATCAGCTTAATACAGCTAAGCTAGGTGGAAGTAACGTCAGGATTGTAAATTGCTGGCTTTTGGGGAAGCATGATCATGTCACTGGTACAGATGCTGTAACTGACATACATGCATAGTTTTGCGTGACTTAGAGCAGGTTTTTCCCGCAACTCCCAAGTTTCTATAATTGTTTAATTAATGGTCAAGGTGTAGCTAGCTACCCATATGATGTTATTCAAACTAAAGAGTGTGAGTGTTAGGAGATTTGAACTGTGGTACAGTCGTCCTCTTAAACAATGAGCAATTTGGATGAATATGCCACACTGCTCTGACCACCAGATGCTCCAGACAAGGGACAAGCTTCGACATGTCCGAGGCTTGGTCTCTGTGTACAGTAGAGACACCTAGTGGTAATGACTGAGATGACGGCTCACTAATGACAGCGTTTTGTATCAAATAGAACTGTAAAAGTCGGCTCCTTTTAAAGATTTAATTTCTTTTGAGTCACTTGACGGGTGTGCGAGTCACTTGAGTCAGCCACCTGATTCAGCTGAGACCATATGGTGTTAATTCCGACTGTTTGCGTGTTAGTTGAGTGTCAGGTTAGTATCACCCAATTATCCGTGAAGTTCTCATTCATCCAGGTCATAGTAGTCAAATATATTTCAACTTTCATCTAAAAAGTTCCAGCAGTTATACCTGGAGATGGGAATATTAGGTGATATACAGTGGCCTGCGGGTGTGACTGTGAATTGTAACCCACACCGCTCATCATGTGACAGTGGTACAGAGCATCTTCAAGCTCCAAAAAAAGTCCACTGGAATATGTCTGTTAGTATTTTTCCATATGAATAATACATCGTGCTACAATATCCTTTTTAGCAGTGTAACAACTAACCCGCCTGGAAGTAGTAAAAGTAGTTAATAACACATGCTGGAAGGAAATTAAAAAAAAAAAAGTGTAAGTACTATTAATATTTAGAGTATTGATGTGTTATCTGTCTATGAGTTTTTCGATGAATGCTGTGTTCATTGTTGAGCCCCACCCGACATTTAGACTGCAATTGTGCATCCAGGGTCTTCTCTGCTGTATTACTAAGCTCATAGTTGATATTTCATTGCATGTGGACAAACTGACACAACACATTTAATGTGGTAAACAGCGATGTAAACTTTACATTATAATATAACTGTTTAGAAAGAATATAAACCATTGTCTTTTTCATTCTCGTTCTAGTCAGCGCTGGTGCTTTGCATGGATGTTGGCTTTTCCATGAGCAATGCAGCACCTGGACATGAACCATCATTTGAACAGGCCAAGAAAATCATCCAGAAATTTGTCCAACGACAGGTGTGTCAGTAAGCACTTTAAACACCGAAACTCTATTTCTCCTTGCCATTGTTTGTAGGTTTCAGCATTTTGTCTAAATGCAAATATTGAATGCAAATGTTTACTGTAGGTATTTGCTGAAACCAAGGATGAGCTTGGCTTGGTGCTTTTTGGAACTGATCACACTAAAAACTCTCTGGCCACTGACAACCAATACCAAAACATCACAGTACATCGACACCTCATGATCCCTGACTTTGAGCTACTGGAGGAAATCCAAAATGACATACATCCTGGTTCTCAACAAGCAGACTGTATCCTTTTTTGGTTGTGCAAAATTTGTGCATTTTTAATAATAATTTTAAGGTGATGGAAACTGTTTAAAATATAGACTAAGTGGCCTTGTTGCACTCCTATCAGTTCAATTACCACCAATGGCTTCTCTGTTGCATTCTTTAAAACTGTTCTTTCAGGGCTGGATGCACTTGTTGTCTGTATGGACCTCCTGCAAAAAGAAACCCTGTGAGTCAGCATTAATGTCAGTTACAGTTAAAAGCATGTATCTGTGAAGTCTGTAGTAAGGTATATCATATGTCATATATTTGTCTTGCTGCAAGGGGGAAGAAGTGTGACCGGTTGAATATTGCACTGTTGACTGACCTGAATGCACAGGTCAGCGCTGACCAGCTGGACATCATCATCAGCAATCTGAAGAGGGCCGGAATCACACTGCAGTTTTTGTGAGTAACCTCCGCCTGCCTTGACTCATGCCAGCCTGGCACCCTTGCCTGGAGCCAAGGCCATTCACGTTTGCTAACATAGCACTGTTTCACTGTAGTCCACTGATGTCCCTCTCACAAATGTCATCTGATTTTTGTACCATTTCTCAGATCAAAACCAAATGGCTTAAAATAAGTACATGCTTAGAACAAACCTGGAAGTAATTTTATGGATTTACACATGATCCATAAAATGTATGCATAAGTGTATGGGTTCATCTTTATCAGTAGTCCCATCCCTAACTCTATGACTAACCATAACCTGTCTGCCCCCCCTCCCCCCTTCTATTCTCTCTATTAGCCTGCCTTTCCCTGCAGATACTTCGGAGGACCCGGGAGAGGGTGGTTCGGGTGGGGATGGACACGGCGCCACCCAGAGACCCCCCCATGGGAAGGGGCTGTCGCGAGAGCAACTGAAGGGACTGGATATGGTGAGGCAGGTTATGACTTCTCTGGACGAGGAGAGCGGCATGGAGGAAGTGTATCCATTCAGGTATGACCAGGTGGTGTATATTCAGTTCAGATGCCAACCCCTCTACATACATTTGTAATGAATTTCTTAAAATATCATTCTCATTTTGATAAACTTCATCTGTTCAGCTCCAGTTGATTTTTTTTTTTGGCATGATTTGTTTTTTCTTGACAACTTTCTTGAAATTTCTAATGCCCTAAAATGCAAAATCTATTTATTGTTTGCTGTCAGTTGCAAACACATTCATTTGTTAAAGAAGCATAGGCACATAAATGTGTGGTTGTCTGGGTTGTAGAATGAAAATGCTATTATAATAAATAAGAGACGCCAATAGAAAATTGGACTTGCTCCCTTGTGAGATGTGGTCGCTCTTCTTTTATGTTAGAAATATGCTGTGAACTCCAAATAGACCCATCGTAAATAATTAAGATAATGCAATGACTTTTTATTTGAAGTTATGTTTCTGAGAATATTTTCTGTCTGCTTTATCAGAAGTTGTGGGGATCAAAGCATTGGATGTTATTATATTAGATCTATTGTAACACTATAGTTGTCTTTATTGATAGAGGCATAGAGTATTTGTGCTGTGGGCTCAAGTGTCTGTTGTTGTCTGATGCAGTGATGCCATTGAGAAGCTGTCCATCTTTAAGCGCATTGAGAGGAGGCCAATGGCTTGGCCCTGTACCCTAACCATCGGCAGCTCCCTGTCCATCCGCATTGTTGGTTACAAAGCAGTGAGTGAAATCTGTCTGATATTTAAAATTAAATTATGAAATTATTCCACAGATTCCACACAACCTTTTGTCGTCCATATTACACAAATAAAATTGTATGGTATTCTGTGATTTATGACTTAACATACAGAAGGTTATAATTCAGTGTACTCTAATTTTCTATTGGTTCTATCGGCTCTTTATTGCACTACACATACTTATTAAGTTTACTTCAGATACTGTCAAGTTCAACTCCAGTTTCACTCCAAAGGACACTCGGGGACAACTCTTGCTTTAGATTTTCAACTTTTATTTTCAACTCCAAGTTGATTAGTATGAATCAGTAGTTGACATAGCAGTAGGTTGATAACCTTCAAACATAGAAATTGGAGGTTAGAAGAAAAAACAATTAACAGTTAAACCCAACGTTTTCAAATAATGTTCTCCAAAGTTAAAACCTTAAAGTTTTCCAAATGAACTGAAATGATTTCAAGTTCGAGTCTTGACTTTGTATTACCTTTCATAATTCAAATTTAAATTTTTGCTTTTAACTTTTTATCTCATTAAATACAGTATTAATTAATCTGATGAAACTGAAATCACTACACAAACACAGTGCTGGAATCCTTAACTCAGCAATTAACCAAAGATACAAAGAAAGAAACAAAGATACTTCCTGGTTAAATAAAGATACTTTCAAACTAACAACCAATATAAACCAACATAATTACCAACCATTGGCGTCTTTGGGAGAAACTTCTGAGTGAAGCTTGCTGTGCTGTTGCTTAGTGTGCTATCCCTTTGTTTCTTAGAAGCCACCATTCCAGCACAAGTGACCTCATGACGGCAGCCATCTTGCTGGTGGATTCTGGGATATGCAGTTTCAATGGTGGTGGGAATTCACTTTACAATTGACTCAACAGATACTTTGCACTCACCCCTGCCTCACGCACAGGTCACCGAGGAAAAAGTGAAAAAAACATGGACCGTGGTGGATGCCCAGTCTTGCCAGCGAGATGACGTGAAGAGAGAGACGGTCTACTGTCTCCATGACGACAATGAGACAGAGGTGCAGAAGGAGGACACCATACAGGGTGAGACACAGGAGGCATCGGACAAGTAGACTACCAGCACGCTACAGGAACTGCCCTTTAACTGGAACAGCTTGATCCAGGAACTACAGCACCCTTAGACTCCATTAGCTGTGATTGATAGGGGAATGCTAGTTGAATACCAATGCTCATAGGCTAGGCAAAAACCTCTAAGCATTGCTGTAATTATATTCTGAAATGTTAATTTTTCTATCATTATTAAGACTGTCAGAGATAACTCAATATCCCCAATGAGGCCAGCTTTAGAAATATGTTTGCTGTAATTACAAAAATGAAAAGAGAAATTGGGCCTATTTTTCTGGGTTAAAAAATGAGTTGATTTTTAGACACAGTGATCACACAATTGTATGTATAACCTGTATTGAATCCTGTAAGTAAGAGTGAGCCTAAGGGTGTTTTCCAAAAAAAAAAAAAGAGAAAAAATTGACTTGCATCAAAACTTAAACACGCACAGTAGGTTGGTAAAAAATAGACTGGAGAAAAAGAACAGGATCAGAACTCATTTCAATGGGTCAGACGGATTACTGTTATTGCACACTTTTCTAGAATTCAGTGTCTTTCGGAATTATTTAAAATTTAAAATCTGCTGCTTCAGTTTCTTTTTAATGATGTACAGTTGGCATGCTGTTCATTCCAGAGAACAGAAACAGTTTGAGTGTCCTGTCTTCTTCTCAGTTAGCTTTTATTGTCACAACAGAAGCAGCAGATGCAGAGAATTGTTTTCCAACGCAGCAGGGAAATGCATACGCATCCACTGGCTGGCTGTGTGGTCTGGCGGAGGGGTCGTGTGGTTTTGGATGTTATTCTTACTGTCAGTGGGAGGAACAGAGGGCCCTAATGCATTCCTCCTCTGACCCCCGCCCCATCAACCCCCCCACATGTACTCCCACCCCCTCCTTCTCAACCCCACCCCCACTCCCACCTCCTCAGGGTTTCGATACGGCAGCGACATTGTTCCCTTCTCTAAAGTGGACCAGGAGCAGATGAAGTACAAGTCCGATGGAAAGTGCTTCGCTGTACTGGGCTTCACCAAACAGAGTCTGGTAAGTGTTAGCCACTAGGTGGAGCTCTTACTCACAAGAAGCCTGTCTCCAGAGACTAATGGTCCTTGACAAAAGAAAAGGGTTCATTCTCTATAGACTGCAGTAGTTTACATATACAGAGACCCATCATAGAGAAATAAGATAGTGTCATAGTATATTTAGTCAGTCAATGTTATATATTATATTAGGGGTGGGCAATATAGACGATATATACCGTATGCAATATGAATTTGGCCAATGATAGAGATTTTGGGTCATATCGCCATACCGTGATAGGCTCATTGCGTCTCCACAACCATGTGAAAAAATGTTGACCTGTAGCTTCCCCTTATTGATAGCACCTTTTCATTCTTACAACGAAACTGTGTAAGAACCTATAAATTGAACCGCTACTGCCTGACACAAATGCAGCTTACCAGTTTACTTCTGTGTGAATTTGAGAGTCCAATATAAACACTTCCGAACGATGACTAAACAACTGTTGTACATATTGACTTTATGCTATGGTAACCATTAAGAAACTGTTATGCTGTAAGTTACATACCAAAGTATACCGTGATATATATCATCTACCGTCTATGGTTCAAAATATATCGCAATATAAATTTTAGACTATATCGCCCACCCCTATATTATATACATATAGACAATAGATTATGTACATTTTATTTGAAATGCAATTTGATTTAAAAACGTGTGATTTACTGTGTTAAATAGAAATGTTCAGTGACTGTAAAGTTGAGTGTCTGTAGAGTGTGAAGAATTGTGGACAGATTGCCCTTTAGATACCAAATCTTTATTAATCTGATATTGGGGGAAATGAAGCAAAGACAGGACAATGAGACAACAACCAGTTTTGGTGAGATTAAACTCTCTGCACTCTGCAGTTAATATGGCTCTCTGGAAGAGGTTTTTGTCCAGATGCCTGTTTCTCCTTTGGTGGTCTGTTTCTCTCTGTTTGCCCTCTGCTTCAAAGACACTCATTTGTACTAAGCAGCCTGGCCGGCCTCGTATTGGCATCTTTTTTGCACAGATTAATCGCCATAATTTCATGGGCAGTCAGGCCATCAAGGTGTTCGCCCCCAAGGATGATGAGGTAAGTCCACAAGTCAGTGGAAGAGAACTATCCAAATCTTGCTTGTTTACCTCCGGAAAGCAAATGAAAAAAACAAATGTGCCCATATTTAAATGCACAAAATAATAAAATAATAATAAATAATCAATGAGCAACATATAACAGTGAAAGAGAATCTAATAAAACCAGCTGTAATTCCATGAGTGAGGTCACATTGAATGGTCGTCTGGGGTCTTCTACGCAGTGCACAGTATTGTCATGGTTGCGTAAGACGCCTGACTTGTCACCGTGCCTGTCAGTTCAATTCAGGCCAGTAGTGTTGGGTGGCCACTGGGGGGAAGGTTCAGTGCGGCCATTTGCCAGTTGATGAACATCCATTTATTGCCACCCCCCAATCTGATACCAGGTTGTCTTCTTTTAGGATGTGGCCGTTTATTCTACTTTTCTATCTGATATGTATTATATGGTTTCTGTGTTTTGGGCTGACTGAACGCTGCCTGTCTGCTCCCCAGCACGCAGCCGTTGCCCTATCAGCCCTGATTCGAGCACTGGATAGCATGGGCATGGCCGCCATCGTCAGGTACGCCTACGATCGCCGTAGCAACCCCCAAGTGGGCGCTGCCTTCCCCTGTGTCAAGGAACGATATGAGGTGGGTGAGCGTGTGTGTGTGTGTGTGTGTATAGCATGGAATGGACCTCCCAGACATGTGGAGATGGTAGCTGGCAAACATTTTCTGGCCTCTCTTCCTCCTCCACAGGGGATCCATAAAAGCCCCACTGCGGCATGAATGTGTTGTTTATCCGTTTGCTTTCTGATTTCTCTTTAATGCGGCTTCTCTCTCAGTGCCTCATCTACGTCCAGCTGCCCTACATGGAGGACCTGCGTCAGTTTCACTTTGCGTCGCTGGAGAACAACAAGAAGTTTGCCCCCACGGGTACGCGTTCGTCTCCCTCCAGGAAGCCCGTGCCTTCCCATTCCTTTGCTCTCTCGCGTTGTAAACACAGCGGTGCCATTGTTGCTGCTGTTGTTGTTGTTCCGCCACTCTGGTAAATGGAGATAGCCCAGGGCTTCTAAAGAACCCTGCTACCAGGGGGGTAGAGCATGAGACAGAGAGAGAGAGAGAGAGAGAGAGAGAGAGAGAGAAGATGAAAGAAGGAAGACTTAAGTGAAAGAAAGGAAGAGAAGGGAGTGAGTGACTCAGAGAGAGACTAAGAGAGTGACGGAGGCTCGGCCTCCCCAGATTGTTTGGAGGATTTTGTCCACTTGGATTGAATTTTGGTGCTTTCAAAGCCAGAGAGTGCATAATTGCTTTTAACCGGTTTGATTAAGTGCACTTGTGCAAGCACTGGTGTTAGCGTGTAAGTAGCCCATCATCTAAGGATGTCTGTGCAGCTTGCTGAGTGGGTCTGAGATCTGGCTTTGTTTTCTTGGGTCAGCCAGGCCTCTCTGATGTCCCCGTTGACTGGCCATTCAGCCGTTCTCTTTGTATGCGTCTTTCACTCTCTCTTTCTTTTGCTCGCTCTCTCTCTCTTCCCCTTCCCTCATCATCATCTGTTTCTCTTTGTCTGCTCTACATCTTTTCTCTTCTTTCCCTGTCTGTTGGTTGCTGTCATTTACTTTCTGTTTCTGTCTTTATTCCTCTTTCCGTTTTTTCTTCCCTCTCTATGATTGCTATCTCCCTTTATCTCCATGTGTGTCTCTCCCCCATACTGTTTTCACCCATTTCTTTTCATCTCTCTGTGTGTAAACCACACTCTCTGCCCTCCCTTCAATACACAGACACACACACACACAAACGCACACACACACATTCTCTAACGCACATGCTGGCTGTGTGTGTTTGCCCCCCCAGATGAGCAGCTTTCTTCCGTGGACAGTCTCATTGATTCTATGATGTTAGTGGAGGAGAACGAGGACGGGGAGATGGAGGATCTCTTCAAAGTCCACAACATTCCCAACCCCCAGTTCCAGAGACTCTTCCAGGTAATCTACATGGGACTGGCATAGTTACGCTAAACCAATGTCAATTTTAATCATAATTTCAACAAATAATTACTAATAAAGACTTATATTTGAATTTAAAATAACTAATAAAAATGTGTATTTCACTTTATGTAACTATCCAACTGGAGCATGTAACTGTCCTGCCGTGGCCCCTAGAGGGAGCTGTTTGGGGTGCCTATGGTTCTGAATCTGTAGAATATCCCTCCTTTAGTGTCTCTGCCAAATTTCATGCTTTTATCACAAAGTGATCGTTTCTCGTGCCTAACAGCTCCACGACAGAGTTGGGGCCCCATTTAAGCTCTAAGCGTCCAGAGGCCTCAGGCTGCAGTGATTTTAGAGCCGTTAAGGAGACTTATTGTACTTGGCACACTGTGAAACATTAAAGCCAATGAGAGAGATTCTGACCAAAAGCTCAACTTCAAACAGCCAAACAGCGTAAAATTTCAATCTGTTTAAGTGAATGTGTCCCTATATGCATGGAAACACGCTCCCCTTTCTTCCTTCCAAGTGTTTACATGCGCGGGCGCTGAACCCCAGAGCCCCGCTGCCCCCCATGGAGCCATGGCTGCAGAGGGTTGTGGAGCGGCCCCAGGCCATGCGGGCCCGCTGCCACGCTCCTCTGGAAGAGCTCCGGAGGAGGTTCCCCCTGAAGGAGGTGGTGCGCAAGAAGGAGCAGAAGACGAGCGCAGATGTGTTTGGCAGTGGGTGAGATTCAGGAAGATTTTTTTTTTCCATTACTTCCGATGAAATTAATTAGTTGTGTTGAAATTAGTAGTCAAAGACTTCTGATGTAAACCCAGCAGGCTCAGGCTGTCTGGTTAAATGGGTACATTTAGAGGTTTGGTTCAAAACTAGCAGGTTAACTGGCTAAATGGCTGAATATAAATGATCATTCTAAAACTGATAATTCTGGTCTTTGATTTTGATTGGTTGAATTGCGTTTGATGCCGTTGAATGAATTCCGTGGTGTAAATAGAATTGAATGAGTGCATATTAAAGGAGAAGGCCGGTGTGATTTACATCGTTTTAGCCAAAGCTTTCATTAGCCTTACACTGCTACACTGGGGGCATTGCATAGTCTATGCAGCTAAATCGCTATTTTTACACCATTAACAAGGTTCAAAGTAACTCCACACTTCATTGGTAGACTTCTGAGGGCCCTGACATTTAAAACGAGACCATGAGAATTTTGAAAGTGTACAGGTACTTCATTAAAAAGACAGTTTATAAAGACAGTACCTTCTCAGAATTACTGTGCCCCTATAGCTAGCAGTGTGAGGTTAATTAAAGCTTCGGCTAAAAACAGTATAATGCGGAATGCTGGGGGTGAACGGAGGTGGGCATTGGATATATGTTTGTACTCGGTCACTTTCAGTACAGTCCAGGTCCAAATCACACCGGCCTTCTCCCTTAATTGAGCATGTTAAACAGGCATGTTTTTAAATTAACTGAAAAGCGTTCTGGTCTGAACCACACTGCACACTGCAAACACTCCAGATGTATTATTGTACAATGTCTTTCATAAATGCAGCTGTCAATTTCAGCCTGTTAAAGTTTTCCTGACACTTTTATGGGGTGTTCAGTCCCTGTTTTGACCACAGAACTATAGACAAAGGTGGCTGCTGAGAAAAGCAGATGTGTTTCTGTTCGTCACATCACATTAACCCCACACCATCAAAATGAGTTACTCAGTAATGATTCCACAACTAGTGAACTATGAACACAAAGCTCCCGAAGTGACTGTTATCGAACATTGGTACTCTAGACGTCTCCCTCGAGAGCTTGAGGACTTTAACACCTAAGATAGCATTTCAGGGAGCAGAAGACACTGGGGGAATTAGGGGAACGGTGCACTGAGATCGTCTTGCTACTTTTTTTTTTTTTTGAGGAAGCAGGAGTCGGTTTTCAGTCGTAAATTATCAGTGTTTCGGGGGGAAACTGGTGTCGGACTTAGTTGGAAAAAAAGTGTCTGGAAAGGGGTCTGTCGGGAAGTCCAGGGGAATGGCCTAATGAATGTCGGGCTGTGCGGGAAGGAGCGGACCCCTGGGAGAGCGCTGTGGGAGTTTGCACCTGGTCTCCATCCCCAGACTGTCTTGGGCAGCAAGAGGGGAGCTGGCAGCCAGTGAAAAAGGCCTTTGTTTTAACGTCGCGACCTCCGTCTTTACAAGGGTCACGCGGCTGATGTTTGGATGCAGCGTCTAGAACAGGCTTGTGCTCATCCCCACACAGAGAGATAGCTGGGGGTGCACAATATGGAGCGTGTTTACTCTCCCAGTGTCCTTGTAATGTCTTTGTTCTGCTTTCTGTGCATTTGTTGTTGTTGTTGTGCAGGAAGGAGGAACCAGATGCTAAGAAAGCCAAAGTGGATGAGGATGAAGACTACAATTTGGCCGAGATCTCCGAAGGCAATGTCACATCTGTAAGCTTGCCGCTTTACGCCAGTGTAAACACATACTGTATGCACACTCAAAGGTATCTGTGTTAAAGCACATATATAATGTGCTATAACATTATATATGTGCTATATTGTTAAACGTATATCCCATGTATATGTGTATCGACCTAGTTAAGGTACTTCAGAGGCCAATCAGTTTGTCCTTTTTAGGTGGGAAGTGTGGACCCAGTAAAAGACTTCCGAGCACTTATTCGGCAGAAGATCCTTCCCTTCGGAGAAAGTGAGAATGCATTTTCCCTGTAATCTTTTCTACCTTTAGAAGCATCCCATAGCATAGGGAAGAATGCATGATAGAATGCATGATGTGTATCCCTGTAATTTTATATTACCGAATATGTTTTATATTTTAGTCTAGTGGAGTATAGAAGCCTTTTATTTGTATTTTATTGTCAATAAGCCTGTATGACTTTCTACTCTTCCTTCTCTATTCTGTTTATCGTCCTCTTTTCTCTTTTTTTCTTTTCTCCCTCTTCTCTTTTCTCCTTCCTTACATGTCCACCTTTTTCACTTCCTCATTTCTCATCATCCCCCCTTCTGTTTGTCCTCCGTCTTTGTCTTTCTCCTCATCCTCCTTTTCACAGTCTGCCAGCAGTTGACCCTGCGGATAGAGCAGTTTCTGGGCAACAAGAGCACACCTTACTACATGAAGGCCATCACCTGCATCCAGGCCTTCAGGGAGCAGTCCGTTAAGGTCAGTCCGTGCCCCGGGACAAACAGATGCGTTTCAAGGTCTGTCAGTGCCCTGAAATAAACCAACACGGGTGAAGTCCAGTCAGTGCCCAAAGTCTGTCAGTGCCCTGGACACGGGTCAAGGTCACAGAGTATCCACTGGTGAAGACACCTGTATGGAGTGTCCAGACCAACATTTCCATCAAGATTAATTCACACACTTGGGTCATAATTCTGATTCAAGTGACACCAGCATTGTTATTGTTATATGATGTACTAATCTAGCCTGGCTTGCGCCACAAAGCTCATAGGAGCTTAGTCTGGCCATCCGACATTACTAAACATCTTCTGGGAGGCGGGTTTAACCTGCGTCCATCAGATGCCTCTGTATACTACTTGACGAATCTACAACCAATCAGACCTCTCATTCCGATGACGTATGCGTAAGCTCGTTTTTCATTGGTGCCCACAGATTTGGGAAAAATAATTCCTCTAAAGCTGGATTTATACTTCTGCGTTGCGTCGTCGCAGACACCCTCGCCGACGTTTTTGATTTATACCTCCGTGGTCGATTTATACCTCTGCATCCGCGTAATTGCTACGCGTGGCAGTTCACTGCCACAACGCTAGGGGGTTATTGAGTTTAGAAAGGGTCCTTTGCGTGTGTGTTTTCCGGTTGTTGCGTTGCGGGTATTGGCTTCTGGTGCAAATCAACAGGCTGTAGCTAGCGGTAAGCTACAAGCTGGCCTCATCCACAGTGTCATCTATTGTGTCAGATGTTTGCAAAGCGTTGCCCTGTCCGTCAACTAACCAGTGGGAAACGATAGCCCGAGATTTCTGGAGACTGGAACTTTCCAAACTGTGACGGATGCGTTGATGGGAAGCTTTGTCTGGTTAATAAGCATAGTTATCAGGTCATTACTTTCTATGGTCAACTGTCTTTGTCAGGTGAATGGGTAGTTATAAGGCCATTTATGTAAGTTTAAAAATGCCGGTCTTGTACACACAACGCACTGGAAAGGCGGAGAACTGGAATTGATATAAAGCGGACCAATTACAATCCATGACGTATGCGTCGGTCTGCGTACCGTGTCGGCGACACTTTGACACGTAGTAAGGATTTTTTTCATGCACACGAAAGATGTATGCGTAGTGTCGGCGAAGGTCTGATTGGTGTCGGCGAAGGTCTGCGACGACGCAACGCAGAAGTATAAATCCAGCTTAAAGCGGCACCATGGCCATACTGACTTGCTCGCGAAATTGAATGTAGCGTCAGAGGAAGTATGGGCGGGCCCAGGCTAGTACTAATCATGTCTAGAGGCAAAATGCTTTCCATTTTTTTTTTTTAATGAATATCCGATGGTCTTGTGCTTCTTAATAACAGGAAGTGACACATAATTTAATATTAGACAATTCCAGAGGCATCACCAGGATGACCTTTGAGTGAAGGGACTTGCCTAGTGGTTTGGTTATAGCAACCTGCAACTAACCTGTCAGCAGTCAGAACATTTGTCACCGAGATGTACAGGCAGTCAGTAGCCAGTGCCTAACAGCTACCTAATCCGAGCTCTAAATAAAAACGTACAGAATTTTATCCTGACCACATGTAAATATTACACAGCACATCAAGTGTGGAGGAAGCAGGTTTCTTGAGGCCACGTAGGAGCTCATTTCCTCTGCTGACAAACAGAGGGGAATGTAAGCCACCTGTAGCAGTGGGGGCTTACGCTCTAACACCACAGCAGCTGTAATTGGGAACCACTTCTGCAGACAGCGTCGAACAACACAAAAAACATTCAGTGCCGTTCTCAGGAATCAGCGCCTTTCATGTTGCTGGCAAGAAAATGTTCTTTTTGAGTACAATCAGATGGTGAGTGAGTTTATTATGGCAGTGTTCTGAAGAATGGTAGAGGTTGAACTCCACACACACTTTCAAAGGGGTGAAACTTAGAGCTGTG
>JAGFZM010001753.1:25894-55948 GCA_017657215.1 Limnothrissa miodon | reverse complement strand
TGTGTGTGTGTGTGTTTCTTGGCAGGCTGTGAACGCTGAGCTTTTCAACAGCTACATGCACTCCCTGAAGAGGAGTATTCCAGACAGAGGGCTCCAGGAATTCTGGGATTTGCTCTGTTCAGGTGGGACGAAGGGGACAGTAACTCCGTCTGTTTTCCTGCTCATCTGATAAAGCCATCAGTGGTTATCCCCCTCAGATCCGCATTTACATAATGCTCCTTAGAATGGGCCCTTGCTGCAGGAAGTTCTAGGCCTTACTCAATGCACGCATTCACTAAAGTGCTTTGAATGGAAAAAAGTGGTTTCCCAGAACAAGGCTCTCAGTGTTAAGTGTAGTGTGGTAGTGAATATGGAAACATAAAAGGTCTCACCACCCCTGTCGCATTGTTGGAAGGATGCGGCCCAAGACTGGCTCCTGTCTGGTGCGGAGTCGGCTGTCTAATGTCACAAACGTGTGGTTCTGTGCACAGATGGCCTGACGCTGATCAGCAGGGACGAGGTGGAGGGAAGTCCAGTTACCAAGCAAGAGGCTCAACAGGTCTGGCGCTTACTCTGGGCCTCTTCTACAGCACTGTTATGCAACAGTGGTCTCCTACTCATGTTACTTATGTGCGAGAGTGCTGACTCACACACACACACACACACACACAATCCCACTCAAAGGCTGATAGACACACACACATATACACAGAGAGAAGCAGACTTGGGTTTCTCCTTCTGCCCAATCCAAACAGCTCTCTGTAGTTGTTGGAGGAATAAGGCCAAGAGCTACTTCCCTGTGCCATGGAACTTCTTGGATCTCATGGATGCTTGTGGGTCACCACTGCATTCACTGTTTCATTTTTAGAAGAGTTTCTCATGCAATACTGATTCCATTACAGCCAGCTGCTTTTGCTGAACAGTGTTTGTAGAAGAAATTGGATAGAAACACGAACACACATCAACCCCCCCCCCCCCCACACACACACACACACATATGGACATAAGAAATACTTTCATTTCTTTCCATCCAAAACTTTTCCTAGGAATGTGTGAAGGTTAGAACTCTACCAGTGCAACGACAACACAATTCGCTCTTTCTTTCTCTTACTTCACAAGCACACAGACCTACTAGCTCACATAGTGAAGGGCTGCAGACAGACCCATCCAAACCACCCACATTTTAATCTGTACCAATCCCTTGTCTTCAGTTCCTCCAAATGGAAGAGATGAAGATGGAGGAAGAAGCGGCCCCACCGGTGGATGACACAGGAGACGTAGACGATCTGGTTAGTGCATCAATATCTCTCCACCACCTCCCCCATACTCAGCACTGAATTATAGCTTGAGACGGCCGGTGTTTAAATGTGTTACGAGACATTTCCTTTCGGAAATTTACCGGTTACAATTTGTCATTGCAGTTGCGTTCATGTTTTGATGTTTTTGACATATGGTTGAACAACTTTTTTTGTAATCTGTTGTTATATCTAAGTAGTCTTCCAAATTTAAGCAAAGGTTTTCAAACAGAACGGAATGTAAATTTCTCTATGTAGCTGGGCACACACATGCTGTAGCTTTTGTTCATGATGGCTGTATGGCCATGCACAAGCTCCCCTCATTTCTCAAAGCCAAAGCAAAAATTGTTTTCCATTCTGGCTCCTTCAGTATCGGAATATATTTTTTCTTCTCCATTTAGAGTTTAGAAACGGTGTCATAATATTCTGTTCCACTTTGAATAGCTTAGTTCTGTTTTTTGCTGGGCTCCCTTACAACTCTTATCTGTTCCTCTGATCATTTGAGTGACGTGTTGCTCGATTAACTGCATGATTACAAACCACTTTGGATTCTGGGCTATGCTTCTGTCTGACCCCTGTGACCTCATAAGAAAACCCATTCATGGGGGAGAACACAACACAGCGGGATTTGTAGACGGCAGTGACACACTGTGACAGCGACACACACATACACACACCAGGCCCCTATGGCAGGGTCTGACCCTGTCTCTTATTAGGGCTGAAGGTCTTCAGCCATGTTCCAAGGTTAAAGGCCCAAATATAGAAGGCTCTAGTGAGGGGGAAGGGGTCATGGCACAGCTTGTCTCTGGTCAGATGCTTGCTGAGGGCACTCGTTAGTGTTCAGTGTGACCTAAACGGAAGATAGGACGGAACAGGAGGCACTTTTTGATCTGGGATTGCAGCCAGAAACCCCCATGATGGTGATAATTCATTATCGAATGACTCCTACTAATGCTTTATCTGTTGCCCTCAACAGCTGGACATGATGTGAGGACTTAAGACCTCATCGTCTGGAGGAGACTTCAGTCAATGTGCCTTCAACCAGAGGTCTGTTACGCATACAATACTGTCCTGTTCCAGAACTGTTCTCTGGTATGAAGGGGGCCTACACATGCAGTTGCTGGCACTGATTTATCACTTAGGTTTTCATTGCAACTGTAAAACTGAGAAGATGTGTGTTCACTTTTGTGACTTTTATGTGGTTTGTCCTCTTGTAATAATGAAGTAAAAATGTCTGGGCGCTCGTGTACGTTTTTCATTTTGGGGTGTGTGGATGTTGTGTAGAAATGTTTGTTTGTTGGGTCATTTGGACAACAGCCAGGGTAACACAGCGTTGTTTATTTGGACTCAAAGATACCCAGTTGGTCTTACAACATATTTTGGTTACCAGACCAAAGATTGGAACTTTAACAAAGGCAAATACTGAAGAAAAATGTTTTGCCTCTCATGACTGTTTTCAACAGCCTGTCAAACTATTGTTCAACAGCCTGTCTTTGTTCAACCTCCTAATTGCGAAAGGCCAGGAAACACAAAAACTGTTCTTCCTAGTTGGCCTGAATAGGGATTAAAAGTTTAATGCACATCAGATTACCACTGGTCACTGGTACACAGTCAAACCCATACCCATAATGATTGTGGTTGAGTCTGGCGTTGAATGACTAACCTCTCATTTCCAAATCTGAAGTTAAAATGGGAGACTGAACCCTTAGCTAAAACCTTTAAAAGTGCAGCAAAAGCATCTTTCATGTAACTGACAACTTTAACCCGGTTTGTTTGAAATAGTCGTGATGGGTTTGTTAGTGTTGAGGAAATGGGTTATAATTGGCCTATAGCCAGACTGGTGATATTTAAAGAGAGGACCAGCAAAACAGAAGAGAAGCTATTTTTGAACGTTTCACACAAAAAAAGATCTCAATGTTGTACCTTAAAAGTCTGTAAGTGAGAATAAGGGTATAAATGATGGATGACCGGATTTGAACTCTACTACAAGGAATAGGTGTATTAACAGTGTAATGAAAGGTAAAAAATGGCATAGCACAATGAAATTGATGCTGCATTCATCTTTTTTTTCATCTGTTAAAGTAGAAGGGATCTAATACCTTGCGTTAATCATAAAAGGTGTTAAACCTGTTAATCTTCACAATGAATGAATTGAAATGTTCACAATTAACAAAACTTAAACCAGACATACAAATGCAGTTAAAACATAAAAGCACCAGTGATAGGGGGAACTAAACATGTCACTGCTCTAAATGCTTAATGTTAACACACCCAGCGGATGAACTGGTCTAAAAAGTTCTGCTCTGACAGGTGTGTGTAGTCTGGTCCTTGGAACACTGCATAGCGGTCCCCTAACGCTAAGTCCATGACAACCTTCTTGTCCACATCATTGCCCATAGCAACAACTGCGGGTACCACCTGTTCCTTGCGCATGACTCCGAGAACCTCCTTTAGCCCCTTTGTTGCCGTGACGCCATCTGTGACGAAGATGAAGTTGACCTCGGCCTGTAGCCTGCTCTGCCGCACTCTCTGTAGGTAGAGCACATTGCTGACGGCGTGGGTGATGGCAGATGTGACATCAGAGGAGGCGTCCAGGTAGCGCATGTCGTTAAGATGCCTAGCGAGGACAGAGGTGTCGTGTGTGAGCCCGAAGGCGACCTTATGCTGGTTTTGGTCGCCAAACTGCATTACGGCCACTCGGGCTCGCATGCTATCTCTGCTGTCAAGGGCCATTGGCAAACGTCGTGCCACCGTCTCGATGAAGCGTTGTACACGGTCGAAGTTCTCCTTGCCAAGACGTTCTGAACCATCCACCAGGAAAACAAGGTCCGCTGGTCGGTCAGCGCAAGGTGCTATCGAGATTCCTGATGAAGACACATTTTAAAATAAAATACAAGTACTGTGTGTATATAGTAGTCTATTTCAATATCCATAAAATTATTTTGATGCATTTTTTATGTATTTTCTAGTACCAGAATTTGAAGTATAAATTATGATAATTATGTGCATAAAGAATGGATGCTCACAACTTCAAAATACTTAATGTTGATGGTCAGATAGCCTAACACATTGAGTAAAGTAAAAAAATAAATTTCACCTGTTTGGCAAGGAAGATCTGGGCAAACAATTACAGGATCTGAAAAAACAAACAAACAAAAAAAAAACAATTATTCAATGAGTATGGTTGTTTTAAGGTCAAAACTTAAACTAACATTTTTTTAGGAATTGGTCTGAAGCAGCATACTGTGAGATTACAGCTAGTAGAAAATCAGAAATGCATAAACGAGGAAACTATCCGATCCAGAATGTCCAGAGTAAAACGGCAGGGGGTGCTATACCTGGGCAAAGCACGGACTCCACATCCTTAATGAAGGAGTCGGCCACCAGGTCTGTGTAGCGGGTCATGTTCCTCACCCACTGGGGCTTATCACAAGTGATGCTGACCAGCGTCTCGTCCTGCCCTGGGACGTTGAACATATCTCCAATCCCCACCGCCATTACATCCACATCTGGGTCCTGGCAGAGGGACCGGAGCAGGGTGGGTTTGTCTTGAGGGTCGTAACGTCCGTCTGTGATCACCACCGCCGACACCCTGGCCCCCGCTCTTTTCCCATTGCGGATGAGGGTGTCATAGGCATATTTAAGTGCCGACGGAGTCCAGGTTCCTCCAGCGATCCACTGTAAATCCTTAATGGCCTTCTTGAGGGCAGACAGTGAGTTGATGTTTGGGTCATTGAGATGGATAGCCTCGAATGTTCCGTTATGACTGTACTGGACAACACCAACACGGGTCCCTGCAAAATAAATACAGAGAGAGGAACTTTATTCAAAGTTTATATTTAGGGTAGAAGTATGGTTACTAAGGGTCGGAAGATTTCTGGTAAATGTGCAAAAACTTTACATGGAAACTTTAGTTCCATTTTAGAAGTTTTCCAAAATGGAAACTTTTCTTGGAAATTATGGGAATTTACTTCCTTTTTTAGTAAGTAAGTATTCTTAAGTAAGAATACTTTGACCGTTTGTCTCAGTTTTGGTTTTATTCATTTCACATGTATTCAGGTTTCATATCAATAGTAGCCTATTTGTAGCACTTAAGCTGCATTTATTATATAAACGAGCAGACATTCTATCTATCTCTATCTTAGTCCAACTGTGTGTGCCATGCCCTATTTGGTTTTCCTGTAGGTCATTAAGCTAATCTAATGGAGTCAGATCCTTTGTGTTCATACCAATTACCAATCTAATGGAACATATGTTGCATAATGTTCGGAGACTTGCAAATCCTACAGTCAACAGTTTTTCATTGTTAGTTTTGAATATACCCCTACAATACAATATTAATCCTCAATCTTAAGTTTCAAAAATTACTTTACTTAATTTATTTCTGAATATTCCCATTAAATCCCGTTAATTCCCAGAATCCCATACAGACAACAGCTCTAAATACTAAACCTGTTGGTGAGTTGGGATCTGCAGCCATCGAGCCAAGCTTGTTCATGGTGTTGATGATAAAGTGTTTCTCTAGGGTGAAGTTTGTGAGCCCAACGCTCTCTGAGCTGTCAATCACAAACACAATGTCCAGAGCGCCACACTGCTTCTCACAGTCTGTTGGAATACAAAATAGATCAGATCTATCCAGACTAACAACATGCAATGTTTCTGTAAACAATTGTTTTTCCCACAACTAGCCTCTGTTGTGTACTGAGACTTACCACAACAGCCACATGTCTCTCTAATGTAGCTCATGACATCGCATTCCTGGGTGATGAACAGATGGATTAGGTCACTTTAAGACATGTACTTCAACACAGCATATGATGGAGCCAGAGAGATAACTCACATTCAGACCAGGGTCTCCCTCGGGGCCGGAATCACCCTGAGATGAACCAGAGGAATATAATCAGTGTTTGTTATTGGAGGTGAAAATTCTTTCCAAATTAGAATCAGGAACTGACAAAAGACCTAACCTGTACACAGATTCTAAGTGGTAGTGTTCCAGTGTTGTACTTAAGGCTGGGGTTAAAATAAAGTAGACTCTGTCAGACTAACACACCTGGACTGCTTGAGGCCCATTAACAGAAAATCTACAGTATGCGTAGCGGCAGCCTCCTAAATCCATGTGTCCATGAGTGCCTGATGCTTTGGGTGAAAGATTTAGCTGAATCCCACTGGGCTTAGGGTTAGGGTTGATATGTCTAACATTTCTATTTACCAGATTTACTTTATTAAACCCTTATTGTATTTATAAAACCTTTCTCATCTCCCAGACTGCACTTGGGTTCTCACATTGTTAGTTATCAATACTTACTGGAGGCCCTGCTTCTCCTGGAGGTCCTCTAGGTCCAGGTTGGCCTGGCAATCCCAGGTCAGCCTGACAAGGAACAGAACAGAACCCTTAAAAATCCCCAACTCAGTCCATCTTATGTACTAAGTTGATAAGCAATGGCTTAAGAAGAGCATACTTCCATGCTAAATGCCTGTGTTAGCTCTGTTTAATGCGTGCATGGAATCCAGGATTAGAGCTGGCATGTTTAGAACTGACATGTTTATTTGGTACTGTAATGATTTGCACACAATGGGTGAATAAAACAGTCTAATGCTAGGATGTAATTTAATGACAATATTTAAACGGGACGACACTCCAAGGGTGTGACAAATCAGTCCCTGCTTTTCTCTATGATAACTGTATGTGTTTCTCCACAGAAATTAAACTTTAAGGGTGTGACTCATGTCTCTCACCTGTGCGCCCTTCTGTCCTTTTATCCCCGGCTCTCCTTTAGCCCCGCACTCCCCTCTGCTCCCCCGGGGACCTGCTCGTCCTTTCTCACCCGGGTCACCCTGGGGAACAACAGCAGCAATACAAAGAGCTGTTTATTAAATGGATTGGGTACCACAGCAACACACACACACTCTCCTGCCAGCTAGGAACAGGGAATTGAGACTACTGTTGGCACAAGCTCACCAAAATGAAAAAAAATATATGAAAAAATATGTCTCAACATCAGCTGCAACACTCAGATAGCAAGGTCCAAATCTGAAAGCAATTGGATCCATCTTGCCTTATTTCAGTGGTTCAGGCTGATGTTGGAGGTGGTGTAAGGGCGTGGGAGATATTCTTGACACACCTTTGGCTACTTGGTACAAAATGAGCATTGCCTAACATTGCTTAACTGAGTACTGCTGTTGACCATGTAACATGTATCCCTTTATGACCATAGTTTAGCCATATTCTGATGACTTCCAGCACGGTAATGCACCATGTCACAAATGTCATATCATCTTGAACTGTTCACAGTTCACAGTACTCCAATGGCCTCCACAGTCCCCAGATCTCAATTGGTTTTCTTAAAGTCTTAAAGTCTAGCAATAATTAGCCAGAACACCACAGGTGTAACAAAGATGAAAAACCTGTTATGAACAGGATTTCAAAATGAATATTTGTGTTCTGGGTTCAGCCAGCCTTTATGAACCAAGTCATGGAGTCCCATGATAATACAATTAGATTGAGTACATTTGAGGGAAAATGTGTTTTCAGTTCAATTTCATTGGAACATAACAGGAGGGCAATGCAAAAACACATATTGTGTGTATAATGTGATATATTTCCTTATTTTTTACCGATTCTCCTCTTGGACCTGAGTAACTGAACCCATTTCTTCCACGGTCACCCTATAACAGAGAAAGCCAAAAAAAAAAGTCAAACAGCGCATTATGAAGAATTTACACTGCCAATTATAGTTGTAACTTGTATCTACACTTTATTCATAGGTATTTATTTTACCATGACTCAGTAAAACAAATGTGAAGCAGCAAGAGTCTTGATGGCAGTGAATGATACAGCAAGTGCCATATATGACTAATGATACCAGGGATAAGTCTGCAGAGTTTATGTAACAGAGGATGGAATGCAAACATCACAAGTAAAAGCATCTGTAGTCATAACAACTGCAATTACAACTATCGAAAAATGTGAACAAAAAAGTGATTTATGATTTTTGAGGGTTGACAGACTTTATACAATGTGTTGACTTTTTGTAAGCTCCCACTTCTTTGAGAGAGAGAGAGAGGGCTGAATATAATAAACACAAAAGAGAAAATGGGGATATTTTGTTTCCAATCTTGCTCTTTGCACGCCCATTTTAGACACATCAAATACAAGAATGGCATTTCTACATCCAGAAATGGTTGATGAAATAGAGAATGGGTTTCTGTGGTGCAGGTACAAGTTTCCTCGGGTGCCCAAAGGGATATACTGTAGGTTCGAGTTTGACCTATCCCGATTTATGTCTGTCTTTACTATCCTATCACAATAAAGACAAAAAGACCTAAAATATATTCTGTCTTGTCACAAAAGGTTCCACTTTAAGCAACTGAGACAGGTTGTGGTTTATGACATCCTGCTTTTAAAATATGCAGCATTCTCCAAGTCAGACAGCGTGCTCTTTGTCAATACATCCTGATTTAAATTTAGATGGTATTTGGATGGCTATGGGGAGACAGGCCACAGGCTTAAGAGTGCCAACAACTTTATAATGTAAGAATTTCTCTCTACCGAGTTTGTAGTTTCAGTTCAGTTTACAATTTCACACACAAGGTTGGAGCATGACTCATTCTTATATCTTATTCTGTGGATGAACAACAATGAGGTTGCAATGAGATGTTCTATAGCCAATCCTGATAAAATGTGCGATTAGAAAAAAAAAATGATTTAAAGCTACATTTTTAATAATGTATGTAGCTAATATCCAATGACACTTCATTTTTTTAGTGCTTAGATTGATTTATTGAATAAAAACATCTATTTTTGAGTTTTAGGTAACAGTAGCCCTTGAATACTATATTCTACCTCTTTAAAGGTTTACTCTTAACACTTGAATCATCAATGTCCGAGCCAATAATGTACAACTAATCAAGTACTTGGTGTTTTAGAGAGTGCGTGCAGGCTTGTATATGCTATCCTAATGCTCTTGTTGAGTGGGTGCTATGTGTATTGCTCTATACAGCCTATGGTATTGCTATGTCCTACCCGGGGTCCTGGGGGGCCAACACTTCCTCTGGGGCCCTCTTCTCCCGTATCACCTGGAGGCCCCTGAGAGTGATGTCAGAGGGAGCATTTCTGTTAGCTTCAACTGTTAATGAATGTCAGGTTATAAAGAACAGCACTGGATTTCATTGACTTCATGCACATTCTTTTGTTTTCAGAAGTGCCAAGTTGATTTATTCATAAGTCTTAACCTCTTGCCCCAAAGTTAACTCGGATTCCCATCATGCATCAGGATTAGGCTCACCTGGATGCCAGGTGTTCCTGTTTGCCCAGGGGGGCCTCTGGGGCCAGGCAAACCTTGGTGTCCCTGTAAAGAGAGCTGAGTGATGAGCTGAGGCAGACAAATACTTTTGACATTCTGGCAACTTCAGCAAAGTTTTATTGAATTTGAAATGCAGCAGTAGACAATGGGGTGGGGATGCATGAGCTGAATGTTAATGTGAATAGGCCCATGTCTTTTCAAATGATTTTTTTTATTTGTGAAACTTTACAAGTTGCCAGCAAATCAGGTCTTCAAAATGTAATGGGTTATGAATGGTTATGAATTTTGCTCTGATCATTTTTGTGTAACCCACAAACAGACAGACCACACCAGCTGGACGGGTATGAACTGGCCATATTCCAGTCATGCTGATGTCATTGAGATTAATCTATTGTAAATAACACTGATATCAATAATATGAATATTTCATTTTTACCTTGGGTCCTTTGCCTCCAGACTGTCCTGAAGTCCCTCTAATGCCCTCTGTCCCTTGCTCTCCCTGAGAACAAGAGAATCCTGAGGATTTCATGTTTAATTGATGGACAAAGTAAAAGGTCTGTCTAGAGCTAATATAAATACTAAAGCTATTTAGGTAAATCAATAATTGATAGCTAACCATCCATGGACAAAATGGTTAACTGTAGTGCAAATACTGAGTTGCTTATTGCCTCTACATGCAATGTCATAGTCATAATAGCTCATGAACAAGTACTTTCAACACACACACACACACAATTTGCACCATTCACTGCTGTTTTGGCCCTGACTTGCAATCTTACATCTATATGCCAACACTTTCATCCAAAAAGCTAAAAGTGCATTGTCATGACCTTGTTTCCCACTCTTCAACAACAATAGTGTGTTAGCCTATGTCACTGTTCCTCAGTGTAGTGCTGTCAGTGTAGTGCATCAGAGGTTTGTCAAACTATGGAGCGGGCCCTTGGGTGCAAAGCAAAGGTTTCTTCTACCGTGTCCAAACCTTATCTCCTTTGGGTCCGACAGTCCCTTGTGAACCTTTGGCCCCTGTAGCGCCCGTTCTTCCCTAAAAATGATAGAATTCATATAAGGCTTTTATACTTGGGTGTGATACAAATAAACACGTTAATTTATTAGCCATACAATGAGAAGATTTATGTTATTTGTGTTATATTTCTTTATATTAGTACTTGAAAGTTGTGTTTACCATCTCTCCTTTTGGTCCATTTCTCCCTGGTCCTCCCTAAAACCAGTCATAGAAGCCTTACAGATCATCAGTACGCACAGAACACAGTTACTGTAGGAAAACCATACATTCACTTATAGTGAGTCACTTACTGGAGAGCCTTTAGTTCCTGGAAAGCCTTGTGTCCCTGGCAACCCTCTCTCCCCCTAGTGTAATAAACACAAGCTCATTACAGCTCCTAGCCGCAAGAGTAGTGATAAAGGGTTTTAGTAGCAGTTTTATATCTCATTTATTAGCTGTTTAAATGGACTCTGTGCATTGGCATGAAGTAAACGTGTGTATTATAGAGCCATAAGAAGCCATGATTGACTTGTGAAGTACTTTAGGTCCAACGTCTCCTGGTGGCCCAGGTGGACCTGATCTTCCTGGATGTCCAGGATCCCCCTGAACAGGAACAGATAAAGAGCACAGAGTCAGGATTGCCCCCCCCCCCCTCTAAGATGAAGGCAAAACTGTGGGTGTGAGTTTCTAAAAGGAGCTCACCTTCTCTCCTCTGGGCCCAGCTAGACCTGGGTCGCCCAAGTCTCCTGGAAACCCATCAGATCCCTGATAAAGGAAAACAAAGGTAAGAATGTGTGTACGTGTGTGTGTTTGTGTGTGTGTGTGTGACTGAATTAAACCAATCGTGCATTTAAAACATTTTTCACCAGCTGCTTCATGTTCCTGTGTAATGTTTTTGCTATTATACACATTTTTATGTTCACTTTTTTAGTGTCAACACCAATTAGATTCCCAGCAGAAATAATGTAAAAGACAAACCTCGTCTCCTGGGTCTCCTTTACAACCTGGGGCACCGATCCGTCCAATCTTGCCCTGAAATGCCACATGTTCTTCTTAGTGTTACAGGGCCTTAAAATCTTGTATTAGCACACTCTTGTCTCACTTACTAAATAACTATATATTTTTAAGATATAAGATTAAACATCCACAAGTAACATCCGTACAGGTATAATATCAAAAACCATCTGTTATTTGCATATTCTCTGAAGTTACCATGCCAACCAATACCTGTCCGCTGTGTTAAATGCACCGCTTTCAAACACTGTAGTACTGTGTACTGCATCCTTAGGGATGAGTGTTGCAGCATGTCTTACCTTCTGTCCATCTGTTCCATTGCGTCCTTGAACGCCACCAGCACCCTAGTAATTAGGGGTAATATATATTGGGGTGTCAAAACTCACAAAATTACTGGATTGATTAATTGATTTATTGATTGATTGATTTTGTCTTTAGAATGACACACCTTTGGACCTTGGTTTCCAATGTCACCCTATATATGGCAAAGAGAATTGGTATGAATGATAATTGTATCAGTTGGTTTCACACTTCTTGATAAGAGGAGGTATTATGCATACTAATATAATATATGATTAAAGCCACATTCCAAATAATGAAAAAGAATATGCTCAGATATATATGCAGATCTATTCCAGAGGCAAAGTGTGGGTTTCACCTTTTCTCCTTTGACTCCAGTTTCACCCTAAGGAAAAATATCGTAATTAAAAACAGAGACATTCACACTGACACATTTAACAAATGAAAGACTTCAAATCTTTGTGTAACTGCACAGATCTACCTTTGGCCCCGGGGGTCCAATACGGCCCTCGAGACCAGGGTCCCCCTGCAAGAGACAACACTTGACCACTGTCACATCCTCACGACAAGATCATGTTTTAACAAAAACATTTAAAACACTGTTGTTAATTATAAGCAAAACATAAAATCAAAACTAAATAATTATGAAAGAAGCCTTATCATACCGCCTGTCCAATGAGACCTTTCTCTCCGGGCATTCCAATACCCCCCTTTTGTCCCTAAATGATGATAAAACAAATATGAAGAATTATTTTTTGTACAGATAATAATGTGGGAAGACAATTACATTCAAATTCACTCCATAATATTCTGTGAAGTGTTAAATGTCATGGAATAATGAAAGGAGTTATTCTACAATAATGATTATCAACATGTTATCATGTTTATTGAACAGTAACCTGTTAATGATTTTACATAACATACACAGCAGTGGTACATTCTCTAGAAACACCAGAGGCTAAAACATTGGGACGTCTCATTAAAGTCAGTGGAACATTCCACAGCATTATAAGGACCCAGGCAATAAGACAACATTCATATTTGTAGTTACTGCTTTTGTATGCTTTTTACAAACTTACTTTGGGTCCCCTATGACCTTTCGGACCTGGAGGACCATCTCTTTCCACACACTTGGGTCTAAAACACTGCAGGCGAAGGAAAACAATGTCTTATAAGTCAGTGATTATCTTTACAGCAGCAACGTGCATAAACACAACCAAATCACTGCTGAGATATTGTTTTGGTCAAGGCTTTATTACTCTATGCAGTATTGGGTGTATAAAGCCCTTCCATCATATCTCACCTCCTGATAGGCTCGGCTTTTCTGTGGAGAGACACAGAATGGACAGTAAACATAATGAATGTCAACTGAACACACATCGGATAATCATTTGACACCCTGCAGTGGATGTACAATAAGCCACAAACATTTCTAGAGACCAGGGGACAGCAGGGCTTCAGTGGAAAAGGTCATGAGACAGCCTGCTGCATTCAGACTCAATTGTGCTAAAGCCTGACATCATATCATTATTCATGACTGAAAATACTATTCCACATAAAAAGCCTGTAGTCATTCAACTAATTCTGGCTCAAAATATAACCATTCTCTCATCCACATAGAAAACTTGGCTAGATTCTATTATTCACTAGAACAGATGTGTGTCAAGTACATATAAAAAAAAAATACCAAATGAAATAGGGGTGGTTAGCTGTTCCTTAACAGTTTTGGGCAGATTTTTCATCTTTTAAATAATTAGAGACCTCTACACTCTTGGCACACTTACCATTATTGTAATAATCCGTTCAATTGTTCGCATGTTAATATTTGAGCTCCGAGGAAGGTCAACAGCCTCAAAGTTGTCACGGAACAGTTCCACTGGGGAGCTGGCGATCTCTTGCAACCCTGTCTCCAACTTACTCTGGGAGACAGCGACGGCAAACACCTGGTTCCCCTGATGCTTGGCTCGATCTGCCGCGGCACTGATGCCCCCACAAGGGTGACCTGTCTCATAGCCGTCCGTGACAACCACAGCAAAGTTCACCGTCTTCATGGGGAATGTATGCCGTGCAATCTCTTCCGTCATGTTATTAAGTGCACAATCAATGTAGGAGCCCTTGCCAAAGTATTTGATCGTGTTGACGTTGCGGAGGAATTCGTCACGATTGGTGATCTTGCTGAAGACCTTGTTGTCCTGGGAAAAATGGAGGCCCCCCATGGTCCATGTGAACTGGACTCCATTGGTGTAGGTCTCGTCCTTCAGCCGTACGGCAAAGTACTTGGTGAATTCCTTAATGCTAGTCACAGCACTCCCTGGGGGGGCCTCCAGCAGGGCTACTGACTCAGAGGTGTCCAAGACAAAGTACACGTTGATTGGACACATGATCTCCTCTGCAGGGTGACAAACATGGTTGGAAAAGGCACTATTTCAAAGATTAGCCTACGGCAAAATAAACATTTCTGAACATTGAGATTTTGATGGAAAAATGGAAAAAACACATTACAGATACAAACATACTCTCAGGAAGTCTCGTTACAAATCACACAGGAACAGGAATTATGTTAAACATAGAAAAATGCTTCCATTAACATTTGCATAACATTTGAAGATGAATTTTGCGTCATGTATAATATATAAAATGCACACACATATTAGGTGTTTTTGCAGTTTGTTTAAAAGGGTTTGTTTTTCCACAACCAAATGCCTATTCACAGCTGAACAAAAATAAATACACTGTCCCACTAGATTAAGCCCAGTTATAACTGTGGCAAATTGTATGGAATTAAATTTTACACTGAAATTGTTTTCAATCTATGCATCATTACCCATTCTGATGAGTACATGATTGATACAACACACTTTTTTATTGACTTTAGTGTGATGTCTGGTGCTTGACCACAAGAACATGATAGCTTCATCACCACACTCATACACACACACTCACACACATACAGACTTTCGCTTAGTCTTTTGACCCAGTTGCCTAAGTCAGTAAATGAGATGAGTAATCATTAGAGCTAAATCAGTCCAACACAGACAGCCATTGAACAGAAAACCAAAAAACAAAGGTGTTTTCCACAACACATTCTCAAGCATGTTTATACTCACTATGACAACAGGATGAATCAGGAAGAACTGTGTCCAGATCCAGGTCATTAGACTGTGCCTCGGTGCTGACCCAGCATAACCCCAACACCAGCACTGACCAGGACAGGCATGCATTCATCATGACTTCTACGGAACTAAACGAGAACATGAAGGTTCTCATCAGTGAACCTTTAAAGAACTATCCACAATATGGATTGAAATGTGCCAGACTTGTCTGTTCAGGATGAAGGATGGAGTCTTTAAAGCGTTAGTTCGGTTTTTTTACACTTTGAGCCCATTTCACAGATTGTCTAAAATGCAATAGAATGGTTGACACCAAAATTTTGACGATTGCTCCTGTCTCGTCTATTCTGGAAATGTAGAATCGCCTCTGCCTGCTTCAAAATATCTAGCAATGTGCATTTGTTGTATCTATCCTTAAAACAATAGTTTTAAAAAGGAGCCAACTTTTGTTAAAAATATCTATAACCTACTCGGCAGTAAGAGAGCACGGCAGATTTTCAGGTAAGACTACTGCTGCAGCAAGCAAAAAGACTGCAATTCCATGTAAAGAGCTCCCCTTTCTGTTTCCGCTGGCGGCGTGATCTAATAAAAATCTATAGGGACTTACAAAATGACAAATAAAGCATGAAGGAAACGGTCTTTCGCTACGATACTTGGGTTGAAACATCAGTGAACACCAATAACCACTCGGTGAGTAGCACCTTTTTAAAACTATTGTTTTAAGGATAGATACAACAAATGCACATTGCTAGCCATTTTGAAGCAGGCAGAGGCGATTCTACATTTCCCGAATAGCCAAGACAGGAACAATCGTCAAAATTTTGGTGTAAACCATTCTATTGCATTTTAAACAATCTGTGAAAGGGGCTCAAAGTGTAAAAAACCGAACTAACCCTTTAAAGTCTTCTTGGGTGGTTAGCTAAAGACTACTAACATTTACATTTATACATTTAGCAGATGCTTTTAACTTGACTTCCAAAAGAGGATTGTCAATCAAGCTACACAGAAAAAATCGATCCCACGAGGGGGTTCCAGAGTTTAAGAGTGCAGAAGGAAATAGTAGAGAGGGGAGGGGGGATTATAGCCTAAACCTGTTGACACTCAGGTTAGGGTTAAATAATTATTATGAAGGTATGGTTTAGTGATTGGTATGATATGGTAAAAAAAAAAGTCCAAATATAGTCCAATGACAGAATTTGACAGAACTTTGATTTTAAAGATTTGTCAATTTGTAGTAGAAATTTGTTTCTCTTTTTAAATTATGTATATTTTGATGCAAATTTCGAGTGATTATGTTTCAGAATTCTGCATTTTTTTTATTCTAAAGGCCTAAATACATTTACAATATATCAAATAACAGAAAAATAAACGATCTTCAGCTCAGACTAGTTGGAAATGATTTATGATGGCCCAGGGTATGTTGGCCAGATGTTTTTCAATAAACAGTGTAACTAAAGAGTGGATCCGAATTACTTGGAACAAGAGGAAGATACAAGATTAATAAAAATGGCCGTCTAGACAGAGACATTTTTCTTGTCAAATGGTAAATACTGGAACAGTGAGTAACCTTAAAAATCCCAAATGCCAAGGTGCGTGGGCAGCTGAGCTACAGCATCACTTGGAAAGGCACCTTATTTATGTCTGGCTGTTGTTTAAAACACATGCACACTACGATGAGTGGGCCCTTGATGAAGAGCAGAACCTGGAAAAAGTACACCATTGAGGATATGTATACATAGGCCCAACACAATGATAAACTGGGCCGGCCTATAAGCGAGAAATGTATAGGGGAAAAGTTGCCTACATGGGAATCTAAAAACAATCCATTTGTTAAATTATTACAATTGATAGAAGGTTATAGCTGTGTATTTGTGTTTTACAAAGCCACACACTACTAAACACTTTCTGTTATATCATGATGCCATAGCTGGACTGACTGTCCTGGAGAATACAGAGCCTCAACCTAAAACAGTAACACCCATTAACTTTCTATGGACACTTTTATGGGCTTTACAGAACATTTACAGCAGTCTGACAGTCTCATAGACTCCCCACCCCCACCCCCACTCCCTCCACACACACACAGAAGCACACACTACACCAAAGTTCCCTCTGCTGTAGCACAGCAGGAGTACATCACATTACATTATGTATTACACTCACCAAAGTTACATGTATTCATGAGCTGTATGTTAAAGAGGTGCAGGCGCAAAAAGAGAACTGAACTTCAAAACAAAAATAGTCAGACTACTGTCAGTGCTGCAATTTTTGGTAAGAAGCTGACCTTGCTAAAGTCCCTTACATAACACAACTGACAACAAAAAGCAACACTATGTCTAACATATTTACTGGACTTACAACATGTTGTTTCTATAAGTTGTAAGTAATGGCATGCAAAAAACACGATGATGACACAATGAAATACACTACAATCTACTTCAAACACTTAAGTAACTATTAATTTAGCCTACATTGATACAGATTTTCCTTCAACAAATCATGGACACCTTCATCAAATCACTGGCCATCTTTTTGGCCTTACAAAAATGCAAAGTAATAGCCTATACACGGTAAATGACTGTGGATTGCAGTTTTTTTGGATAGGCTGATTTACACTGGACACTGGAAATAATTGCAGAGAATATTGTTTTGGCTGTAAATAGATGTTCGTCATTAGTTCAAAGTTTAAAAACTTTCTTGTTGTATCAAGTGTTTGTGTTGTATCCTTGTTGTATCAAGTGAAAGGTGTGTGAGAAATGTGCTGCGAATTAAAACGTGTTAACATTTAAGAAAAAATGGGTCTGCTGCGCTAAGCACAAATATAAAGTTGATGTCAGTAAATGCATAAGCAATCAAAAAATATAATGTTGCCAATTATTTTACAATAACGAAGACTGTGAGACTAATCAGAGAAAAAAAGCTAATTAGTCTGAGTTTCGACGATTTCGACATTGTTCAGGAATGTCGAATGTCTATGTGTGTTTTTAGCCACACAAATGATTTCATTAAAATTTCGCTACAGTTATTGCAATGATATAACTGAACACCTTAAACTTACCAAAACACGCAAATCTTGAAAATCTGGTAGTTTGTGAGAAGTCCGCTAAATCCTCATCCTCACATCCCATCCAATTCTCCGCGAAACGTCTGTAATCCAGTGTTCATGCATCCAGTTGCGCTACTGGACATCCAGAAGGATTTTCCGTCTCCATCCGGTAGTGTTTTATAGGTTGTAAGCACGGAGTGAGTGGGGTTACGTAGGGAGCGTGTATGTGTGTGTATGTATGTGTGTGTTTGTGTGTAGGCTAGTGTGCGCGCCTCTGCATTTGCAATTGGCACGCTTGCTAGATATTGAGCAGCTTTTGAGGTGGATATAATTGTGAATGATCTAAACATTATTTGCGACTTGTTCTTATCTCTTATCAATCGTGTGAGATGTTTAAGTCAAAAGATTTTTTCATGTCATACCTTAAGCTATTAGACCTACTCCTACAGAGTTCAGAGTGGATTTGTCAGCTGGCTTGTGTTCAAGTCTTCCTGACGGTTTACTTTTCTCGCACTTTGTTGACATCTGGACTTACTCCAAGGAGACCTACTCCGCGTTCTTCAGCCCAGTTTGGTCTGGTCCTCACACGGCCCGGTCTACTGGCAAATGTAAATACACTTAATTCTGATAGCAGCTGGAGAGGAGCCGGTTATGGCTCAGTGTGAACGCAGCTCTGTGGTCAGATCAAAACCCAAGATTTTTCATCTTTTGTGATCCGCAAACTGAAACGATGTTCTTCTTTTCAAACTCTGTTTTTATTCATATGGGCCTATGTGTTCACTAAGGTGTCTGTGTTTCCAGCAGGTTTACATGTGCTCAGTTGATATTTAAATTGGGCTACCCCACAGGCTGTCACATATGGAAAGGATCTGTTTCTGAATACTTGGCACATTCAATTCCTGCACAGTAAATCTGCATCTAGGAAGGTCAGCTCATACACTTATCACCTCTTTCCTCCAAATATAGCACTGCCAACAACTTCCATGGGTAATTCTAGAATAGTGTTCAGATTTAGGCAACTAAATCTCATAGGGAAGGTTCTACCAAAACTAAATAACAACTAAACACGTTTGCTAGTGACATTCTAAGGGTCATTCAGCCAAAAGACTTGCACTTGACATAAAATCTATGACTCCTATGACACACACACACACATACACACGTAAGCAGATGAGATTTGATTTGTGTGTATACCCAGACATTAAGACAAGGGTTTTCAGTCCAAATTGGACAACTGAAATATTTCATGTGTATGAGGCTTTGTATTTCCACAGTGACATACACTACAACACCACCATTTTTGTGTACTTATGCTGTGTCAGTGCTTGGCAGGTCATATGGGGAAAAAAAGTTGGTGCCTTTTAGGAAGCTGCCGTAGCATCACAGTCCAATGGGCCTCATCTCATTTAAAAGACAGAGAGGCAGAGAAGGACAGAGAGGAGAGAAGAGTCTGAAGGAGTGCATAAGCGTGACTCATCCACTTTGGCCTTGCAGTCCACTCCTGGCATTAACTCCTTTTTTGATGTCTGCTCTCTGCACTGAAGCTCCATAACAACTTCTAATGACTGCCATTTCTTCCCTCTCCTCAAAGGTAAGCTGGGCAGCCAGTCAGCTTTTTCCACCCCATGTTAAAAAAAGAGCTGGAAATAAGGCAAAAAGAACATTGGCAGATGATGGGCTTGTCTTTATGGTGTGTTATGATTCCAGTGTCTGGGGGTTTTGAGTATTGTCTTTGAAATCACTCGCTGCCTGGTGAGCTCAGAAATTTCATACCCGCCAATTTCTCCATACCGTGATATGCTGCAACATAGTCATAGTATTGTGCGCATTCAAGTCAATTTTCACTGGTTTCGAAATCTTATGAATCTCTGAGCTATCCGTGAAATATCTGACAGTTATAGACTGGCAGTGTTTTTGTGAGTTTGTGTGTGTGTGTGTGTGCATCAGTGATGAAGGGGGAGGGTGTGAGAGACTGTGTGTGTGTGTATTTGTGTAGTGTGTAGCCAAATTAATAAGGCATGTCTGATATTCCTCCCTGCTGTAAACAGCCAGCGTCTCTTGCTTCTGTGTTGGCATAAGTGCTTATCCAGGAAGTGGTTTTGTGCAGATTATACAGATGAAAGCCAACAGCAGATGCATCTCTTGGACATAAAGTAGACTCGTATCACTTAGCCCTAGCCACTTAGTTGACAGACCTGCCGTAATCTTGCTAAGCCCAACCAACGATTCTCAAGAAACAGAGCATTGTGATTGGTCTTTGATTAGCCAAGACTTATTTCTTGGCTTTTATGTCTGTTTCAAGTGTGTCCGTTTTTCGTCAGTTTTTTTTTTGCTCTATTTGATCCTCCTGATCCGACTTTAGTCACTTTTGCCCTCAAGGGCCTCCCGAATCATAAAGTCACGCAACAGAACATTCGTCTGGACTGACACTGCAATAAAGAAGCGGTCATGGCGGTGTGGTTTGTCTCACCCCTCAAGTTTGGGCCTCTGAGAAGTAGAGTGACAGCCAAGATTACATAGTCGAGCCTCTTTTTTTCAGATTTGGCTTAGTTTCTCTCTCAATTTACATTCAGCGACTCTCAGTCAAATTCCAGTGAAGGATGAAAGTTTCCTGAAATGTTGACGCTGACAACATCCAACAGAGAGAGAGAGAGAGAGAGAGAGATACAGCTAAAGGGAGAGGGGTCCCCCTTTCAGAGAAAGTGAAAGCGACAGAAAGAGAGAGAAAGTGAGCAAAAAAAAGAAGTAAAGAACAATTGAAATAAATCTAGGCAGGGGAGATATTTGAGGAAGGCAAAAGCAAATGAGAGAAGGGTGGAAAGATAAAGGAAAAGAGAATCACAGAGAAAGAGAGAGAGATTGAGAAAGAGAGGTAGAGTGAGGGGACTAGAGATAAGGCAAGTGTTTCCGAGCCGTCGGTAGGGAGGAGTGCAGACAAATTAATTCACAATGAACTCTCAGTAACCTTGTCTCCTAGGCAAAGCTGTTACTGTGTCAGCTTCCGCTTCTCATCCATAGCAGCGGTACAGGGCTTGAATTATTTAGTGTTTAAATGGCCAGGTATACACCTGCAGCTTTCTAGACAGGCCCCTGGATTATCTTGCGCAGTTCCCAGTCACGCCAGCCATAACACATTTACAATGTGAAGCCAGCTGGAGCTTCAGTTTCCGGGCCGATCTGCCTTCAGCCTCTCTTGAAAGCTCCTGTTTCCCATCTTTCGTTTGTGTTGAGTTTGTCCAAAGTGACAAGTGGGAGCATGGATGCTAATGACTGTCATCTTAAACGGAGGCGTCATTGGCGACCCCGATAGAGAGCTCAAAGCACTAACAAAGCATTCAAGGACTTGTAGCATTAGAGGTATTAGCAGTATGGCAGGCCAGTTCAAATACACGTTTGATATGATCTCGCGGGCCAAATTTAATTACACAAAGGGCCAGATATGTCCCGCGGACCTGAGTTTGACACCTATGTTTTAAGCAGTCATTGTCACACCAGTGGACTTAATCAAGATGTAAACTTGGACTTGTTTTTGTAATGGATTGTTTAATGTAAGGTATGCTTGTTAAGTATGTACTGTATACACAATGTGACAACTAGATTCAATGTTTCTATTATTTAGGTTTTTAAAATCATAAAACTAATGGTTTCTTTTTTCTTTTGTGTTTATGTGGTTGTTTTTATGTTTCTGTTTTGACACTATCTGAGGTGTATTTGTGGAATCACATCCTTTGCTGTCTAAGGTTGTGCACATTATCCAAAACTGTCAGGGGAAAATGAAATCCAACAAGGGTCAAGTAATGCACAAGAATTCCTGGCTGAAATAAAAAACACATTTATTTTAATAAATAAATAAATAAATAAATAAATGCCGTATTTGTCACAGTTTAACCTTACTATTCAAAATAACCACCCCATGACAGTCTTGCAGACATAGTGGGATGGATGCTCAGCATGGGTTTGAGACTTTTCACAGGAACCAAGTCTGTGGAACCAACAGAACTTAAACTGGAACTCATAGACTCAATGGAATTGAACAGAACTACTGTAGAACTAGAAGCAGTATTAGAGCCCACAACCCCATAACCCACATATTGTATACACATATACAACCACTGACCATCAAGTGATCATCCATCACCACTGAGATATAGGAGAGCAGTCATTTGGAAATATGAATTTGAACTTGATATGATCTTGAGCTCAGCACCAACCCAATTACTGCATTTGCCAGTATCAGAACTGTAGGAATCGAGAATGTGATAGTGAGTTAATGAATTATAAAATAAAGCCTACCAAACAGAGCCTTCACACAGTGCGTTACTTGGGGAGAGACAAGATGAATCTGTGTGAGAGTAATGGCTCCTTTTGATTCCAACATACTTGGATGGTGTGGCATGAGAGAGAGAGAGAGACACCCAGAGAGGCAGAGGATGAGGACACTCAAGGTCACCAGGCCAACAGAGAACAAAACTTGCAACTGGAAAGGAAAGCTTGTTGTAAATAACAAGCAGAGTGCAAAGTCAACCACAGTGACAATGTTCTGCCAAATCACCAGTCGTTGAGAAGATGGGTGATGGTAAAAATTCAACAAACAAAAAAGGCCAATTCCAATGTCAAGACAAGAATAATTCACCAGAAAGTACAAAACCATCAAACAAACAAATAAATAAGTCCATGTGGCCTAAGCAAAGAGCCAGTGAGACACAGTATAAATGGAACTGAATGGATCACTACGGTCTTATGTTGATTCTACTCATGCCATCCTGAGTAAGCACAAGCTGGAATTGTAAAGCAAAAATAGGGCAGCTGATATTGAGACCATGTTTCTGTGCTATTAAAGGGATGACTTTTGTGTTTGTGCTTGATAGTGTGTGTATTTATAAATGTAAAGATTTATGTGTCTATATTTATAATTGTGTTTTTGCGTTTATAATTTACTGTGTGTGTACTTTGAAAGTGATGCTATACTGTTTATGTTTATAAGTATGTATATGTGTGTGTGTGTGTGCGATGTACTGTTTGAAATGAGTGGGTCCAGTGGACATGACTCATCTATGGATTTAAATGTATTCTTAAACAGCCTGTTGTTCTTTCCCTTCCCTTCCCCTTCTCTTCTATAGACACCCCTTCCCCTTCTCTTCTGTTCTCCTCCATTCCTTTCTGCCCTCCTGTCCAAACCTCTCGTCTGTCTGTCTGTCTGTCTGTCTGCCCGCCCTCTTTGTCTCAACAGCCTCTTCCCCTGAATCTACACCCAGTATTGGCTCCATCAGTCTCACAATGATCACATCAGAAAGGCTTCATTTAACTCAAAAGTTGCCTCCTTCCCAAACAAAACCTCCCTGAATGGATTTACAGAATAAAGCAACACGGAGGGCTTATCAAACACATGTATGTTTGATCGGACGAAAGAGAGAAAACAAATCTGACGGGTCTCATTCAAAGCTCCCTTCAGTGTCCTGACTTGAGCTCGGCACCAGATACATATTTGAAGTCATCAGTGTCAGCAGGTAAAGATCACCTGGGCTCAATTGGCATGATAAACGCCACTGATGAAGGCATAAGAGGAGGTGGCGCAAACTGTTGAATAAATTCATAGGCTTGAGAAGCTCTCCAGGGACCTTAGTCTTTGTCATCTAATCGATGGCAATGCCTTGCTATTCAGACCAAACACATTGATTTTTGCTTTTAATCTGAAAGATAGATGCACAGTGCCTTCCACTGATAGACACACAAACTCACAGTCATACTCACACACACAGAGAGACACACACAAATACACAAAACAAGTCACAGAAGTTTTTTCTTTTTTTCAAATGTTCTGATTTTGTAAAATTCTGAGCAGATACATTGTTCATTCCAAGGCCCTCCACTCCTCCTCCCCCTTCTTCCAGTCCTCCCGACAGGCCTCAGCACATCCTCAGACTGTAGTAACCCTCATGACCAGCTCTCGGCTGCTGGTGCTGGGGCTGGGCTGTGGGGCTCCGCGAGGCTCCTGGGCCCTCAGATGGCTGAACAGCTGGAGAAAGTTGTATGCATAGTGCTGGTAGGACGGCGGGTCAGACATCCCGTTGCTCTGGGAGACAGAGTTCTGTAAGTCCAGCCCTGCCCCCGCCAGTGTCCCTGTTCCACCCGCCCCAGCTCCACCTGCAGTCCCTGTCCCTGTCACTGCTGCCATGGCGATCATTTCCGCAGTGGGGGTGACCGCGGCCTCAATGGCAGCGACCAGCGAGGAGGTGGATGGTGACGCATCCGCCCCGGCCTCCACGCGCTGGTGCAGCAGCGACAGAGTCCACTCCCTCTCGCCGGCTTTGCCGTCCTGGCTGTCCTTGGATTTGTCATAGTTCAGAACCTTCCACTGCTGGTTGACTGCCTGCCAGCGGTGGAATATTCGGAACACGGAAGGTCCCTCGTGCACAATCAGAGCTGCGGGGGCGAGACCAGACAGAACAGAGAGTGAATGACAGACTAATACACAAGTGACCAGAAGCATAAATATCCATGCACTGTATATCCAGCAGAAGATGAAACATTTAACCATATTGATGTTTCACATACTGTAATACATTTTAAAGCTAAAGTTATGAAAGTGCCTCAGCAATAGAGAAATATGCAAGAATCATGACTCAGACTACTATCCAAAATGTGTAAAAAAAAAGTAAAAGTTATAAGTAAAAGTTAGAAAATATAGATCCTATTCGACCATCTGTATTTGAATGTTTCTGAATCCCCCCTCACATTCTCA
The DNA here is from genome assembly GCA_017657215.1 of Limnothrissa miodon. NCBI lineage: Eukaryota > Metazoa > Chordata > Actinopteri > Clupeiformes > Clupeidae > Limnothrissa > Limnothrissa miodon. The sequence continues at coordinate 31,153 of JAGFZM010001753.1, read as the reverse complement.
CTGTCACTGAATCCAAATGACTCTAGTCTGTTCTACACGAGCTAAGCCTTCAGTACACCTACACACACTGCTAAGGTTGCCACACGTTCTGGTTTTCCCGGGATTGTTCTCTTTTTTTAATGTCTGTTCCGGAAAATTGATAATCTTTCCCGGGGACACCAAATGTCCCATTTTTTTTGGTGCAAAGACACTTTTTTTAGGTATGCCTATTCCCTAGTTTCACTTTTAATAAAATCTACGTTCTGCTCATGCAATCCTAGACTACTATTTTTCTTACAGTATCTTGATCCAGCTGTCAGAGCATGCACTTATTTGATTGGTTAATGCAAACCTGCAAAATTGAATGTTTCCATTAACACATCAGCATCACCTAGCAACTGCCACAAGCAGAATTTTCAAAAGAGTGAAGGAATGCGGGTTAGTTAGATTGGAGACTGCCTAGTTAAAAATAAATTTCCGTTCGTCTTGGTTTGTTTAATTTAAGTTAATGGGGGACGAGACGGACAAGGAGGATGCACAGTCAATGTCAGGGCCAGTGGCAATGAAAAAGAGGTACACAGTTTACAACGGCGACTGGGTGAAAACTGGCAGCTATTCGGAGTGGGTAAGGCCTACCCAAAGTGATCCATTCTCTGCCACTTGTGTTTTGTGCCCAGCCAAAATCTTGAGTATCTTGCAACATTCTTTGCTAAATTAATCTATCCACAGTATAGGCCCACATGTAGGCTATAATGTAGGCTACATTATTGTTTTATTTTTTCTTTTATTATATTTATTTCTTAACTTAATTTTAATTTGTAATAAAGATAAACAAACATACAAATATATAATAGCATTGTATTTATTATTACAATATGACAGTGGTAGAAAGATTCTAGAGCGCTGCTGGCCCACCATATATTAGGAAGCAATGTGGTCTCCTAGCTTGCAGAAGAAGGAGTGTGTGTGTGTGTGTGTGTGTGTATGTTTTTGTTTTTCTGGGACCTCTCTTCTCGCCACATCTCCATCCAGCGTCTGTGCGGAGCCACAAGCATTGTTAAAGGAGAAGTCTGGTGTGGTTTGGACCTGGGCTGTACTGGAAGATGTTACCGAGTACAAACATATATCAAATTCCCACCTACGTTCACCCCCTGCATTCTGCAGTAAACCGTTTTTAGCCGAAGCTTTTATTAGCCTAACTTTGAAAGTACACCGGTAGTTAATTAAAAAGACAGTTTATACAGACTGTACCTTCATGGAATTTTACATTCGCCGCCATCTTGAAATTAAGCCGAGATAAGTCGACTGCGGAGTTCCGACGAACAAATACGATAGGGAAACAGCTTTGAAATAAACTCTGTAGAAGTTCTTGGATTCGAGCTGAAAATATATGGAGACTGTCTACATGAGCACTAAAGCACCAACAAATTTAAAAGAGATTGGCCAGACATGTATAAGATTGTAAGCTGCCGCTACTCACGAATCTCGCGGGTTGAGCGTGTGAAGGAGGAATTGCCGGTGTGTTCAGGCTACATCTGTAACGTTAGTTGTCAGAACGGAGAAGACGGTCTTGAAGAGCAGACAGAATGGTTTGCCTTTGCGCATTTCCAGGTTGTGGCAAGAGGATGAAGAGCTATAATCTGGAAACTTTTCACAGGCTACCTCTACGTGAGCCAACTTTGAAACAGTGGCTTGTTGTTTTGAAAATCGACGTCGAGACACCTGTTGATATTCTAAAACAAAGGGATTACCGTGTATGTAGCCGACATTTTGATGCAGATGATTTCACTGTGCCTACAATGGGATCAAACCCCCCAAAACGTACACATCTGAAGAAAAATGCCATCCCAAAAGCAACGCTAATTACTCCAGAGGTATGTATGAAATAGTTTGGTTAATTGCATGTAAATCACACCTGTGGAATCGTGTAACGGTATCACCAAACTTTGTGCTTGGTAACAATTCACTTAGCTTTGTATTCTGGTATGCTGTTGACATATTATGATAACGTTACATTTATTTATTAGCATCCGAAATGTAGTTTGAGAGGAAGGAGTGGGTGAGGGTTGTTTTATAATGCATTTGATAATGTGTGCATGGGGGGCCTTGAATGTTTTCCTGGTAAGATAACCTAGCCGAACGTGACTTTGGGTCTGCTGAGGTGGGGGAACTCTTCCACTGTATATACTCGGGCTCAAATAAATAAGGACGGCCATCAAATTCAAACGCGTCGTCATCAAATTCCTCATAAGACTCGGTGTCCTCATATTCTGCCATCCTTGCATGATTTGCCATCTACAATCGCACCTAGTCCAGTCCACGACTAATGCAAATAGTTTCGTGACTAATCAGATCACTGTACAGGACGTCTTACGCGAGATTCCCATCACTGAGTAAAACCTTTTACAAGTTACATTCATAGGCCTACAGTTTTTGGTATGGTGCTCTTCATTCTCAGCAGTAGACTTATCTAGGCTTAATTTCAAGATGGCGGCGAACGTAATATTCCATGAAGGTACAGTCTGTATAAACTGTCTTTTTAATAAAGTACCGGTGTACTTTCAAAGTTATCATTGTCTCGTTTTAAATGTCAGGGCCCTCAGAAGTCTACCTATGAAGTGTGGAGTTACTTTGAACCTTTTTAATGGTGTAAAAATAGCGATTTAGCTGCATAGGCACAGTCATGCCCCTATAGCTAGCCGTGTAAGGTTAATGAAAGCTTCGGCTAAAAGCGGTTTACTGCGGAATGCGGGGGGTGAACGGAAGTGGGAATTTTATATATGTTTGTACTCGGTAACATCTTCCAGTACAGCCCAGGTCCAAACCACACCGGACTTCTCCTTTAAGCACACAACACCCCCATCACTTCCCCTCCCTGCCCTCAGGTAGCAGGTAGCTCTGTACTCCTGCCTGCACCTCCAGAACAGGGCAGAGCTTCTTCCCTCTGGCAGCCAGTCTGTCAGACAGCCAAACACGCCATGCCCTATTCACGCGTCAATGGAACACATTCTACTGCATTCGTACTGTGCTGCTAAATGCTTTATAACCTACAGCTCACTGTGAACTTAAACAATCATATCACTCTAGAATCTTTGGTGGTAGCCTATCCCACACACACACCAACTGTCGTCACGGCCCCGCCCCCACCGCCCCCTTGTCCCGTTTTTTCTCAAATCAAATGTGGCAACCCTACACATTGCATTCAATAGCGACTCTCTTCTTTGAGCTGCTGGCTTACAATACGAATGTATTTGGACAGCAATTACTCAGCCATACACAACCATTGCAGAGTTTACTTATGATTCTTTATACAATGCCGTTTTTTTCCCACTGAGGTAGCAGGCGGGAGATGGGATCGGTAATGAGACAATCTCTCACTTACTGTTGGGGTCCTTCAAAAGACCCATGTCTCTCATAGATGAATTATCATCACACTCTGAATCATTCCACCAGAGCTCTAACCCAACCTCGGAGAAGGGTGAGAAATTGATTCACCAGAGAAAAATCACCAACCCAGATATCTGGAGTTAATATGAGGAGCAGGAGATTACATTTACCTGAGCTCTTATGGAAGAATGAGTCAGAACCAATAAACCAATAAACATTGGACAGTTTATTATGTACTACATGGATTCTTTCAGCTGAATCTTAGACAGGGGATTCTCTTGCTTAGAACCATACACTTGCTTAGAACTACACATCTCGGCCACTGCACATCCAGTGTGTCACTTGGGAATGTTCTACAACGTGTGCATGACATCATGAGTGGCAGCACGGGCAGGATGAGTAATCGTTTATCGAACCAAATATTATCACATACTATCGCATCATATAACAATCACAATCAAGACTGGCTTCATACTTGACTCTGGGTCTGCACTCCTGTCTTGAGACACACACACGTAGACGTGTAAGATCGGCAGGGATTTGTTCAGTGTTCAATAAGCAGATATACTTTTGCACTGGGATCTGTGTGGGGCACCATTAGTTTTTAAAGCCTTGTTAATTTTTCATAAAATGATACAAAAGGCTGCATGTTAACTGCATTGTCATTGATTTGAGGTGTACTGTAGTACCTGACAAGGATCAGTAGTTATTAGGTAATTGTGTCCTTCAATCCTGCTTAATCCATGTACAAAATGATTTCCAGGTGGTGCTGCATTGCTATTTCATGCAGTACTTGGGAACTGTTGGCAGTTAGGCTGCAGGATTCCTGATAATGTTTACTAGCGTGGGGCTAAGCTCACCCAAGAGCACTGTGATAGCATGTCTGGATTTGATATTGTCCTGCACTCCACCCCTTCGCTCTCTCTCTCTCCCTCTTTCTCTCACACACACAAACACACACTCTCTCTCTTTCTCCCTTTCTCCTCTTTCTCTTTCTCCCTCATACACAAACACACATACACACACACACACTTTACATTACAGTAGCACTGTGGCAGAGCTTTTCACACACCCTCTCTATGTGACCCAGGCATTATGTGAGTCTTGTGTGTGTGCAAAGCCCAGAAAGTGAAATACTCGTTCCCAAACTTCCCTCATCAGTTCTTCAGCAGGCCCATCTATCATTCCCCCTTATACAGTTTCCTCTTTAAAAAAAAAAGAATAAAAAAAATATTGTGTGAAAAAAGAAAGAAAATCATCTTTTAGTGAGAGCCCACTGTCCATCTCTCACTGTTTTTTTTTATCCCTCTCCTTCTCCCTCCTCCCTCCATCTCCTGATAAGACTGAGGCCATATTGCAGTTGCTGCTGGTTCTTCACTTGCGCCGCTGTCTTCCAGGTGACAAGTTAATCTCCGTAAAGACGGAAGCTAATGATTCCTCCGCTTTGGTTGGCTTTCCCCACAGGACGTTATCCATCACTACACGAGTCCTTACTTCCTCCACTCTTCTGCTTCTTTTTTTCTCTCTTCCTCTATCTTTCTCTCGCTTTCTCTCTCCATCAGCCTCGCTCTCTACCTCCCTTTTTCTCACACACTATCTCTGTTGCATTCTCTTGCCATCTTTTCACCTCTTACAGACACACACACACACACACACACAAACACACACTTCTCATCACTCTTACCAACCCATTTAATTAGACACACACATAGACACACACACACGAAATACTGACTCAGAAAGATAGATAGACACATACTGTACTCAGTTTTCTTTTTGTGATTTTTTCCATCCCGCCTTTCCTCTCATCTGTCCTTTTCACTTGCTCTCTATCCCATTCCTTTCCTCCACCTCCATCATCCCCTCTCTGCAGTTGTATTTTTCTTATACAGA
>JAGFZM010001753.1:0-20894 GCA_017657215.1 Limnothrissa miodon | reverse complement strand
TTTAATGTAAGCATTTATGGCACAAAATTATGTAATGTGATAACTACATTCAATTGTTGCATTTACTCCTAATAGGCCTGAATAGACCATGTGAACGACAAAACAAAAACACTATTACAATGCAATTCATAAACATCGCATGACACCATATGGCATATTAAAACAAAAACCTATGGGAACACGTATGGCGCTAACACTTACGTAATATACACATTTGCTATTTTAGTCTGTGTGTTTATAGAGTCTGTTCAAATGTTGTTATTCAGCTATTCTGTTTTCCATTTAGAGTAAATGACCCAATCTGTGTAGCCCTGTGTGGGGCCTTTTGTAGACAAAACAATCAATTCATTAAGCTGCCACAGGTTTACTCAGCAATAGCATTTCCATAAACTTCTCCCTGTGGTGAAGATAAACAGCCTTTACTGGAGTGGATGGTCCTCAAAGACTTATACACATACAAAAATACAGTAATACATTTGGTAGGAAGAATTCACATCAATCCTGAGGCATCAGGAGACACACTACCATCACACCCCTCTCTGTCTATCTCACTGTCTGTCTCGTTTTGAACATACAAGCACAAAGCACAAAGGAAAAACCCATACACCCACAGAATCATTCCCTTTACATGCATCTGGATTTCTATAAAACATGTAACCAAGGTTTCACTCACTGTAAACGGATAGCTTTAAAAACTCCAGCCAACGTGAAAATTTCTGAAAACTCCACTATGTGTAACGTGGGAAGGAAAAAGAGAGTTTTAGGTAGTGATGTTTCCTCCTCTGTTTGCTGATTTGTGGTTGGCGTTCTATATGTTTGACAATTTCCTGACAGCCTCTCTTTGTCTTTGAGCATTTTTAAAATTGAGTACAAAGAACATACCTGTTTCTGTTAAATAGCAGGTACGTGTAAACAATACACACACACACACACACACACACACACACACACACACACAAAACACACATTTGTCCACACTCTCAAACACAGACACACTGACACAATCTTTGAAACCACAGAAAACCAAACACACCCTAGACTTACACTATAAACAGAACACACACATAAACACACTCACAAACATATAAACACACTCACACAAACATACAAACACAAAATCAAAGAGCCTCTTACTCACCAATACACACCACATCCATGAACCCATACATGCCGTAGCAGATCTGGAAGAGCAGGTCTTGGCGTTGCCACTTCGCCGAGGGACTCAGCGATGACCAAACCAGCCAGGAGATGCTAGCGATGAGAAACAACGAACCCAAGATGGCCGCCGCTATTTGCACCTTCTCTATCACCGTCAATGAGATGGCCTGCCACTACACCAGACAGGAAACAGGGCCAGTAAAAGTTTTTCAGTTTTACACTAATACCTCTTTCAAAACAACTGTACATTTGATCAGTATTGGGGTTCTCAGTTTCTAAATATATTATGTACAGCATAGGATGAGAAGCACTCAATGGCAGTGCAGTTTTATTGGGTTGAAAACATGAGAGCCATGAGTGATAATAGAAAATAAAAGTGGTAAAGAAAGAAACTAATTTTATAAAACTAAGAATCCTTACAAGACTGTGTATGATGACTAAGCGAATATAGCAACCTTGAGCTAGGGGTTCACTTACTGTTTCTTTGTGGTCCGGGTAAATAGAAGCCCTAAACCCTCAAAGACTTAACTAGCATAATGCAATATTGAAGTCAAGCCCAGACAGTTAAATTTGTGGGAATTCGGGGCAATGAAGAACTTAAAGGGCTCATAGGATGTCAAACCACATTTCCCTTGTTATTATTGAATTCAGGTAGCTTAAGGTATCCATCCAATGGACCATAGCAAAACTTCAACACTGTCTCCCGCCTCCTTCTATATGTAAATTTTAAACTAGTTTTCACCAAGCTGAAATGGGCCAATCTAAAAAGAGGCTCGCAGACATGTAAGATCAATTGGACCCACCTCTTATACTTGCATGGTCCAATCAAAGATCGTTTGCAACCGTCTCTGGTCCAATCCCTTTGTTGCTTCATGAATTGCCAGGGGGGCAGGAAATAGGAATCCTTTTGTTCTAGCCTTTTTAAATAAGCCTACATAAGACGCTCTAGCAGTGCTCCTGGGTCACTTTCAGACGCACAAATTTGCATACGTTATTATTGAGCCTCAAAGAACTATTTCTGATGGTCAAAAAATGTATTCTATGAGCCCTTTAAGATTCAGTTCACTGTCCCACTGCAACTCCCAGCAACTTGCATAATTTACTTGCAATTTCCTTGCAACCGCAATGTAAAGTTGGTGGTTTACCTGCATGGGGTTCTTGGTGCTGATGGCGATGACCTGGTACTTGTAGTAGCAAAGCTCACAGGCCCAGGAGCCTCTCTCACTGATCCACTTGATCAGGCACGGCTGGTGCGTGCTGCGCACGGATCCACTGCACCGGCAGGGGTTCAACAGCTCCCCCTACAGTTAGGGAGACACAGGCACTCAGTCAATGGATCCTTCAGGTCAAGAGACCTAAAGGGTGTTTGACAGTGTCAAGTGTCAAGTCAGTGTCTTGAAAAGTTCAGATGGAAAGGTCCTTCTCATTATCAAGTAAAAACAAATCAAGCCAAAATAATCCAATTGGAGTTGGACAGATAAAGCTGGTCAAAATTGTATAAATATATTTCTGGAAATTAATTGCATATGGACTTAGCATCTTAAGTCTTCAATAACAAGATGAACTCCAAGACATTGCTCATTTGTCTCCAGGAACAACTTACAATAATTTTAACATTTCTTTTTTTGCCAGTGGGATGACCAGAACTTGTTACTGATGCAGCAGGAGTCACAGGTGGCGCATGCTGAACAGTACTGAGTGGACCTTTACAGACAAGCTCTCTTATAAGAATATTCAATCATTAGCACATTATGAATTTGAGACAATAATAAGGTAACAAATTGTCATATACAATGTACTGAATTTGGGAAGTAACTTGCACATTACTGATTGAAAGGGTACCGCTTAGACTCAGATACAAGAGTGGAATGCTAAATTCTACTCAGTCAAAGGATTCCTGAGGACAGACACAAACTATATGTTTTACAGTGTTAATAGTTGAATTAGTTAGATGTTAACCTCCAAGTGCATTCCAGTTTGCAGTGCCTCAAATAAGAAAAGTTTATTTGGATCTTGTTCCCCTTGATGCAGAGCAGGGATTTGGGGAGAACTCGCAGCCTCTCTCCTCATTAAATATCTTTCAAATGAACAGCATTTCTAATTGAGCTCTGACTCCCAGACATGCCTTGTTAAACCTGCCTAAAAATAAAAAAATATATTTTTTTTTGACAAACCTGCTAACAGATGAGAAATACTTCTTAAAGCTTTAGCCCTTAGTGGCTGAGAAGGGTCCTGAATGTTTAATCCCAAAGATCTTCATATTGACCACACAGACACAGACACAGACACAGACATACACACACACCACCACCACCACCACAGTAGACACAGGATTATGAAGGTAAATGTGATCAGTTGCATTTTATTATGTGAACAGTTCGATTTCACAGGAAACATCTAGCTATTCTAACATGTAGTTCTAATGAAGGACAAGCCTTTCAAGGAGACATTTGTCATAACGTCTGTGCCCTAAATGTCTGTTTACTCATGTAGTGTTTCTTCTCACCTCTGACTCATGTGTGAATGCACTCGTGTCAAGCAAATGTTCGTCGACAAAAACAACAATAATAAGGTCACAACAAAATGACCAAATATGTATCACAGGATTGACTGATCATGATTTGCCTAGAGACTTGCTTCTTTTATTTACCAGCAAGGAAAATACATCTAATAAACAACCATCATTAAAGGATGCTAAATAAAAATGACTTCCTGTTCTAGTCTATATATTTCAGCATTTTTTTTATTTATTTAGGCCTTCAAAAAAATCCAAACTCCCTCCGTTGAGTGAGAATTAATATTCTAGGGAACCAAGAGACATCCACCGAATAATATCACACAGCAATCTGTCACCATCATTACGGACGCCATACTTCAAAACTCCTCTCGGTGGACAGAGACTGACATTTAGTGCCACTGAAATATGCTTACGTCCATTTTTCATATTGTAGGGAATGTATCCTTGGCGTCGCCACACACACACACACACACACACACACACTCACTCATACACACATGCAGTAAGGGCGGGCACGTCAGTGTGCACTCACACCCTGCTGTGTGGCAGGTGTCACAACACATTTAGCTGCGGCTGAGTGTCACGTTGGGGCAGCTCAGCTCTGTTTGGACAGGAGTACACACACACACACACACACACACACACACACACACACACACACACACAGACACACATTTAGTTGCAGCTGAGTACCGCATTAGGTGACATGACTTGGTTTGGACTGGATATGGGACACATATTTAAACAGGACACAGGTTTGGACTGTAAACTAGGAGAATAGGATGCCTGCTTAAAGCAACACTAATTGTGTCTGTTACATTATATGACTCAATCACAGCAAGCCGGGAAGAAATGCATGTCTGAGTTTTTATATTACATTTGGATTTTTTTTTCTGTTTATAAGACCACAGGGAACCAGAAGTATAAATGCAGACACACACACTTACATAAAAACAGATGTATATAAAAATGTGAAGGTTGTGATATGTGTAAGTGTAGTTCAGCTTCATCTCTGTTTAAAGGGACTTATAGGTCCTATGAACTGAACAGTTCTTTGGAATTTTGGTTAGGCAGGAAGTAGCGACACATGTTTCTCTCATTACTAGCAGCACAGGCACAGGAAAGAGGCCTAGAGCAGCATACCAGTCCGGGAGACAACACACACACACACACACACACACACACACACACACATCAGAAGAATCATACTGTTTACTTTTTAAAACCACATACGCTGCCACAGAATACCACCCAAGGTCACCTCCTTTTGACGGACCACTTTTTCCACACACATCAGCAGTGGTGGTATCTCAGATAGACCCCTCAGATAGAACACATTTCTGTCCTCTTTGTCTCACTTTAACACACTTTTCTATTTTCAATCCCTCTCTCTCTCTCTCTTACAGTAAACACAACTCTCTCTCTCCCTCTTTCTCTCTCTTAAACACAACTCTCTCGCTCTCCTGCTCCTCTGGTTCTTGTCCAGTGTTACAGGCTGTTACATTTCTGAACTGAGCCACATGGGCATCTCACACTGCGAGCCTGGAGGCTATCAGTGACAGAACAACACCCCCCCCCCACCCCACCCACACACACTTTACACCCACCCCCCCCCCCCCCACCCCCACCCTCGTCCCACCTCCTCTTCCTCTTTCCCCAGTGGAGAGAGGAAACTGGGAGGAACAGAGAGCAAGGGAAAAAAATCTTTTACAGATGGTCGCAGTGGGAGTAGCTTGGCATGAGGCGTGTGTGCGGAGCGGTTGTCCAGTCCAAAGGCACGCAGCGCAGGAGGGAGATGGACTGTGGCCAGTAGCAGAGCCTGCTTGTGGTCTTGTACCGCCACACGGCACGGGTGCGCAACAACGAGCCACAGAAATGCCACTAATTACTTCAGTCGCTCGGGTATGAGCGACCTGCCCTCTCTCTCTTCCTCTTTCACTCCCTGTCCCTCACTCTCTCTCTCTCTCAATCCTGCTCCCTCTCTTTCCCAAGGGTCCATTTGGGAGGAATGTGGGAATGAGGAGGGTTGGACTGTTTAAGGCTCACAGAGAATTCTCTGCCATGGCCTTTGTAAATGAGCCCTTCTGAAGTAAAAACAGAAATCATCTCTCCTTTGGATGTGTGCTGGCAGGAGTCTCTACTTACAAAGCCACTTGTATCAGACCCTCTAATGAGGAGGCCTTGGAAACATTAACCCATTAACCCATTAACCCATTTGTAGTTAATAAACTACAAACCAAAGTAATGTCTGAGGAGACGGTGGAAAAAAAAAGTGAAACATGTGAAAAAATGATGTGTGTCGAGCTATTTAATCGGCTGAATAGTTCACATACAAAACAGTTGACTCCAGGACATCTGACCCGGATCCATTGCGCACCCAGCTCACATTTGCCTTGGATGAAGCCCAGGTCCATTACAGTACGACAGATCCATCACCTGAGTTGCGTTTAGGCAGGTGGACAGGCGAGAAAAAGCTAAGTACCAGCAAAATGCTGTCTAAGCCATTTTAATGATGAAGACATAACAGGCCAGTAACTGAGTATCGTCAACCATACCAACAGCATGAGAGAGGACTAAAGTCCTCATTGGAGCTCCTGCATGTTGCCAGTGTGTTTGGCTTCACGGCTCCCTCCCTCCACCTCATGGAGAGCAATGCTCAGTAAACCTTATCATCGGTCACCAGAGCATGACTGAAACTGCCTTCATTATTTGATACTGTATTGTGCAAATGGAATGTCCCGTTCAAGTGATCCCAATTACTAAGAGGCTCTAAATCATCCTGTTTGTCTGTTTCACGCCCCTCTAACTGGACCCGTGATAAGCTTCAACACCAGAGTCAGATGAGATTCAAAGCGATGCCGCATCGCCCCGGCAACAGTCGTCCAGAGTTACCTTTGTGAAAAGGCTTATTATGACAGCTGATCAAAATAGGACCCATGCAGCTCCTCTGAAAGGGATGAAAGAAAGAAAAAAAGACACTGGCTGGATGTCAAAGGGAGCGTAACAATCTCATAGCAAATAATGTGATGTCGCCCCATGCTGAGCGCTGCTCTTAAGTCTTAATCTCACTACTTAGGGCTTGATCCGTTAGCCGTTAGCTTCTGTGACAGGCAGCCTCAGTCACCTTCTCTTCGTCAGCGCTGAAGTGCATGTCGGACCGCATATGGATTGACAGTGGGGCATGTAACAGGATTTACACATGAATCCCAACTGGCCCTTTCTGCTTCATCACCCCGAAAGGTCCTCAGATGCACGAGTCACTTCCACAGACAACCTAAAATGGCGAGTTCGTTTTGGAGAGAGAGAAAGGGGTGGAGGGGTAGGGGGAGAGGACAGAAACTGCTGTCAATTGCACGGGGGACTGTGACATTTTGCAGTGAATTGGGGGATCAAATTCATCCCGTAACCCTACGCTGTATGTGGGAGTTCAGCATCTGAGGCTCAGCCAGCCCTGTGAGCAGAAAGATGATCTGGATCCATTACAGGTCGATAAATAATACAAGAGGGCCTCGTCTCCGCTGGCTGTGTAGTGCACAAAACACAAACTCCACGGAGATTTCCCCTCACAAAAAAAAGAAAGAAGAAAACACCAGCCCATGACAAGGAAACAGGACAAAGATACAGTGCATTTCCCAGCACCCTCAGGGAGAAGTTAATGTGCCTATAATCACACCTTCAAAGACTCTTGAATTATGAGCAAGCGGCTGTACTCTTAAGGTTTCTCAGGAGCTGCTCTGTGATTGTAACCTGAAAACTCAACTGTTCTCCAACAAGCATGCAGACTTAGTTTTGATTCAAGAACACTGAGTGGAACCTTCTGATGTTCCCATGGACTGATGTCTAAGGGCAAACCAAAGCACGCTTTCATTGTAGTGTTACGTCTCCAATCAGTGTGAGCGAGCCCCATCTGCTCTTTGCTCAAGTCTCTCTGTCTGAGTCCCCTGCAGCAGGTGAGCCAGGATGAGCAGGTATGTGGCCTAATGGCCTAACAGATAAAAAGGCTTTTTTGACCTTATGCTCACATGCTTATACACTGGGCTTTTCTTTATTTCACTACTGACATTTTTCTACATTCCTTAAATATATATGATGATTTATATATCATATGCTATATATATTATATATATTATGATTAATATATATTATGAATCACTGTGTGTAGCCTCCCTTTCTGTGACTCGAGCTGTGAGCCAGGCGTTCTCGATGTCAAGAAATGAATGGATGAAGCCCCTTTCAGGTTGGATCTAAGGGTTTCTGTTGTTCCCATCCACTGAGATGCCCACACGGATATACGACAATCAATCAATTAATACATAACTCAAGGATACTTATCAATACCAGTCAGTACTCTTTTACAAAACATCCCAAACCTTTTCTCTATTGCTAGTGAGAGTCCCACTTGATTGAGTCTAAGCACGGGAGGCCATTGTCTCTGATTTGGATGACAGCAATGACACAAATGCACAACTGGTGTGTTTACCTGTAAGTTTGTTTTTGTGTGTTGGAGAGGGAGAAGTGAAATCAAGGGATGGAATGACAAAGGGAGAGAGAGAAAGAGAGAGAGAGAGTAAAAACAGAGAGAGAGGAAGAAAGTGAGAGTAAAAGAGAAAGATAGAGGGTGGGAGGCAGACTGATCGACCTGTCACAAGGCACCTCTGCAAGCAGAGGGAGATCAAAGAGAAGGCTGGGAAATTTTATTAATGAAACCAAGTGGAGACAGAGATGGAGCAGGGGTAGGAGGCTCTGTGATTGAAGGGCTGAGGGGTTTGCTGCCTGCTTGTGTGTATGGAGCTCAAGAGCCTATGAAACTCACTGGGGAGCCCGGCTGGGAGGGACGGGCTTACCGTCTTCCCGACTGTCACATCAGGCCCACTGAACAGACAAAGAGCGAGAAAGAGAGAGAGATAGAGAGAGATGAAGAGAGAGAGAGAAAAACCAAGAGACAAGAGAAAGCGAGAGACTAGCACGACAGAGGCAAATCAAAGTATTGCCATCTCACAAGGGACACTCTACCCACTCCCTGTCCACTTTCCTGCAGATGTTTCTGTTTTATTACACTGAGTGAAATGCATTGAGATAATAGCACACTAAAAAGAAAACAATTATTTTAGTGATAATGGTGCAATAAAAGAGTGAAGTAACAATAAAAACTGAAATTATATCCCCGGCTTCCTAAGATGGGAGGTGTGTGTTCAGGGTATCTGTACCACCAGCACATTTGGTATTCACCGCTGGTGCAGCAATTTCTGCGTTTTTACAATAACAAGGCCCCAAGTGCTGCAGGTTACAATTTCATAATTGCAGAACACAACCGTAAAAAAAAAAAAGAATAAATAACTAAATAAATAAATAAATCGATTGGTGCACAGTCTCCACTGAGACAGCACGCTCTCTCTTTATTCTTCCATCCCTGTCTTTGCCTGACAGCTCTGCAGAGAAAGCTTATCAGAGTCTAAACGTGATGTGTCTGACTGGATTAAAGCAAGCAGTGACTCCAGTGGTGAGCACGATTAAGTGGCACAGACGTGGCTGATTCCTGTGCAGAGACAACAGTGGGCCGCATGAGACTAAGTCTATAGGGCCATACTGAAACTGAGAGGAGAGGGAAGTGGCATCAGGTGTGTGCCTGTGTGTGTGTGTGTGTGTGTGTGTGTGAGGTTGCGTGTTCAGGATGGTGGGATGATGCAAGGTAACCAACACCATCCCAAAGCACCATCCCACATCCCACCAACAATTTGTGGACACCTGTTGTGATAATGGGTGTCAAATAGATACCAAACCTTGGAGCGGTGGTAGTCTTTTTGCAGCTAGTGCAGATGACAAGCAGTTGCATAATCTTGGTGTGTATGAGTGCATGTGTGTGCAATCGGCGTTGCCCTGCATGGTGCAGCCCTGCACAGCCTGTGTCCGCACGGTTATTTGACACATGTGTACAGAAGGTCTCATTCATTTGAAACATTTTTAGTTCTTTCATCAGTGCCCATTCATAACATAACATCCACATCCAGTGGGAAAGACTGTACTGAAAATATTCTTATCAGTTGACTTGACTACCAGGATCTGCTGGGTAAGATGCCTGGCTACAGACAGAAATTAGCCTATCAAACCATGAGCATGAGGAAAAAATATAAGGAAATAAAATCTAGCTTCTACAACAATCTAGATAAACAGCAAATGCTGAGATTTTATTAGGTTTTTATAGACCTAGTCCCTAGTCATAGTCCCCATACATTGCTCTTTTAAAAACTCATGGGGACCTGTTCCTGTAGGGCATTAAGCTTTGATGATAACGTACCAGGATGAAATGATCTACTGAACAAGGATGCTCTGCTTCTTTCTTCTACTATTCAAGTAGCCTTCCATGTAATTTAAAAAATACATCTGAAACTGATTTAAACTGTTCTTGTTCTGCCTTTGAATGACAAAAATGCTAAAATGACAAGAGCACAAAAAAGTAATGAATCTTCTTTTTGAAAGTGAGAATTCAATTGTGTATGTGGACAAGCGAATCTTAAATTTGAGGAACATTAGTACAAGCCACTGCCAAAATTATTCTGCACTAGCATGCAGTACAGTCATGAAAGACTATACTATTACACCGACTTCAAAAGTAACACGTGTCACTAAAAACGTTACCTGATCCAACAAATTAGAAGACGAGCCATGCTTGCGTTTCGCATTTTTGGGAAGAATGTATCCCAGAAATGCTCACGACACCCTTTTCCCTTAAAGCGTTTAGAGGGTTGTGTGTACGTCACCCATTCTAATTCCCATACCTGCTCCGGTCCCTGAAAACATATCCTGCACACCGGAGTCCTGATGCCGCTCGTGCAGCTGATGAGGGAGAACCGTTCCTCCCGCTTAGGGTAGTCGTCAGGGGAGTCCCTGAAATGAAATGTCTCCGAAGGTGCCTCCGCTACCGCCTCGGTCCACACCGGGGCTTCTCGGACCCCCTCTGTTTCCGTAGCCCCCTCTAGCTGCTGGGTATTCCACGGACTCGCCTGATTGCCTCGTATTAACGTATTGTTATTGACATGCGAGTTGCCTCCGCTCTCACGGCGCTCCGTCGTTTGTCCAATCATGGGGTTGAGTGTGGGTGGCGGTGCCGAAGGCGGAGGTGGCCTGAAAAGAAGAACCTTCAGGTCACTGAACAAAACGCAACAGCGGCTCTTCAGCATACCGGCGCTGCGTAGCATCAGATGTAGACTCAACAATGTCCGGCACCATGCAACGACACCGGGGACTAACAACATGTGCAGATTTCACTGGCACACAGATGAAATAAAGTTGTTAAAAGCCACAGAATGTAACTGATCATATCTTTTTAAATAATTCCTTCAGAGGTTTACACTGGAGAGTAGGTTGCCACTGATATACGGAGTTTCAGGAGATGTTTTGGATCCTATTGTGTTGAAACATCAGAAAAATCGGAATACACCAAATCCTACTGGTTATATGTCTTCTACAAGATGAAAAAGATGGATGCATTGGGGACTGAATAAGCGTGCACAAGAGGCAATAAGTGGTTGAAAAAAAGAAGTGATAAAAAAAGCGCTCCAAAAGCGTGCTTAGTCCTATTTCACCAGAGTCGATTTAAATAGAGCATAATTGGATTTTTGGCAGATTCCCACGTCGTCCCTGACGGTTTTGAATGAATGTTTAAAAAACAAACAAACAAAAGATATAAAACGACATTCATTTTACAGGTACCTCAGCACAGTATTTAGATGTCCGTAATTGATTTCAGTTCATTTAACCTGAAAAGAATATCTTCATCTTAGGCTATTTCATGAGCAAGTGAGTGGGATCGCAACAGTTAGCCTGAAGGTATTTCAGACGCCACGCAATAACATCCCATGGTTGTTAGGAAGACAAAACAGTTTCCCGGCCCCCATGTCGACTACTTCAGCAAAATCATGTAAAGTTGCAAATGTCTTCATCAATTAGACTTAACTCCTTGTCTCTGACTCCTGTTTGGTTCAGGTCGTGTGTGCTTCTGTCTTCCAGAATCACGATTTTCGGGAGACTCCAGGTGAGAGTCAAATCAAAACCTTGCTCGTTGGCGCTGGTCCAGGATCGCCGTGGGGGGCATTTTTAGTAGCAATTAGAATTCTGGAATCGATATCACATGCGCGCGATGCAGCAGCGAGGTGTATGCTGTCCCTAAGTCCGTGTCCAAAGACCCACAGAAACTGTCCCTGTGTATGGAATAACGGCGTGGAACCTGTGTTGGCGATAGCTCTGCGCTTATTGGGTAGCCTACCGAAGGATGCGGCAGCTTCAGCACCATTATTCCTGGGACAGCTCCCATACACGTCATACCACATGGAGGGAAGCTGATGCAGGGAGGGGGGCGAACAAGACTGCTTGATTTAGCAGATTTCTTAGATTAGCCAGTTTTTTTCATAAACGTCACCAATAATAGGCTAAACCCCACTCATCAAATCTCACCACTGTTGAAAATGAGTAAGTCTATCTGCAATCAACGCACATCATCTATGCACATTCGTTTTCTTGAATGAGAAAATTCATACTACGTTTATGTTCGTTATTCTTCTCTTTACTTTGAGCTCAATTATTGATTATTTCGATTTCTACAGCAAAGCTAAAATCCTTGAATAGGCTACTCCGCCTCAACTCGCCTAAAGCAACTGGGTTGGCAGGCAGGCTCTCGACCTGAAAACCATTTGCCAGTGCCAGTGCTACGAATTGGCAAGAAGTAATGACATAACAGTGTTCGGTTAAAACTAACTTTTAAAATAAATATGACAATAAGAAATGTTAAAGAAAAGATTAAAAGTACAAATCTGTTTCCATTTGATTTTACATCACCGAACCCTGAAATCGCTGTGTGCTTGCATTGGAAGACTCGTACGTCCATCGTTCTCTTTGGTTTGTTATGGTGTGGCGTCATATCCGTTAAGCGAAACCCGCGATAGTTGAAGTTAGCAAGAGTTTGCAAGGGTTCAGTCATGAGTTTTAAACAGGATTATCGATTTGTTTAAAATCTTTTCTGGTCAAGAGGTTTTAAATTTGTCGCAGCAAATGTAAAGGATAATGTCAGTTTACAGCTAACGTCAGTGTTTGTGTATGTTATGTACTGATTTACAAAGCCAGTGTATCTAACTTACGTTAGCTAGTGGTGCTAGTCAGCTAAATATAAACATTAAATGACGTTTGCCAAGAGAGAGAAAGAGAGAGAAATTTGGCTGACTAATTTCGAACTGTTTATTGACGGATTTATTAATTAAGTCGGTATTTAAAACGACGGTATTTAAAACCACTATATCTTTCCGTACACCCAGATCACTTTGAACAACTTGAACGTTACATTAGGCAACCTAATGTTAAGCGTTGGACTACTGCTTATCTCGTTATAGTTACCTAACAACAACGTTATGTATTTTATTGACTCACCATAGCCATAGATATATTGTTTCGTATGATTTTCCTGCAACTATGTCGACGTTAACGGCTGAGCAGCAGAAAAAGATAGAAGAAAATAGACAGCGAGCACTGGCACGGAGAGCAGAAAGATTGGCTCAAGGCGGTCGTCGGCAAGATACTGTATCAAGCAGCAACGTTAACGCTGGCAGTAGACCTCATTCTGCCCACTATGCCGGACCCCTGTCTACCAACTGTGTCCAAGTGGTGCCGTCAAATCCAGTCAATGAGAGGCCGATTGAGAAGTGTCAATTGGACAGCAAACCGGTAAGGTTTTAGATAAGACCATTATATTTCATTCAGTGCCCCAGGCTGAAATATGCGCGTAATTTATTTCAATTGATCTTAAAAGCCCATTCAGTGTTAAGTTGTAACGTTAACGTTGGGCAGAAAACTTTCCACTTCAAATGGTCAAAATGTTTGTTTCCTCTCTTAGGCTAAACCGTTAGACCAACTTCCCCTTAACAGGGGACCTGAAACTCACCAGAGGACAGTGTCAAATAGTGCCTCAACCTTTACACCCCCACATTCAAGAAATAATTTAGGCTTTAAACCACCACACCATTCATTGGGCACTTCAAACTTCAAATCACCTCAGTCTGTGGACGCTTTCAACCTTAATCTGCCCCAGTCTGTGAACACTTCAAGTTTCAAACCTCCACAATGTACAAATTTATCGAGCACTGGACCACCACAGCAAGCCAAGTCAGAAGATGGCTCCTCTGGTTCATCAGGAGTTAGCTACAAGACCGGAAGTTTCTACAGTTCAGGACCTCGCCTGACACTACCACCAGCTCCTGTTGTCACTCCAGCCACTACTTATGCCACTGCAGAGAAACGGCCACCCAAACCCCCAGACTCAGCAAATGGAGCACCAGCGAAGAAGCCTGCTATTTCAGTGAGGGGGAGATGTGTGTCTCACAGCACCGAGCGTTTCAGAGTAGAGGTCGGCTACCATGCAGAGCTCATTGCTGTGTTCAAGAATATTCCATCTAGAAACTATGGTTAGTGCATGTCAATACACTCATGCTGTTGTGGTAGTATAATACATGAAAAATTATGACACTAAAAATCGCAGTAGCCTTCATAATGTATTTTTGGGGAATGTATACAATAATATATACTAGACTTGTATGTCTCGAGACCATTTTTGCGTGGTCTTGGTCTTGTCACAGTCGGTCTTGGTCTTGTCTCAGTCTCGCATCACTCTTGTCTTGGTCTTGTCTGGGTCGGGAAATTTACTGCCAACAATATCCACACTAAACATAGCGTTGGATAACGCAACATTATTATTGTTATTGTAATTAATGTTATTTCGCATTTCATACCTTTCAAATGCAGCATTTTTAAAAACAACCAATCAGTGGCATACGTTTATGTTGTTGTGATTCAACTGAGACTGAACCTCTGACCTCAGCATGCTGCTCTTATTAAATTGATGCAAGTAACATCAGCACTAGCCGTTTGTTTGTTTGTTTGTTTGTTCGGTCTCGACATTGTCTTGGTCTTGACTCGATCTGTCTTGGTCTTGGTCTTGTCTTGGTCTCGGTTAAAGCGGTCTTGACTACAAGTCTGATATATACAATATATATTGTGCCCAGTACATGTGCCAAACTTGTATTGGCCACAAAATTAGCATGTACAACAAGCCTTAAAAATATAGAAAAATCATATTTTTCCAATAAAATAGCCTTACAAGAAATTCAGAAAAGCAATCTTGTTATTTTTATGTTAAGAAAAGATTATTGATCTTCTTATGATAATATATCCATACATTGCTAACCTATAGTCTTTAAATTTTCCTAATTAGATCCTGCAACGAAGATGTGGAACTTCAGTCTGGATGACTACAGCCAACTGAGTAAGGCCAATGCTTTATCTGTTTGTACAGTACTTTAGGTGGACTGATGAGACAACGGATGAGACACTGTCCTCGTTCAGAGGTCTCAGAGGCTCTTTAAATAGTTTGTTTTCTTTTGTCCTACCACAGTGGCGGAAGTTGCCAGCATCCCGGCGGTGGCCCTGAGACCACTGGAAGGCATGGAGGGTTTGGACGTTGCCGTGGCAACGAGCCACGCACGGAATGCGGCAGCACTCTCGGCCCTCATGAAGCTGTGTCAGGGCTGGCAGAAGCCTGGTGCCAGCATCCGTGGACAGTGCGTCCTCACAAGCCGCTCCCGTTTTGAGGTGGACGTGCCCTACCATGCCGATGTCATCGGGGCCTTCAAACAAATGCCCTCGAAGAACTACGGTGAGAGGGACTCACGGGAGTGTTTTTGGGCAGCTAAGATCAGGATTTGGGTTAACAAGAGAAAACAGAAAGTCTGGCGAGTTGTAGATGATAATAAAAAGCATTTCTTTGTATTCATTCAGAAATACTGTGGATCTGGTTTGTCTTCTCCTATTTTGTACCATCATGTGTATTGCATTGAATAACACTCTATGCTCGTTACTGACATCCAGTACTTCTATTTCAGACATGAAGAGCAGGAAATGGAGTTTTCTCCTGGAGGATTATGGGAAACTCAGTGAGTATGAGCGCTCACATGCGCCGCTGGGAAGAGCCACTGGTCTGGTCTCTTGCTTTCCAAGACGCTAATCCTTCCCCTCCATATGTCTCCCCACCACCTTGCAGCCGCTGGGATTGCAGCATGAGCGTCCCAGCCCTGCGCCGCGTCATTTAGCAGACTCTATTATCCACTGACTGCCTGCTTGCCTGCCTGCCACTGTGACTTAGAGTAGAGCAAAGTCATTTATTTCAGCAGGACAACAAACAGCGTACAGCCTTTGGGGGAATGCAGACTAGTCTTGCCCAACCACACACAAATCAGTCCCAAATATGAAGCGAAAGATCAAGCCAATATGGAGTCTGTCTGTTCCATCAAGGCTACAGCTGTTTCCCTCTGAGATCTAACTGATGTGCTCCATTCATTAAAGCTCAGTCAGTGGAGCTTTGGAACTGTGAGGCAAATTCTGATCTCAGCAGGGAGCTGATTGCTGTCACAAGTGACAAGTGCACATTCCTCTTCACTAGCATGCCTTAATTATTGATTCAATTACTTACCCTCTGTGCTTTATTTAACAGCAACACTCATTCATTCTTTCATTCATTCTTTCTTTCTTTCTTCCAAAGTTGTCTTCTGATTTTATACATTCCCATGTGTGAAAGTCATGATTTAAAACAAAGATTTTCCAGTTTATGTTCATATCTAAAAACATATGTAAACATTCATGTACTAAGAAAGATATGATCTTCCACATAACAGTATAACTATACACAATGTGTTGAAACTAATTCCACAAAGAAATTATACTTTCATGGCGTTGTCCAAGAAATTTTGTTGGGGGGACAAAAATGAAAGTTCACATATGTATATTCTAGTACACATTGATCTCTTAAATATTTGCCTGTCTGTTAATTATCTGATCTACCCATTTGCCTATATTGTGTTGGCATGATGTTACTTATATCCATATTTGTTTTGTTTTGTTTGTAGTGGAGGTACTAAATGGGATCCCGTCAGTGGAGGTGGAGCCTCTGCCCAGGGCAGTGGTGCAGACCTTCTCTGCCCAGTTTGAGAAGAGTGTGTCCCGTGGCTCTGGGCCCAGCGAGGCCCCGGATGCCAACCTGGATGAAGTGGATGCCACCCTTGCCAAGAACCTCATGCCCTTCCAGAGAGTAGGCGTCAGGTAGATCCTTCTGATCTGTATTTTGATTAGCCTGTCTAAATGTCAGTAGGCTTTGAGTTTGGATTCAGTGGCAAAAGTGTCACATGCCAAGGGATTGTTCTAATAAGATTATGGCTAACAAGAGGGTATTAGGATATGGAATAGCAGACGAGGTAGAAGTAGAGGTATCTTGTCCAGGATATCTAAGTGTTACAGTGTTTCCCATAGTCTAATATTTCTAGATTTTGCCATGCCATAGTCTAAATATAAAATGTGAAAAAATATTCCTGCCATAAAACATTAGCTGCCACTGTTTCAGTCAGGCAAACATGTTGCATTACTTCATATTACTTCATATTACTTGGGTGCTGCTAACTCAGGCCTGTTTTGATGTAGAAGAAATGAACATGAAGTTGTTACAAACTTACAGCACGCTACTTCTAGATTGTTGTTTTATATTTAGGTCTATCAAAAATCCAATTTTATGTCAAACCATTGGCATACTAATTCCAATGTCAAAGAAAGGAAATATTTTTGCAACATTTTTGACGTTAGCACTTCTGATAAACAGTAATTAGCTACCAGAGTTGTTAAAACTACTAAGCTATTTTTGTAGCCCTTGTTCCAAGCCCATACAGGAGAGTTTATATTGGCTGTACGAACATTGTACCTTCCAAAGCTCCCATAGGTAAATTACTGTATTGTATTCAATTAATTATTAGCACTGTGTGTTTTTATGTGTGTTTTGAAAAACGCGACCCATATATGCTGTGGTATGGTGAGGCAATGACGCGGTGCGGGAACAGTGCAGAAACGATAAACAGTAACCTCATTTTAACACTTTAAATGCAATGTGCATATGTGCAGTACACATTAACTTATCACCAGTAGGCCTATACTGACATTGTTATTATGCAGCATGTATTATAATGTTCTATGCAGCCAAGATCAACTTGAACTATTATTATAATTGATATTATTATGTTGTCTTCAGTAAAACGTCTCAAACGTAGCAAGTTGCCAAGTTGTAGGCTAGGCATCAAATTCTAGTGTCCACCAGAAGGCAGTGTATGAGTCCGTCACTATGGTTACATGAACATCAAATTCGGTAGGCCTGTAAGATCAGTATTCTGGTTAAAACGGTTTTAAAAAGATCCTGAATAATAGCCAACATGTGTGGAAGAGTATTGGAAGTGCATACCGGAATATTCCTAAACACATATGTATTATATTCCGGTTAGATCAACGTCGCCTACAAAGTTGTATCGTGCCATCATCCC
Source organism: Limnothrissa miodon (assembly GCA_017657215.1). Classification (NCBI taxonomy): domain Eukaryota; kingdom Metazoa; phylum Chordata; class Actinopteri; order Clupeiformes; family Clupeidae; genus Limnothrissa; species Limnothrissa miodon. The sequence goes on along the minus strand of JAGFZM010001753.1, from coordinate 2,825 downwards.
TTTTTAAACTGGAATATTCCCTGCATTTAAAATGAGTCAGGGTCAGTAGACTATACACGGACTAAAGGTTAAGTCCCCCCCCCCCCCCCCCCAATTTTTATTCCTGAAAATCCAGAAGAATCACATCTGGCAAGATTCGACCATTTTGATTGGCTAATAGGTTAGACACTCAAATGTCAGAGGCGGGGAAAAAACCTCAGACTCCTGAGGTTAGGTTATTGCGGGAGTTAAAACCTTCAGACTCCTGAGGTTAGGTTATTGCGGGAGTTAAAACCTTCAGACTCCTGAGGTTAGGTTATTGCGGGAGTTAAAACCTCAATGTCGATGCGATAAAGGTTAATCATGCAGCCCTTACTGGCTAATTACCCTGCACTTGGTGTTGAGTCAAAATATCGGTTCTCTTTCAAACTCTCCCACCAGGTGAGCATGAAGCCTGTGTTTGCCTCAGCCTGCCCTGGGCAGTGGTCCTGCAGCTGCACTGCTTGGCACACATGTGTGTGTGTGCATCCCTGCGCTGCCATTTATTTGTTGACTCAGCTGAGTCTAGACACAGCGCTGCGTACCCAGACAATGCCAACATATGGGAGGGCAAAGCTAGTGAGCCGTCAGAGGAGCTCCATCCCGAGGGCTTGTAACCATGAGATAAATTAATGGCTTGAATAGTCTGTACTGAATGGCGGGGTAATGGCATCTGATTGAATCACATTAATAATGGCTGGAACTCCGGAGCTATTAAATTCTCTAGGGAGGAAAAGCTTCAGATCTTTTTGTCCTTTTTAATGTATGACCTTTTTGTATAATACAACAGGGAAAATCCAGTTTGTGGAGGTGTTGGATAGATCTTGTGATCTGTGATTGACCGATATTAAGTCTCTTATCTAACGGACAGACAGAGAGACAAATTCTGATGCGTCTATGTTGAATGGATCTTGTGATCTGTGATCGACTGTTTTTAATCCTCGTTGGCCTTGAGTGCAGCTTGAGAGTAGGCTGTCTGCACTTACCCCAGTACTTTGCAGCTTTATCATTCTGGATTGTATATTCTGGCTGGGTCTAACGAGCTCCTTCAGCAAAGGCCCTTTGGCCTTACATACACACACTCACACACACACACACACAGACAGGAGCGCTGAAGCAGCGTTGGCCTGGCAGTGCTCCCTAGCGTCCTGCTCTTTCTCACCAGCCCTCCCCTCCTCCCTCTGTCCCCATGTTCCTGTATGGTGCGGTGCCATATGGCGCGGCGCTGCAGCTATGCGGTGGCCAGGGAGGGCAGGCTGCTGCTGGCCGATGACATGGGCCTGGGGAAGACGGTGCAGGCCATCTGCATCGCTGCCTACTACAGGAAGGAGTGGCCGCTGCTGGTGGTGGCGCCGTCCTCCGTGCGCTTCACCTGGGCTGAGGTAATCCAAATCTGAGACGTAATGGTCATAAGCGTATTTTAGATCACTGAATCTAATGTCTTTTCTAACACTAAGGCACGCTTTACATAAACAGATTTTTTTGAGACCTTTAAAAGGGTGTAGTACACATCATGATGGAAGTGGGAGTAAGATTCAAATAGGTGCATCAACACCGATGATGATGATGATGATAATAATTATAATAATAATGTCCACAATGATTATAATATGGTCATTATAACAGCATCTTTCAAGTGTGTGTGTGTGTGTGTGTGTGTGTGTGTGTGTGTGTGTGTGTGTGTGTGTGTGCGCGCGCGCGCATGTGTTGACTGAAGTCTAGTGTCGGGGACAGAGAGGAGACAGTTGGCTGAGGGATGACACATCAGCGCCACTGACACACACTTTGTGCTGTGTTTATGTATGAGGGAGACAAACACTTGTTCAGCCAGGTAGTTTTAGGACTGATCTCTTAGATCAGATTAGATTAGTCAAGTCAAGTCAAGTCAGTTTTATTTGTCAATTTCTTCACATGTACTTGACATACAAAGGAATCGAAATTACGTTTCACACTTGTCCCATGCGTAGACGTTGACAACAATAAAGTGCAGATGCACAACAAGAAAACAATTTAAACAATAAGGTACTGTTAAGTAAAAAAAAGTGCAAGTAGGCTTAAGGCATTATACTTAGGTGACACACAGCATATATAAGACACGACATAACAAAGTAAGTGTTCTAGCAGTGTTCTTTGTTGTCTTAGTGCAACACAAGATTTTAGCAGCAGTAGTATCAAATATAAATAGTGGTAAAAAGTGGTATAAATAGTGGTAAGAAGAATACTAGAATATATAGCAGCAGGTGTGTGCAATTGCAATTCAGAGGTAGTTATAGTTATTTTCAGTCCTCTGAATTGCATTCAGTCAGTTATAGTTCAGTTTTAGATTAGATTAGATTAGGTTCCCAGGGCAAAAAATGAGAACTTTTTTTATGCTTTTTCACCACCAAATGTCTTTCTTAAGCTGAAAAGTGTGTGTGCAGTGGAAGTTTTTTTTCATGTCCCAAAAGGAATTTTTTTTTTTGTTATCCATGTCCAGGAATGTATTTGAAATGGAAGTTGGCAGGGACTCTTCCTCTTCCACGAATATTCCTCAGGTCATCTCTCAGACAGCACCGTCTGTTACATGTTGTAGCTACTAGCAGTGCAGACTTCACACATGGCCTGGAGGGCAGATATTTGTTACATGTTGTAGCTGCCACCAGTGACACACACACACACACACACACACACATACACACACACATACACACACACACACACACTGGAAAAAGGGAGTGGAAAGAGATGCACAGCCGTCATTGTGCCAAACCTAAGAGACAGCCTTTTAAAAATGTTTAACTCAGCGCTTCATATAAACAGAGTCCCCT
>JAGFZM010001752.1:0-13780 GCA_017657215.1 Limnothrissa miodon | reverse complement strand
TCTGAAAACCTGGAAAGAACTACCTGTTACATATCATTCAGCGCAACAGCATACAGTGCTAGTATTGCTGAGTTAACCATGTTCGGTTCCAAATGCATGTGAGCCATTTATCTTACATACCTGTGAACCTATCAAAACAAGCACACTGTACATATCAGCATGTACCAAGCGCAGTGGGAAAATGGTATTGACACAGACCTTTAAGGGAGACATACTGTACACCACTGTATACTACCGGTAACTATGTACTAACTATGCACAGTAAAAATATGCTGTTGTGCATAGGCCTATAATGCACTTTTTATACTTCATTTTAAGGTTAGTAAAATTGAAAAAGCTCTATTGTAACTTTGCAACCTTTGGTATTGTTAGTTGAGTGATGTACATGTTACAGTACATGGAATGAGTTAGTGAGTAAGTGCTAACTACTGTATCTGTAGATTCAGCAAAAGCAGGAGCCACTCAATACAGGAATGTAGGAAAACCCTACAGCCAATAGTGTTGAGAAAACCAGGACAAAATCAGAATTATTTTTGAGTTCTGTTCAAGTCCAGTTCAGAGTCATTATTCCTCAAGTTTAAGCACTAACACACACACCTGTTACCGCAACAGCTTCAGTGCAGCCTTCACCTTTGCTGTGGAAACACACCTGACCATCGGCTATGGAACCATCTACCCCAACCCCGAATGCAGACACACCGTCCTGCTGCTCGCTGTCCAGATGCTGGTGTCCCTTGTGTGTGATGCAGTCTTTATAGGTACACACACACACACACACACAGTTAGATATAGTCATACTTGTGTTTGATGCTGTCTTTATAGGTACACACACACACACACACACACAAACACACACAGATAGATATGGTCATACTTGTGTTTGATGCCAGTCTATACACATCATTTTATTTGTACAGCGCATTATAGAAAAGTTATGTCTCGTAACATCAAAGAGCACCAATGAGCAACAGGGACAAGGAAAAACTTCCTACACTGTAAAAAAAACATGGTTTAAACTTTAAAAAGTTAGTGTCCAGACTGCCTAACTATTTTCTGTTGACCATATTTGAGATAATGATTTGTGACTTCCTATACTTAACTTAAAATAGTCACCACTAACTCTAACTCACGAGTTCATGATTTTTTTTTTTTTTACAGTGCTTACATTTTTTATTTTGTGGTTTAGGAAAAAAACTTGGGCAGGTCCCTGGCTCAAGGGGCTAATTGAACTGCCTCAGGTCATGTGGGGTTGCAAATTTTTCAGTCTCTTAGATGGTGATTAGTCCATGGTATTAATTAGGTCTTGACTCAGGATAACCAGCATTATCATAATAAACCCAGGATGTAGTCACACATGATACAATTCATAGTTTTAACACAGCATCATAATAGTCCCATACTAATCCCAGAATATAATCCCATATCATTAAGAGCAGTCAAGCCATAAGGCCAAATGGAAGCTGGGTCAATCATGTCATGGTCTTCCGTGGAGATGGAGGATCAGGCAGTGGGAGGCAGCAATGACTCTCAGCAGGGGTGGTAGTGGCATGGATGAGCAGAAGAAGGCGATGAGTTAGACCAGTTTACATCACATTTCAGTGATTGTATCATATTGCATGTGCATGCATGTATAGATGAGGGCTAAATGGAGAGGGAGAGAGAAATGGGAGAGCAAGACAAGAGTGAGAGAATTGTATGGCATGACAGTGATAACAAAACAAAATGTGTCTCCATCTCTCAGGTGCACTGGTGGCCAAGTTTACACGTCCAGGGAAGCGCTGCGATGGTCTGGTTTTCAGCCACACTGCGTGTGTGTGTGAGCTGGAAGGGGAGATGTGTGTGTCATTGCGTGTGTGTAACACCACCGGCTACCCGCTGCAGGATGTGTGTGTGAACGCAGTACTGCTGGAGCGAGATGAACACACACACGCCGTGAGGCAGACTGTGCTGGACTTCAACGCACTGGGGGTGCAGTCACAGACATGTCCTCTCTTCCTGTCACCTTTGACCTTTATTCACCACCTGACACCAACCAGCCGCCTGGGACTTGCCCTCCGCTCCGCCACCCAAACACATTTTGAGCTGGTGGTATTTATCTCCGCCTCCCAGGAGTTTGGCTCCACCCATCAGCAGCGCACCTCCTACCTGCCCAAGGAGATTCTTGAAGGGCGGAGCTTTGCCATGGGCAACAAACAGCGCTGCCATGACAACCACTGCTTCCAAACACAGCCCTGGACACACACTCCACTTACTGGGGAAGAACCGGGAGTGGGAGAGTGTGTGTGAGACAGTGTGTGGTTTGTGACTCTGTCTTTGTGTGTGTGTGTGTGTGTGTGTGTGTGTGTGCGTGTGTGTTTGTGTGTGTGTCTGTGTGTGTGTTTGTGTGTGTGTCAAACACTACTTCTGTTTTACCAAACAAATACAGAATACAACATAACAGGTAAAAGAAGACAGACAGATGTATTGGCATAAAACATAAGCTACATGGACAAACAGCTGTATCAATATATAACACATAGAGGAGCAACAGGTTTATCTGTACACAACACTAGACAGGTTAGATTGGGTTAGATGAGAAGAGAAAGGTGTGTCATTTCCACTGAGAGCTATTCAAAGCTAAATTGGCTTGCCGTGCATAACAGTCTAAATTAGAGGACAATTTGATGTAAAATAGAATGACTTTCTGTCATTCTGGTGTGTGGTGTGTCCTTTAGATAAAAGCATCTGCTGAATTCCAAACAATTTTATTTTTTATAACTTTGAGGCCAGTGCATGGATGTTTTTCTTATTCTTTTACACACACAGTGTGTCCGACAGAACATATTTGCTGGGATCTTTATGAGAAGAACAGTAAATGATTAGAGGGGATTATTGGAGATGATTAGAGTCATTAGACTAGGACTCTATACCCTGAGTATCATTACATTAGGGTCCTATGGAATGAGTATGATTAGAGTTGGAGCCTATAGAGTATGACTAGAGTAAGCTATTATATAGTAATTATGGTTGGACTAGGAGCCTATAGACCATGATTAGAGTAGAGCCCTATGATGTGAGTATGATTTAAGTAAGACCCTAGGACTTCTTTGTAAGTGTGCAGTCAGTTATTATACAAGGTTTGTAAACACATAACAGTTTATATAACATGAATAACATACAATAAATATAATCTCCCTGTTACCCACTAGGTCTTTATTGCCATGGCTCACAAATAGGTTCTAAAAGTTTCTCCTGGAGCAGGGGGTTACTTCTCTGGCTTGATTTGTTTGAATCTGTAATTTGCCTCTAAAACCTCTGAGGATAATGAACGTATACAAGTGATGCTTGAGTGCGATGCTTAGATTAGTGCTTCAGTGTAATTAGATTGAATGCTTGATTGTGATGTCTTTTTTTCAAGTATTTTTATTATTTTAATAGGAGTGTTAACAATGAATAATGAATAGTAAAATGATGAATTCCCTCGATGATTCCCCACCCACCCTGATTGTGATGTTTTGATTAGTTTTCCCTGATTGTTTTGATACTGTAGTCACATCGGAATCTACATTTAAAAACAAATCAGGTAAAGCACAGACCTATACAGTAAAAACTCTCCCCTCTTTGTTTGCAAAAGGCTTTGAAATGAAAACTATTTGTGTAATAGCCTTTTTTGTGTAATCTTTGATTTTGCTATGTCTTATACAAGACCCACAGAAGCACTCAAAGACATACAACAATGTAGACCTACTTAAAACATTGAAGTAACTTCACAGTTTTCATTGATAATTGTTCTATTTCATAGATTATAGATATGTTTAACATGGCAGTAGCCTACATTGCCTCTTTGACCCACACTTTGAAATAGCAATCAGCAAAGATGGTACCCTGTATATATGCTGGAACGTATGCACAGAATACACATCCAGCTTTGAATAGATGTTTAAGAATCCAGTTGAATTTGGAACATTCAATGAACGTTGTGTCAAATGTTTTTAAAAGGGTGTGAAAAATAAGTGCCACCAATAAAAATGTGTTAACAGAAATGTCAAGTATTTGTTCTGCTTGGCTTTTTTTGAAGACTACCAAAATACACACAGCCTTCAACAATAGAAGGTCCACACTGAGGTTTGAGTAGCAAAGGTGTCACAAGTAGTTCACCATCATTCAACAAAAATATATCATTATATTATATTCCTGCATCAGTAGCCTATATTTTATTACTGTATTTAGGTTATGCACAAAATCCAAGGCAAAACGCCCCAAAAAAACCTCAGATAAGCAGAAAAGTTTAACATTGTCATTAACACAGCATCAGCTTTTTGAATACGGATGTGTAAAATGACGTTTAGGGCCAGTCCCTGAGCCTTATGTTCAGTTTGACAACCAGTCAAGCCGCACGTGAAACGTCCTGTTTATCCACTTGGTCTTACGGAAGCATATTGTTTTGTCTTTTCTATGGTATAGTCCAACCAATAAGTCATTTTTTTATGCCTCTTCCCTCCTTATCTCATTTTTTCTGCAAGCTGCTTTGGCAATCCTGAGTTTCCTCTGCTTGGAAACCTTTATCTGATCAACAATTCACTCCCACCTTTACCTCCTCTTACTGATTTGTATTTTATTATCCTTTATTCATCCTGTAAGATTCCTTAGCATCCATAAATACACCTACAGTATGATCTACACGCACACACACACACCTACATAAAATATATAGACACTAAACATTAAAAGGATTAAACAGCTCTAATTGTACACTTTTTAGGGTAATAAGTGATGAATTGTGGAAGTGGTTGTATGGAAACTTGCAGATGGATGTTGTGGTGACCATAGTGCAAGACAGTGCCATTGTCCAGCATCAGTGCAAGAACATTTCCAGTGCCAAAACAATATCAAATAGAGAAAGGCAGTAGGTACATGAAGTGGTTAGTGTGCTTAAATACAGGTTTCTTTCCTAGTTAAAGCAGATAGAGGTTGATTGTTTTTTATGTCAAACATGCTATCTTTCCCTATGTCTATAGATGTGCATGATTGTAAAAAAAAAAACGTTCTAGAAAGTCTTGGTCTCCTGTAACCTAAAAGAATGACTATCACAGATTGTCATAGTGGTTGACTCAGCCTCTCCTGATTGACCTGGACTCTCTGGGTTATCACTAAATGACCTTCTGCCCCTCCTGATTGACCTAGGCTCTCTTCCTGATTTACGTAGGCTCCTTTGATTATTATTGGTTTAACTTAACCCTTCTACAAGACCATTTGCCTCTTCCAATTGACCTAGGCCTAGCTTATTTCTGGTTAATCCTGATCCATCCTGGATAATTAATCCAAGTACACCTTGCGGTTTCTGCCAAGAAAATGCAGTCTAGTTTTATTTCATATTCATGCCTATGTCCTAATCCAACTAGGCATAATGGATTATAATTCCCCACATTTTATGCACATGCACATATGGGTGTATGGCACTCTTTAATTTAAATTCAATTTGAGGAAAAACCTCATTGGGGGAAACCCATGCAAATGATCATGCAAGGTTTGAAATGTGCAGTCTCTCAGATGGTAATTAGTCCAATACAGCAATATCATATTTCCAGAACATCATAACTTCCACGGAAGCATCATAAATCCCATAATTATCCCACATCATTAAGCGCAATCAAACTAGATTTTTAAAAAAGTCCTGGGCTGTGTAATAGCAGCCTGCTGGGTCAAACGCTGGGTCAGTCATGTCAGGGGTCGCCACTGGAGTTGGTTGCAGTGGGAGACAGGGATGACTCAGCACAGGTGGTAGTGGCATGGATGGACAAAAGAAGGAAAAGAGTTAGGCCACTCTACATCACACTTCAATGATCGTCTGTGTTATATCGCATGTGCATGCATTACATGTATAAGTTAAATAGGCCTAGAGGGAGCTTATTCCACGCACAGGACAGGTGCGTGGTGCAAAAAGCTCTTCCACCCATTTGGTAGATTTTCATATTCTATAAATTACAAAGAGACTAGAATTATGTGACCCTAAAGGTCTGGAAGGCTGATAGAGAATTTATTAATTTATTTATAAGGGTTAATATTCTTTATCTTTAGGACCTTAACTAATTTGTAAAGAGCGACAGGCAAAGGCAATCCGAATACCAAAAATAAAACCATATAATGCTCCGACAGCTTAAGATATTGTGTAGTCTTGACCAACCCTCGCCTCGACCGTGAACTTTTCAACTTTCCAATATGGGCTAGCCTACGTAGCCAGAGGCCAACACGCAGGCGCCGCATAGTTTCGCTTTCGGATTGTAGTTCCTCCGAGTCTCGTAGTCGAACACATTAAATGCCCGACACAGTCAAACACAATAAATGTCAGGTTCGTTAATTATAATGTTTGACCGCGCACTTGTGTTAGTGCTTTTGCTGCAGTCAGTCAGAGGTGTCACCCGGACATATTACATTGGGATCCGCGAGGAGGAGTGGAACTATTCCCCGGACCAAGGCGGGTGAGTAGCCTAATGAGTTAACAACATTACGTTATGTGTGCCTGTGGTGTGGTCTGGGTTTATGTATGATGTCTACATAAAAATGCTTTTTACTGTAAGTGCGGAGTTATCCCTTCCTTTAACGCCATTATGTCAAATCCCATAATTAGCAAAGGCACTAAATAAATAAATATTATTTTTATCACGAGCTATTGTTGTTAGGCTACTTATGTGTCAAACTGTCTGTTGTATAGAAATAATGTCAGAACATTAGAAAACATAAGAAAAGATGTGATTTCAGAACCGTTTAGATTCTGTGTTAACTAGCCAGTGCGGGGATAAGGGATCTCACTTCAGAAACATCTCACATTTCTCTCCTATCTCTTGGGTGTTTTTTGCTCTTGGGTGTTTTCAACTTGCTCAAATGCTGAAATGGTGTGATATTCTGTTCTGAAAAACGGAACCACACGTACAAGGGCGTAACTTTGTGCTGAACATTGGGGGGGTCAAGATCTCTAAATAAATAAATAAATAAATAAATGCAAGATTACCGCCGACATTTTTGCTTGTCGGCTCTCCACTGCTGTTTTGCCAGATATGAAAAATATTTGCTATATATTTCATTTTTCCAAAGTCCAACTACTTTGGTTGGTTTGTAAGCGATTTTATGACCACGAAAATGGTTGCATAAACTTACCGACAGAAGGATGTTTTTTGACCACTATAAGGCTGAGATTGTATCTAATTAACAAGCTAAATGTAGGACATGCTAGTTAACTTCAAAATTTGCAGAGACTTATGGTAGAAGACGTCAAAAAATAGGGCAAATATTCCTTTTTCTTACATTGCAATTATTTTACATTCCGTATTACACATTTTTAGCATATAAGCTAAAGAACAGCTAACCATGTTTCTGTCATAGACTAGCCTACAAATCTATTTGAAACTGTCCGACAACCTATTGGGCTATCACGTTGGCACACTTACAGGGGAGTTCGGCTTGTGCGGGCGAACAGTCACTGGACGTTCGGTTGTTAGAAAGAATGACATGCAGCATCGGCAATTGTTTTTTTTTTTTTTTTTTTGAAGAGGAGCAGACATGTTCACGACACGTCTTATCTGCTAGAAATCTGTAACAGGGGAGTTCGGCTTGTGCGGGCGAACAGTCATTTGACATACATCACTGGCAGCCTCTGGTCTTTCTTTGCAGGAGGCTAGTTGGCAATCAACAACAAACCAGCAGTCAACAAATCATAAGCTAACTTGACAATGTGGGTATTTATTTACCTCCTTTTGGTCATGACTTTTTATCTTTATACAAGCAGATGGTCTAGATCAACAATTTAAAAAAGTTGTCTGTCCGCCTCTTTACATGTCTGATGTCTCCACAGTTCAGATGACAAGCAGTCAAGCATTCAGTTAGCACCGGGCACGGCACTGACCGCACTTTCAAAGTACAAACAGCCGTGCTCCCCCTAGTAGGCCTACATGCAGTAAAAAACCTCTAGCACCGCCCCTGATAGCCAGTATGCCACGGCTGCCCCTAACTAGTAGAATTTATTCAGTAGGCCACGACAGGTCCTAAAGATGGACTCTGAGACAATACAGTAGGATTGCCCTTAAAGAGGATTCTAACCAGTAACAATTTAGTTTAGTAATTTATTTAGCGCTTTATACAATTGGCTTGTCTCATGGTGGCCAGTTGCCTATAGGGCAGGGATGCCAGGGTTACGGCCCGAACCCGGCCCGACTGTCAAACACATCCAGCCCGCGGGTGTATAGTCACTGTCATGATAATATCAAAAAAGAGGAAGGTTGAGTCTTTGAGGATAGATGGAGGGAAAGGTGTTTCTTTTGGGAAGTAGGAGGCAAACCGAAAGGTTACTGTCGTAACCCAGGTTCTTTGACAATATGAGTGAGGTATCTCACATCTGGGAATGCGTCTCTACGCGTGCCCAATCACAGAAGCTACTATGACACCAAGTCTGACCTAGGGAGACCAATGGGGCCTCGACCTCCCCCCCCCCCCCCCCCCCCCCATATAAAAGGCACGTACATCCATTTCAGAACCTGGGTTACGACAGTAACCTTTCGTTCTTTTTCAAATATTCGCTCGGTATCTCACATATGGGAGATATAGCCACCTCCCGCCTTGCAGATACTCTCACTGAGGCAGGTCTACCAAGACAAATTACACACCGCGCCCCCAGTCCAATCAGACCAACAAGCGCCTCCACTCCATCATTCAATTACATAGAGGTAGCCTCAGAGCTCACCGACAAAACTGAATGCGCTAGAGAAGACCTGGTCACATCCAGCCTGTAAAACCTCACAAACGTGTCCGGTGATGCCCAAGAGGCAGCAGCCAAAATCTCATGTAATCCAATGCCACGAAACAATGCCAATGAAGCTGCCATACCCCTTGTGGAGTGTGCTCACGTCCACCACCCAGTGAGAGAGACGCTGTGTAGAGATTGGCATGCCTCTACACGAAGAGGCCCATGACACGAAAAGCTGATCCCCTTTTCGCCATGCACTCATTTTCTCAACATAAAGGCACAGCGCCCTTACCGGGCACAATGCCCTAAACCTCCCCTCCTCAGCCGCAGAGGTTGACCGAGGGCCCAGAGCATCCAACTCCAACGATTCATCCAGATTTTGCGCTTGTCTTATTTGAGTTTTGTTCTGAGATGCGTGTGCAGTGAACTTTATTGAATGAAAAGAGAGGGGAGTGTACATGGGATATACAGTGTTTTGGCCACTCATCATTTATAAACTATCCTTTCCCAGCTGAACCATTGCTTGGGAAGGTGCATGTAACGGGCGAAGCGACTGAAGTTGTGCCCCGCTCTGAGCTGAGTAGGCCTCCCTTCCCTTCTGCGGAGGTGGGCTCTGTCGCTACTGCCGTGAACGCTGTGTGAGGGGCATAACGAGAGCCTCCTCCTCATCTGAACCCATTAGCGCCTCTGTCGCGTTGGCGGTGAGAAGTCCGGAGATGCTATCATCGTCGCCATCATCATCGACTCCTTCATCCTCCCCGACACAGGCGTTGGGAAACAACTCCTGTGAGGCGGACGGCTGGGAGAGGGGGTTAGCCTCTTCCGCCATGTCCCCCCACGTTCCTCCGGCCTGCTGGGGCTGGGAACCCCCCGCAGCGTCCTGGAGGGTCGGGTCATCACCGATTGAAGCGGATACTTTCAACCGTCTTCGCAGTGCCTTGGCGGGCAGCGTGCTACAGTGAATGCAATTATCAAGCGAGTCCAAGCTAGCTTGCGCATGCTGAACTCCCAAGCACTAAATGCAGAGGGGATGGGAATCTCTTGCTGCTATCAGGAAACCACAGCCCAATGGACAGGACCGCGGTTCCTTCTTTTCCTCCATCTTGCGTAATTTGGGAAACTAACGCAGGCTTTCGAGAAATTACCTTACACAGAAAAAACCTTACACAGACTCAAGCCAGCTAGTAACCACGTTCGGCGGAGGCTATCCTTAACGGTTCCTCCTGTGAACAGTTGAATGGCCGCTTGCGTTATGGCGGTAGAGCTTTGAAGGGAGAACTTCTACGATTACTCGAGAAGAGAAACAGAATGGAGCTGAAATGGACATACATGCCTTTTATAGGGGAGGTGGAGTTAGACACGTCACACGCCATTGGTCTGCCTAGGCAGACTTGGTGATCAGAAAGAAGCCACAGAGAACTTCGTTCACAATGTAGTCACATCACATCACGCTAACAGGAGTAGTCCCAAGTGACAATGCAAGGATGTAACTTTGTGCCCTTTGTGTAGGCCATTTACCTAAGCATATTGAAAACGGCATTACCTAACCATAATGATTTAAGGACCGACTTTGTGTTTCTTTTCCGATGTTGACCCTAGCACTCATCAATTTCTGACGAGGAACTGAAACAAATATAAATAAGCTTGAGTCTCATTTTCAGAACTCTCATCACACACATAGCACCAATCCCAAAGCTCTGAAAAGGCATGCCACAGATGGCAATCACAAATCATCATCTGTTCCCCTACCATGCTTCTCTAAATAACTTTGCCATATACATCTGTTTTACCTCCTGTTTTACAATGCTTTTTACCGCACTACCCGTATTTAGGCACAGCTATAAATGGGACCACAGCATCCATGCTTTATTGCCTCACACACAACAATTGCCATGTGGCACCAGCTTAGAAAGACAACTACCCAAGCCCATGCTAAATACTATAAGACAATCAATCAAAATAGTTACCCCAACACTAATCAATGCCCTATACATATCCCAATACACTTTACCCTGGTGTGTCTTGTTCACTCTTCATGTCAGGTGAACACAATACCCCGGGACTTTCTGCTAATATAACAACTTGTGTGGCATGTTTGGCATCTGGGATATCCCCCTCTTGGGAATGCTGCTGGCTACAGTTGAGGGGAAATGATCATCAGCTTCAAACACCATACTCCTCCACCCAATCATATCAACACAAAACACACCCACATACATTTTTTACTGTGGAGAAAAAACAATTAGGCAACAAATTAACTTTGAACAACACATTTCTCTTCTTTTTTCACAATAGTGTGAGAGGAAAACCCCCATTATCTGTTTCGCGAAAGTAATTCAAGTTGAGGTGACGAACACGAAGACGGATTTTGCTTCTTCTTGTTGAGGCGTAATGCCAACAGTTGACACTGATGAAATAAAGCAAACACCATTTCCTTCCTTATTATCCCCTAGCGACCGACTCTGTGTTGCTTTTCGGAGGTTGAACACAACACCCATACATTTCTGACAATGCACACCGCGCTCTAGTCTCAAGGCTCAGTAGTCTCATTACACATAGCACAAATCCCAAAATTCAAACCACACATATCAGTCACAAATCATCAAGTTTTCCTCTAACCACCATAGTTATATGAATTTGACAACACACAGAACAAGTGTATGTATTTATAAATATTTCCATTACTTATTATGTTAAATGATTACTTGACATTAATAAACTGATAAGGATTAATAAGTAAAATTTCTCCCCACACTTACTGATAGCGACACTAAACAAGCGACACCCAAACAGATCCCTGCAATGTTTTTTTAAGGCTGTATGTCTCCTCAAATGAAGCGTTGTATGACATCCATGATAAAAACAAAATACTCTTATACCATCTCGAATCTATGTTATGGGCTGCATCATCATCCCAGAGACCGTCTCTGATCGTATGAGCCGAGCATTCAGAAAATATGTGTAAACAAATGTTACATGCAAAACAAGATTAATACAATTTTGTGACTCTATGAGCGTGGGTGTGTGTTTATGCATTAAGTGTGTATGAATGAGTGTGTGTGTGTGTGTGTGTCTGAGTATGTGTGTGTACATGTAAACCATGTGTATGTGGGAAGGACGGGTGGGTGTCAGAGGAAGCAGTGCTCTGCTGGACAATGGATCTGTGCCACTGTTGTGTGTTTCAGACAAACCCTTTTTTACACACCAGAAGAAGAAAGCAAAAAGGCCACATTAGCCTGGCCACACCTGGCAAACCATCGCTTAAGGCCTACACTAACCCTGGTGTGTGCCTAATGTGCGTTGTGTATTAGCTGTGTTGGGTGCTCTGTGTATTGCTTGTGTATTGTGTGTTGTGTGCAGTGTGTTTCATATTTGTGTGTTGACATAAGTGTGTGTTGGTGTGTAGTGTATATGGTGTGCGGTGTGTGTTTGTTGTGTGTGTCATGAATGTAGTGTGTGATGTGTGTGTCATGTGTGTTGTGTTTACTGTGCATGCAGGCCCCAGAGCACTGGTGGAGTGTACATAAAGGCTGTGTATAGGCAGTACACGAACGCCGACTATACCACAGAGGTCCCCAAACCCCAGTGGCTGGGCTTCCTGGGCCCTATCATTCGGGCACAGGTTGATGATGTGGTATTGGTGCACCTGAAAAACTTTGCCAATAGAAGCTACTCAATCCATCCCCATGGGCTCTTCTACAAGAAGGATTCAGAAGGTGACACACGTACACATGCGTACACACAGACACACACACAGACTCCTCCTGCTCCTTGTGTTACGATAAGGGTGCTCCTTTGCTGAGGCCTCTGTGTGAAATTGTAGGCTGTAGCTGGTGGCCTGTGTTGTTGTTTAAAGGTATCCCTTCAGCCCATGGTATTGACTCTTCACAACATTTGCATCACAACCATTTTGTAGTCTGTGTAAACAAAAAAGTTGTGGATACAAAAAAGTATCCAGATCCAGAAAATAGCCATTTATGTTATTATTTATGCTGTATTTAGGCAAAGTGTGTGTGTGTGTGTGTGTGTCTAGGTGCCTTGTATCCTGACAACACCACTGCTGAGTGGAAAGCTGATGACAAGGTCCAGCCAGGACAAAGTCACACCTACACATGGATCGTCCAACCAGAGTTTGCCCCTGCAGAGGGTGATGCCTCCTGTCTCAGTTGGGCCTATCATTCGCATGTTGATGCCCCCAGAGATATCGCATCAGGACTCATAGGACCTCTCCTGACTTGCAGAAAAGGTGTGACCCACACATGCATACCCTTACATTCATTTGCATTTAGCAGATGTTTTTATCCAGAGTGACTTTAATTTTTCAACTATCAAATAATTCAGTCTCCCCTAGAGCAACTTAAAGTTATGTGACAGAGCACAACAGTGGCCACTGTTTCTAGGCTATTAGCATGTTAACCAGGGGTGCGTTGCCCAAATACATACGGCTAACTTCCTTAGGAACTTTGATGGACTTACCACCAAAGATCTTTTAGACCATTCATCAACCATCTCTGTTACCACCTTACTGTTTTCCAACCACATTGGTCATATTGTGCAACTAACGTTGCTGGTTACTATGATCTGTTGTCATACGATGCAGGTGTCCCCCCCCCCAAAAAAAAAATTGTTCGTTGTTAGTTCCATAGTCTAAATGATTCGCATTGGACTGTAGAAGTAGCAGTGCCAGAAAAAGATGACGAAGCAAGACTATTTTTATTACAGGGCCTGTAATGATTTCTGTAATGACTGCTAAGTTTGTTTTTAGAGCTGAAAGGGTCCAAGTGAGAGAGCAGTTTCATTTCCCATTAGATGCAAATAAGGCGACAAGTTTGTGTCCACTAGGTTTCAGTGTGGCGTTACTGAGTTTCAGCATGTGCTTCATTATGTGGCTTCATTATAAACCCTAGGTGTGAAACTCTGGAATCTGACCCTCTGTGTAATTAAATTTGGCCCTTGAGATCATACTGTATCACGTATAAAAGAACTGGTCTGCCAAAGTGCATACACCTCTAATACTCCCTGAATGCTAGTGCATTGGCCTCTCGGTTGGGATCACCAGTGATG
>JAGFZM010001751.1:123745-125646 GCA_017657215.1 Limnothrissa miodon | reverse complement strand
GGGAGGAGAGGGAGAGGAAAGAAAAGCACTGACATTAAAGAGACGAGGCCTTTTGTTCCATTAATCCACGGTACCGTCGCTGCTTAGGTGTCTGACAGGCGACATCTCATTTCCGTAGAGAGCTCGCTCACACACAAATGTGTACATAAAGATACAGACACACACACACACACACACACACACACACACACAAATGTGTACATAAAGATACAGGCACACACACATACACACAAATTCTCTTTCTCATTCTCTCCGGTTTTATGTTATTTTACTTCACTGCAGTAACAAGCAAGCTCCACTGAATGTCAAGGAGTGATGAGCCACTAAAACTCTACTGTGTGTGTGTGTGTGTGTGTGTGTGTGTGTGTGTGTGGGTGTGTGTGTGTCTGTCTGTGTTGTAATTGTGGGTGCATGACTGCATTCGTCCTCTCTTATCTGTAGACACACACGCACATTATCGTGCAGATTTGTGGAAGAAACAGTGCCATCTGTAAGCCTCCCCGTCGTGTTTGTGTTTTATCGCCTTGTCTTTCTTAGCATCTCAGTCAGCTGTTCATCTTGTGCTCCTCTGCTTCCACCTTGTGATTACCACTCCTTTTATTTCCCCCCTCTCTCTCTCTCTCTCTCCCTCCCTCCTGTGTCAGCACTGAATCAGACACTGTGGAGCAGTGGAGTTGGGCTGTAATGTGTCTAGTTAGCGCTCCATAAGCTGAGCTCCTGGGTCTGCCCTACCTGCAGGCTCCTAGGGGTGCCGGCTCGACTTACCTTTCGCTGAGCCCTTCACCGCTAATCTCTCCCAGTCTAACCCCTCCTAAACGCCTCTGTGGAAAGTACAGACGAAGCACAGAGGAGGGGAGGAGAGAGAGGTGGAGACGGAGGGGGGTGGCAAAAGAAGAGTGTGGAGTGTTGAGAACTAATCAAACCGGCTTCCTTGTCTCGGTTTTCTCTGTTTCCTGTCCTGTACTGTTCCTGTCCTCCTCCACAGCTGCTGTTTCCCGGGTGATCTTGGAATGTTCTGGAACAACTTGTCTGTCGTTAAAGAACTTTTCCTGCTCAGTGTTCTGTCTCCTAATCTGCTTCTTTGTGTTCTCTCCTTCCCTACTTTTTCCCTCCCTTTTTCCCTCTCTCATTTGCTCATTCTTTCTCTCTTGCCCTCCCTCTCTCCTCTTTTTGGCCTTCTCTCATCTGTTCTCTGTCATCTCTCACCCCTCTCTTCTCCTCCTCTGATGCCCCTGTGTGCCTGCAGTAGAGATTAAAGTGATTAAAGATCTGCCCTGGCCTCCTCCCGTGGGCCAGCTGGACGCTGGCTCCCCCCTGGCCGAGGTCGTCGAGCCCTCGCCCCCCTCCCAGTCCACTCCGCCGCCGCCAGCCGGACTGACCTCCTGCGAGCAGCTCCATCATGGTGGGTGACCTTAAAAGTCCCCCCTTCCTGCAGTCGCCCGTCCGTCCGTCTGTCCGAACACACTGCCCATTACTTTCCCATACAGAACACAATTCATTTTGGAGCCATGCTGCACCTGTTAGATACTAGCATAGTAGTGATGTAGTAGCACAGTAGTTATACACGCATACACACACAAACATATACACATACTCTCTCTCTGTCTCACACATACACTGTCTCAGCCCACACAACTGAGGAACTTGTTTGGTCTCAGAATGTATTATACACACACACACACACACACACACACACACACACACACCATGTTCTTTGTTGTATTCATCATCCTATGACTCCTCCTAGCCTATTCTGCAGAGCTTATGGAGCATGTAACAGTATGAAGGGGCTGTGCCTGGCTAACCGTGTTATATGCATATGTCCTGATTACATTTACAGCCGCCTACTATAGTTAGGAGATGTGAGCTGCTGTGCCTAGTCAGCGCACACACACACGTAC
>JAGFZM010001751.1:98745-121245 GCA_017657215.1 Limnothrissa miodon | reverse complement strand
TCTATCTGTGTCTCTATATTCTCTATCTCCCCATCTTGACTGTTAAACACAGGGGCGAGCGCATAAATAAATCATCTGTCATGATCGTGTGTCATTGCCGATGAGCTTTATTAAATATTGATAAAGGTGGAGGATGTGAACACAGGAACTCTGATCAGGGATCAGTGGGCTTTGTCTTGGAGCTTCCTTCTCTTGGCGCTAGCCTGGCATTTCTCTGACCTCAGAGGGTTGTGGGGTGTGTAGATAATGACTGGCACTCAGGTAGAGAGGCTAAGGCCAGTGGGGTGACAGAGGGGCTGCTGTACTTCAGGGAGTCAAAAAGAATGATAAAACACACACACACACACACACACACACACACACAGACCTACTCCCAACCATAGCCATCAGATGTGCTGTGTTTGCACTGTGTAGCCCTTAGCCATCCTCAAATGTATTTTAGCAAACCCTATTGAACGCATACAAGCCTATTACTTTTCGCTTATAATCTTCTTAACTGATGTATTTTGATATGCATTTTTGCTGAGCTATCAATATCAAGACTTGTAAAACCTGTAAGCAACTTGCAAGCACATAATTGCACACAGGAGAGAGGTATGTGTTCACTATTTGCACAGAGTACACAATCTAGCAATGCAGTGAAGTTATGCCCAATCCACACACACACACTACGCAGTCTCTTGACACACCCATATTGGTGATACACAGTAACCTCTGTTATTGTCAGTGCCGATGATGTTTCATCACACACAGCAAGGGCAGGCCACATTCGCGGGAGTACGCCACTAAGCACCAAGCTTCAGTAGCCACTGGTTTAGATCTCTGTTCTCTGACCCAATGGTCAGCAGACACATGTCCCCGCCCGTTCAATGGGTTTTACAGGACATCTTAATGTTAAACCACATTAGCTGTGGCTTCAGGCTAGAAGGAACTGGACAATAACTGTCTGTACTCAATGTGAATGTAGATAACATATATAGATCAGGCAGGATTTGAGTTCATTGTGGGAACACACACACACACACAGGTTATTCCCAGTAGGCATGGTGTCTCTGGCTCCTAGTAATTCAATAAAGGAAAGGCTGTCTCCACTGCAAAGTGTGTGTGTGTGTGTGTGTCTGTGTGTGACAGATAGAAAGTCAGGAGAAAAGAAAGTGTCCATCACCACAACTAGACCGTGATCGTTTTTGTTTTCACAGAAAATGCAGGACAAGCTTGCCTCATCAGCCCGACGTCATTATCATTTTTGGAATATTACACAAGTCGTAAATTGCATCTGCATATCAATGCGTGCAAAGCGCCTTTGTTTGGCCGTAATGAAGAGCTTCTCCTTCTTTGTTTCCTGCTGACGTGAATTAATTGTCTTCGCCGCTGTGCCATCGCCATGCTTTCTGTCTTTGTCTGGGCTGAATCCCAAACAATGTAATTAAAAGATATGGCAATGCGGTTATTTCATATATGGGTGAACTGAAGTGGGGCTGCTTGCTTTTGTCTCTGTCTGCTGCTAAAACTCATTAGGACGTAGTTTTTTTAGGATTGCGATTGGCCAAGGATTCGTCCGCGAGGGGGGAGTCGTTCTGGGAGTCAAGGCCAAAAGGATGATTCAAAGCACCACACACACACACACACACACACACACACACACACACACACACAGATAGAGAGAGAGAGAGGGAAGGGAGAAATCTAAAAATTTAATCCTTTCTGTAAATCGAGTCACTCCCAGAGGAGAGAAAGATGGAAAGAGAGACAGAATGAAAGGAGCTGTGCCAAAGTGCCCTCTAGGCAGTGAAACTCTCGTGTTTAAATTAGAACTTAACTTAGGACACACACACACACAAAGAGTTAGAATCACACTCTCACATTCAGATGCACACAAACAGACACACAAATGCACACATACGTAATTTCACTGCATTATGCACACCTGTGAATTCTATACTATATATATTTATGCATGTGACAATAAACTTCCTTGAATCCTTCAAACATACAAGCCAGCGTAGGAAACAGCAGCGCAGGCCCAAGCTAAACTGGTGCCAGACTCGCTCACTCCCTGTTGATTGAAGTGCCATTAGTAGAAGAGAATTAATTAGTGGGCTTAATTAGCAAATGTGCTCTGCAATGCAGGGCCATTTCTCTCTGAGATGGAAGGAGGAGGAAGAATCTCAGAAGGGTGGTGGTGCCAGGGGGGTAATCGATCTTGTGTGCATGTTCGTGTGTGTGTGTGTGTGTGCGCACGTTTGTGTATGCAAGTTTGGCAGAAGAAGTGCAACCACAAGAAGACGTATGTGTACTGCTGTCAATTATTTAAATCAATTAAAAAATAATTGAATTAACTTACATTTCCGTCTGTGAATTAACACATTTAATCACACATTTGAAGTTCTCGAACTCTCCCTTATTTGTTTGTTAAGAAACAACATCACACATTCCCAATCCAAATTATATGTTGTAGGGTGGCAGTGCATTGCAATCTATTTTGCCGCCCAAGCTTTGGTTTGCATGTTGTTGTTGTTTGTTGAAGTTTTGCTAGCTACATAAAGCAAATGTAGTTTGACAACTAACACCATTTGTTAAGTTGTATTTAGCTTACTGATGGTATTTTAAACTGTTTGTGCTCCAAAAAGCTGATTAAACACAATTATGAGATTGATGTAAATTAAAAAAAAAGGTAAAAGATTTAAGGACTGCAGTAAGTTCTTGGAAGTGTTTGTGTGTGTGTGTGTGTGAGTGGGTGGGTGTGTGAGTGGTTGTTTTTTTAGACTTTGTTGTGAGCTTTTGCCCAGGGCTCATCCTGTCATTCTCTTGCCTAAAGGAATGTAGGCAGAAAATTTGGCAGGGCCTTCAGACATCCATCACTTGTTGATTGACAGCTTAATCTGATGAAGAGATTCTACTTGCTGTAGAACACGCGCACACACACACACACACACAGACACACGTGCGCGCACGCACACACACACAGACACTCTGTGCAAGATAGTCTAGACACAGTTTTGTACCTGGAAAAGTATCTCATTCCCTGGTGCCTTTTTTTCCTCTCCTCTCCTCTCTCTCTTTTCACACACCCGCTGTGCTCTCTTCTCTTCCCTCTTGCTTTTTTTCAGGCCTTTCTGTCTGCTCTCCTCTGCTCCCCTCTACTCTCCTGTTCCCTCAGTAATCTGTCTGTGTGGAATTGGCCCTGGAATTGGACACAAGTTTAATGCTGCTGCTGCAGTTGAAGCTATTGTCCAGTAGACATCTGCCAATCACCTAACAGTACCAATGGATCTAGAGCTCTCTTTCTGTCTCCCTCTCTCTGTCTGTCTTGCTTTCTTTTCCTTATTTTTGTTTTGTAATTCTTTCTTTTTCTCTTTCTCTCCTTTCTTTCTCTATCTTGTTTTCTTTTCTTATTTTTTTTTCTTTTGCCTTATTTTTTCTCTTTCTTTATTCCCTCTCTATCTGTCTCTCTATGTTAACTTCATCGTCTTCCTTTGTGTTTATTGTCTGTGCGATTCTCTGTTTACATGTGGAGCATCTCTGAGCTTGTCTGTGCGTTGCACCAGTGCTAAGGAGTACGCCTGATGGGCGTGTCCCTGCTGCCTTCTGCACACACACAGCGTCTCAGCGTGCAAACCATCCCCATCACCACGGACCAGGCACTACCCATATAGGTGGTCTCTGGTCTTATTTCACTCGATTTCCGAGCCTTGGCACAGTCATAGCGCAAGGGGAAAAAGAAAGATTAGACACACACACACACGTACGCACACACACACATGTATACAGCACAGACACACAAATACAGCGAGATAGAATGGTGGCATGTGTGAATGGGGAGGGTGGGGGTATTATTTCCAAAGCGGGTTAGCCAAGTGTAACCCTCCAGAATGGCATGTCATTCAGACTCGACTCTTTTTGCAGTGTCGTTCTTTGGCCTTGGCTCAAAAAAAAAGTCTAGATCTGTGGAAGGGCCGGACGGGGTGAGCGAGTGTAATTGGATGCCGCCTCTTGTTAAGCTGCCATTGGGCTGTGTGTTGTGGCAGTGTGTGTGTGTGTGTGTGTGTGTGTGTGTGATTAATAGGTTAGATAGCGGAGGTTTTGTGTCTCAGAGATAAGGGAATAATGCGACCCGAGTGCGATCAGCCCAGCAGATGTGTTGTGTTTTCCGTGGGTTTCTGTCACCATAAACAGATTACTGACACTGCTTTAGCTTCTCTGACATGCAACTGTGTGTGTGTGTGTGTTGTGTTCAAGGTTCTGCATGCGCACACACACACACAAGCTCACTTAGTTCTCTTTGCATGTGGACTGAGAATGATATTGATGTTTGTGCACGCATGCGTGCGTGTGTGTGGATGTACTTGTGTGTGTTAAATGCAATATCAAGTGGTTTAAAAACAGAAGCAGTAGTTGTCAAGGAGACGACTCAGGCTCACAGATGCGTGGGCAAACACACACACGCACATATACACACATGCACACAGACACACAACACTTTTACTTTTAACATGTCTGTCTTTCATATACAACTGACATGCATGTTTCTTAAACTAATGAAGTATCTATTGAGTCACTGTTACCTTACCGTACATAAGTTGCAAATAGGATAATTAGCTATAGACTTTTTCTTAAACCTATCCTTTGTGTGACGTCTGAGACACACACACACACACAGAGACACACACGTGGACTCATATATTGCTTTGCCCTTCATACTGTGATCTGTCACGACCTGTCTGCCCTGATGGACTGTAAACACTTGGCCCCTCACCACTAAGGTTTCCATGGAAACTGACATTCTACACATGCATTCTCTCACAGACACACATACACACACAGACACAAACCAACACACACCAAACCTCAAACATGTAAACACCATCCAAACCAGGAGAAAAGATCTCTCCCTCTCTCTTACTTCACAGCCACTATTCACATACAAACAGACAACGACACACTCACCCACACACACATACTCAGATTAGAAGACAAGGAAAATTACACCGCTAGGAAATGCACATTAAGAGGACATTGGCAACTTATGTGGTAGTCTTTCCAAACCAGTTGGACCTATTTAGTTGATTTTCTCCCTGTGAAAGAGGAGCCAGACAACTAGGCACCAAGGCCATGGTGCAGCGATGCCCCTTGTGGTCAACCCCCACTCAGCCCCTTTTCCCACTCTACTTCTCTTTCTTCTTTTCTTTTTATCCTGTTCTTCTGTTCTCAGTTGCTCTCACTCTTCCCTTTTTCTTCTTTTTCTCTCCCTTTTCTTTCTTATTTACTAGTCTTTCTGTCTTTCTTTTTTCCCCAACACCTGTGGTCTTTGTCAGTCTCTAATAGCTCTCAGCTGAGCCCGGGTTTCGTCCGTAACAGTAACGACAGTAACGCAGGGACACTCTTGTTTGTGTTTACAATATTCTGTGTTGCTAAGCAGGAGTTTGTCACCGAGACGCTGGTGTCATTGTAGTGCAGCAGGGCTCCACTTGGATCGATGGGCTCCCTGTCAGCGGCACAGCGGAGTAGAGTGTGTGTCTGTGTGTGTGTGTGTGTGTGTGTGTGTGTGTGTGTGTAATCCAACAACTTCTGCTCATTTCAGTGCAGGCTCAGTCGGGACACAATGCAGACTCAAGACCTCAGTATTGCTGGTTGCATTGGGGACCTGATGGTGCAATTTTAAGGACCTATGTGTCTGTTGTTGTGATGATGTGTGTGTGTGTGTGTGTGTCTGTGATACCAGTTAATGCTTCAATCAGATTATATCATATATGCAAATTATCAGCAGAGATCAAATGATTATTTACTGATCCAAAGCACAAAAATGAATCAAAATGATTCTGTGTGTTTGTGTTTGTGTTTGTGTGTTCGTGTGCATGTGTGCATGTCTGTTGCGATGGTGGAAAATATTTAGAGACAGGGAACAAAAGAATAGGGAGGACAAAGAGAGGGAGAGAATGGACTTTTACTAAGAGGGAGTGACTGATCTGAACAGAGAGTGAGAGAGCGAAGATTTGATATCTGTGTGCTCTGAGACCCCGAAGCCAATTGTGTGTCTGTTCCTGATCTTAATGTGTGTGTGTGGTTGTGTGCATGTGTGTGTGTGTGTGTGTGTGTGGAGAGAGAGAGAGAGAGAGAGCAAGTGTGTTTGGGTGTGCGAGTGTGTGTGTTTTCTCTAGAGTCTTGACCTCAGTGTCTGTTTGGCGAGATGTCTCTCGCCCCGAACTGCCTCCATCCTCTCTGCATGACTGAAGTGACATCAATTATGAACATTAACTCACTTTCTGGCAAGCCCATCATCCCCCACCATCTCTCTCTCTCTCTCTCTCTCTCTCTCTCTCTCTCTCTCTCTCTCCCTCTCCCTCTTTCTCTCTTCCACACACCTCCTCATCCCTTTATCTCTTCCTCCTCTCTGTATTTCTCTTCATTTTCTCATGCAGTTCATCTTTCTTTTTAATCCTTTAATTTCACCCCACTCATTATCCTCCCTCATTTCCTTTCTCCTTCTACATGTTTCATCATTGATCAGAGCCGATGTCCACCTGTTTGTTTGTGTGTGTGTGTGTGTGTGTGTGTGTCCATCCATGTGGATAAATCTCAAAGGCTAAATCAACCAAAAGCACTTTATTCTATGAAACTTTAAAAGTGCCACTTTAACTTCATGAGATATTATTTCCTCCTCTCGTTTTTTTCCATTTCTCTTTCTCTATCAGTGACTACAGCTTCAATATTAAGTCTTTCCTGTCTCTGTTTGTTTGTGTGTCCCCCTGCAGTCCAGTTTGACGGTGTGGAGAAGTGCCGCATGTCGCCCACTAAGGAAGGGAAGTGTCGGCCCCCCCAGAGGCATTCCAGTGGCTGCCTGGTCAATACCAAGATGAGCTCCCTGGACCATACCAACTCCTCCATGGGCGAGCGCATAGACCCCAACACACCTCTGGAGAGCCAGTTGTAAGCTATATGTGCACACACACAAGCACGCACACACAAATATATAATATTTAATATATACTTCTTATAATATATATATATATACTTTTTATATGTATAATATGTACCAAAAACAATCAGAACAGGGCCATCTCTGGAGGCCTTCAAAAAGCTCTTAAAGACCCAGCTATTCAGAGAACATTTTGTATCCTAGCACTAAAATGAACTGAAGCACTATCCCCTAGCACTATGCTCCTTAAGGTTTCTGCTATGTAGCTTGATTGTTATCCTCGTTTTGTAAGTCGCTTTGGATAAAAGCGTCTGCTAAATGCATAAATGTAAATGTAAAATGTACATAAACACTCTTTGATTGTCTTGCATCTTTATGGACTCTATCTGCCCCAGAAGCGCGCTCACACACACACACACACACACACACACACACACACACACACAACCACACACACACATAGTCATTTTCTCACATTGCTTGTTGCATATACACACACCTCTATACACAGAAAAAGAAATGTTTTCTTTGAAGTTTTCATTTCAAACACACACTCTTCTTTCTCTTTTCTTCTTTTTAGCTGGTACCATGGGGCGATCAGTCGGACAGATGCCGAGTCTCTGCTGAGGTTGTGCAAGGAGGCCAGCTACCTAGTGAGGAACAGCGAGACTAGCAAGAATGACTTCTCCCTCTCCCTCAAGTAAGACACACAGACACGCACACATACACACAGATAAACACACTTTTATGTGCACATTACACTTTCACAATGAGAAGTTATGCTTTCCCTAATGGTCATTGAAGATAATACATACACACAGTTTGTGCTATGTGTGTTACCAAAAACTGGTCTATTGTTCACACTCCAGACATGATTGAATTTGAATCTCCCTGTCTCCTATCAAGTATCTAGTCACACACTCCTTAAGTGTCATTTTCAATTTCTCTCTCTCTCTCTCTCTCTCTCTCTCTCTCTCTCTCTCTCTCTCTCTCTCTCTCACTCACTCTCTTGTTCTCGCTGTGTAGATTCTAATTCACCCTAGCACTAGTTATACTGTATGCTGACACATCCGTAGAGTCAAATCTGACACACACACACACACACACACACACACACAGGCACGGTTGACCCCACGCCCCCACCCGGCTAAACCTCCATGGACCCCCTCAGAGAGGCCCGTCTGGCCCCATTGGTCCATGGGTCAGGTGCTGATCCGGTCAGGCCGGTTTGACATTTGGCACTGCTGGGCTACCTGCCTGTGAACTGGCAGATTCACCTTTGCAGCAGTCACCTCTCATCTCTCATCTCCTCAGAGGGGGGCCAGCCAGACCTGTGTGTGTGTGTGTGTGTGTGTGTGTAGGTGCGTCAGGTAGTAAAGGGTAGATAAAGGGAGCTGAAGAGACAGCACAAGAAATAGTGTCCATGTGTAAAGTATGTGTGTCTTGTTGGGCGAGTGGAGAAAGGGAAGAGGTTGTGTGTGTGTGCGTGTGTGTACTTCCATGTGTGCGTGCGTGCATGCATGCGTGTATGCTTACCTGAACCTATCTTGCTTTAGACAAATGAGGTACAACCATGCCCATTTCTCCAATAAGGCCTTAATTAGGAATTAGTGCGAAAAATGTCCCACAGTCGCCATCAATCCCTGAAATGTTCCTGTTTATTAATACAGTTCTTAATATGAATGCCCCATATTCACACACCCAGTGCTGCATGATTATTCTTTCAGCTATACAAGACTACACATCACACATTCTCCCTTTGGATAATCTAATGACTTATGACTTAATAATCATCTTCAAGAGATTTTGTTGGATTGGATTTGTTGGATCCTTTAGAAACTAAAGGATGCCTTGAATATGCCCTACAGGAAACACCATGATGGCCTACTCACTGCTCCCATTAGGGAACACAAACCAAATTTATTTGGGCGTTGCAATAATGTGGACTTTAATGACGTCTAAATAAGTCATCCATTTGTATAGTCTCAGCAGTAGGTGTCGGGAGTACATACATATAAAAAAGGGTTCTGAAGTAAAGGCCAGTGGAGCTCTGCTATTATTCCAACTGGCTGCTGGTCTGGACTCTGATGGGGAGTCTAAATGAGATTATGAAGACGGTGATGAACTCCTGAAGTTCCCCCTGTGCAGACGCTTCTCTGGGACATGTTAAAGCGGTCGGCGGTGAGCCTCTCCCTGCTGTCAAGGGCCGCTGTTTGCAGCGGCACTGGAGTGATTGATGGGATGCAGGCGCTGGGGGTCTAAGGGTCTCATCACAGAAGCCCCCCAATGATGCATTAAGCCAACCCACAGCTGCCACTACTGAGACACAGAGTGTAATCAGGGCCATTCAAACTGTAACTCGTTTCATTTCTTCTCTCCTCCTCTCATCTGATCTCTTATTCTCTTCTTTTCTCTTCTCCTCTTTCTTCTCATCTCCTCTCTCATCTTCTGCCAGTACTTAAAGACCGAGTTCTAATCACTTGTATTGAAGCATTTTGACTCGTTTCTCCTCTCATCTCATCTCCTCTTTTTCCTCTCATTTCATCTCATCTGATCTCTTACCCTATTCTTTTCTCTTCTCTCCTCTTTTCTTCTTCTCTTGTCCACTTCTCTTACTCTCTCTCTCTCTCTCTCTCTCTCTCTCTCTCTCTCCTCTCCCTTCGACCATATTAGTGAAATTAACATTAGGGGGAGAATCCAAATCTGATAGGATACTGTGAATAGGTTGTGAAAACACTGCAATTAATATGATGGAAAGTGCTTTATTGTTTTCTTATGCAAGTAGCAGTGAACTGAATAGGCCTAAAAGGCCTAAAGAGATAGATGTGGGTTTTTCAAAGTCAGCTAGGATGACGGACTGAACACTTGTAGATCATGTTCAATGTGCTACCTGTTCCTCTGCTTTGACTTGAGCTGGACCAGAGAGGCGAGTCCACTTCCACACAGGTTAGTTGTGCTGAAGGGCAGTAAGATTGCCCAATGTCTTTTTCAGCATCTGATTAATCAGATCAATGAGCTGATCACCCTCATTACTTGGCAAAGCAACGCTGTCTACGTCATTTCACCCAATGGTGATCTCCACTTCGTGTCTCCATGAAGGAACAATGAAACCGCTGTCTCAGTTTATTAAAGTGTGCTGTGATTTTGCTCTTCAGGGCATTTTTATCCATGATGATGTCAAGTATTTTAATGAAATATTTCCTGACGGGTGCTAGGGAACATGTCAAGCTTGTCTTTGGGTGCTCTGTCTTCCCTTAGTGCAAATTTGTTTTAAAATGCAGTTATTTTATCAGACTGTAATTCTGACACCACATGCACCAGTTGAGAAGCACTAATCTCTGCACAAATCTACTGCCCTGACCGAGGTGAAGTAATGTAAGACTAATTTGAGAAAAGTGACCTTGAAATGCATTGATACTGGCTGATGTGTTTACATCTTTGATGGCTTTTGGTGTTGTTGTTAATACGCCTTTCACTTGATGTCCACATTGCAACTTAATCAGTAATGCAATCATAATTGATAGAAATCCTGTAATCTTTTTTTTTTAAATAAATATATGTTAATGAGCACATAGAGTTTCATTTTAGGTTGATTTGTACTTGAAACTATACTGTTTATTTGTTTGATTACTATTATGTACAGTTTAGACAGTTTAGCTCTTTCATGTGTGACAGATGGAGAATATTCTAGAAACAGTACTCAGATGGCTATGTTGGAATGAATCAGAGTTGGTTCTAAACATGCTTGTTTTTTGGGTGCAATACCAGCCAACACAACAGCCCTTTCTCATCCAAACAAACACAAGCCAGATTCCAATATTATGTTATCATAACTTGCTCACTGGCCCATTTATTTTCATTATTCTCTCTCTCTCTCTTTCCCTTTCTTTCTTTCTTTCTCTCTCTTCCTCTCTCTCTCTAGTCCTCCAATTTTGTGTTCCTCTCTTTGTCACGCCCACACCTTAGCTTTCTCTTCCTCCCCCTCCCCCTCGCTCTATCTATCTTTCTCTCCACCTCTCTCCCTCTCCACATCTGAGATGTGATGAGCATGGTCCTAACATACTGATCAGGGGGGGTAGGAGTTGCCCCTGTATCGATGCGCTTCTACCGAAACCCAACCACTCTCCTAGGACCCAAGTGGAGTGAGGCAATCAAAGGCGTTTTGGAGGCTTTTAGGATCATGGATGGATGAACGGAAACACTCACACACACACACACACACACACACACACACACACACACACACACACCTGCTTTTGCCTTCAGTATGTTGACTCATTTACACTAAAGATGATGAGCCTGCTACCAGCAGTGGCTTTATTGTCTGAGAAAGGGAAAGCACTTACACACAGAGGGATGGATGGATGGAGAAATATAACACACAAGATGGATGGCTGAATGGATGAATGGATGGATTGAGAAATATGGGGTGGTGTATCACATATCACATGTCAAGTTTGTGTTTCTTGGTCGTTTTGCCTGTCTCCTCAATAAGCTATGCTTAACTAATCCAATTTACATTACGCATGCATGCACATACACTTTCATCTTTCAATTCATTCACTCATTCATCCAATGCATCATTCTTTCCATTTCTTCTCTACTTTATCCTTCATCCTGCATGTGTGTGTGTGTGTGTGGGGGGGGGGATTACCAGGCTATGAGCCAGATGTGATGTGCAGGGCCGTGTGCCTTTGCCTGTGCTGTCGGACCGCATCGTATAATGGCTGCGAACAGCCTGCTCTTTTATCACAAAGCACAAGCAGCCAAAGAGAGGCAGAGAGACACTGACAATAGCTCTTGACAGGAGAGTCATAACAGCCTGTCTCAAGGCGAATGGGCCGTCGAGCGTGTGAGCAGTGTGTGCTCGTGTCTGTGTGTGTGTCTGTGTATGTGGGTGTGTTCAGTGTCACCAGGTGCCCCATTGTACTCTGCGCAGTCAGGCTCAGTGTGTGTGTGTGTGTGTAAGTGTGTCTGTGTCTGTGTCTGTGTCTGTGTGTGTGTGAGTTGACTGTTTCAAAGGCACCATTCGGTTAAAGTACTCCATTCACCTGAGAGGTGACTGTTTCCATGGTGAGGGGGCCCATGTCCCAAAGTTCTAGAATATCCAAGTATAGAATTCAGACTTAGCAAAGTCTAATCCGACACACTTGACATCACCGCAATAAAGTTGATTGTTTGATTTATGACTTTATGACAGTATAATAATTCGTGATATGCACACATGGTCACCATAAATAGTGTAAAGAATCTTAGTGTAAAGAATAATTAGCAACTGTTTAGCAACGTGTGTCAACTAAATGCCATTCCACATTCTGGTTCATTTGTTCGACTGCTCTGTGTAATAGTTCTAGTTGAGTAAATGCTCAATACTCAAGCTCCTTACACAGCTGCATCCCTGTCAGACCCAATATGCAGTATGCATACGCTTCCCCGCCTCTCTGCTCCTCAGCATACATGCATAAGCACACTCACACACATATACACACCTTCACGCACACAAACTCTCTCTTTATCACTCTCTCATAAACACACACACGCACACACACGCACACTCACTCACACAAACTCTCTCTTCGTCACTCTCTCTCACACACGCGCACAAACAGACACGTACGTGTGTGTCTAGCCCACACATACACACTGGCAAACATACACACACACAAACAGACACTGACTCACACATACACACACACACAGACACACAGGCCATCAGTCTTCCTCTCTGCAGCAGTGCAGTTAGGGAGTGGTGGAGTTGAAGTGGGTTGGGTCCATCAGGGCAGAGTTTGCTGCAGTGAGAGATTTCCTCAGAGACGGGAGCCGCCATCTGTCTTGGCCTCCGCACCACTCTTCCGCTGCCATCACTTACCCGCTGTCCTGCTCAAGTATACATTTAAGTGTGTGTGTGTGTGTGTGTGTGTGTGTGTAAGAGAGAGAAAGGTATTTCTAAGGAAGGATCATTGGCTTTATATGTGTCTATGCAAGTGAATGTACTTTGGTGGTTGCTGTGCCAAAGTCCAAAACCAGTGATAACCTGAAGCTTTTTCAATGTGACTCTGTCATTTAAATTTTTTCAATGTCCCTCCTCAAAGGTGTGTGTGTTTGTGTCTGTGTGAGTGTGTGCAAGTGTGCGTATATGTGTGTGCATGCTCACTCATAGTTTTGTCCAGAAGGGCAAAAAAGCCCTTTATGGAGGTACATCAGTCATCCAGACAAGCTCCTCTTAGCACCAGAGATTACGGTTTGAAAAAGTGGCCTAACAGCAGGGAATCAGCAGAACATAGCATCTCTCTCACTTTTACTCTCTTTTTCACTCGTCTTTCATCTCTCTCTCTCTCTCTCTCTCTCTCTCTCTCTCTCTCTCTCTCTCTCGTTTCCCCAGTGAGCATGCTCCAACAGAGGAGCTTTTAATTTGGTCTGTGTCTATTAAGCTCAGTGGCTTAAATGATTCTGCTGGTGTGCATATTAAAGTAGCTCTCTCTCTCTCTCTCTCTCTCTCTCTCTGTCTGTGTGTGTGTGTGTGCGCACACCTCTATATGTCTTACTTACTGTGCGTGACCTGTATACTAATGAATGGTATCAAGAAGCCCATTACTGAGAACACATACACATCGACATACGCCAAACGTGTTGAAACATAAAGTAGTTCTGATCTTTTGATACAATAATTTTCATAATGGAGGAACACTCTTGATTTTATTACCGTTCCTTATTTGGTCCAGTAGTACTACTGTAACTCTCTCCTTCCCCCTCTCTATCTCTTATTTCCAGGAGCAGTCAGGGCTTCATGCACATGAAGTTGTCTCGGACCAAAGAGAACAAGTATGTCTTGGGCCAAAACAGCGGCCCGTTCGACAGCGTGCCCGAGATCATCTACTTCTACTCCAGCCGCAAGCTGCCAATCAAGGGGGCCGAGCACATGTCCCTGCTGTACCCCGTGGCCATCAGAACACTATAGTGGACACTTCACTACGCTTTACCCACAATACACTTCACTTCACTCTGCCCCCACGACTTGTTTTTACGCTTCTGCGCCCTGGAGAGTCTGGTGTGTGTATTGGAGGTGAGAGGCAGACTGATGGGTATTCTTCACCCTTGGGTGCCAGTGCACCTCCCTTCACCTGGACTAAGGGTCTTTCATCAGAGGGCAGACTGAACTGGGATCAGGAGAATCTGAGGAGCAATAGAAACATCACATGATCACAGATCATGGGGGAAGGGGGGTGTGATGAGCCCCCCACACTCATTCATACCTTTCAGATATCTGTGTGGCATCCTCATCGTCAATCCCACAAACTTTATCTCTGTGTGTTTCTTTCTCTCTCTCTCTCTCTCTCTCTCTCTCTCTCTCTCTCTCTCCTATCTATCTCTCTATCTGTCTATCTATCTTGCATCATTCCACCATCATATGCAATTAATAGTTCTAGATGTCCATTCAGAGACATTCCACACAAATCTGCTTTCTCTCTCTTTCAGACTGGTCTCTAGCTGATGCCTCTAAGCCTTCAGTCTGTAGCCTTGGTCTGTGTGTGTGTTTATGTATGTGTGTTTGACAGTGTGTGGGCATTTGTCTTTCTATGTTTGTGTGGCCGAGTCAGTATGTTTATGTGTATGTTTGACAGTGTGTATGTGTGGGCATTCGCCTTTCTATGTTTGTTTGTGTATGTGTGTGTGTGTGGCTGAGTCTGTATGCTAATGTGTGTGTTTGCCAGTGTGTATGTGTGGGCTAGATACAGAGGAGCAGTTGACAGTCTAAAATGCACTGGAGTGTCCTCAGAGTATGTAGAACAGAATCAGATGCACAGTCTTGCCTAGGCAACAGAGAAAATATCCATACGGAAGGTTTAGTTAAATCACTTAACAAGGCTGGTAAGCATACTCCATCACACATTCTTGATTTCCCTGATGACACCCAGCACTTGGTATGCCCATTTAGGGGCCCTCATCTTCTAGGATAGCTGTATTAGCTATGGCTAGTTTCATTCTTAGAGGGTAAAAGTGACTGATTTACAATTAGTGGTGTAAGGAAGACCCGGTGGCTTTGAATATCTATAAATGTTGCTTTTGTAGATGAGTCTTTGTTGAGCCTTCTGGGTAAGACTTGTTAATGGTGAAGTAAGTGTGGTTGGATTGATTGGCATTGATGTGGTTGCTCCATATATGGTGATGGAGTTAAAGGTCATTGTTTCGTGTTCAAGGAGTAAAGATTCCATCCTCACCAGAATCCAGTGGCTTAGAGAGACCGTCAATGGGAAGAGATAAATACACCTGCATTGTCTACCTCAAAGAGAGGGGGAGAACCAGAGAAATTGTGAGGAGAGAGAAATCAGTTTTCCATTTTCAGATCAATAGGTACATCAGAAATTGACCGCCATCTGTCACCATCTCCAACTCAGTTGACTTTCTTTTGATTTTCTAATAACTTTCCATCATTTCACACGTTTCTTTACACAAAAACTCAACCTGATGTCTGATAAGAATCTTTCTTTGTTTAGTGGGGTTGTTAGCTTGTGTTTGTTTTTATTCTTTCAGAGAGACTTTTTGGAGACCTCAATTGTGTGCATATTCACTCTGTAACGTTGTGTGATGCCAGTAACAAATATTTGGTTTATGCCTTATAATATTGCATGGATATAAGAGACAAGAAGAGGACAAAAAGAGAGAAAATCAGTCCACCATATTTGCTGGTTTGCAGAATTCTGCTTTATTATGTTTTTTTGTTTGTTTGTTTTCTATTGATTGTCCTGTGACTGTAATTTATTCTGGGGTGTAAAACACTGGCCATGTCTTTTTCCTGCCACTGAAAGCTCAGCTCGTGCTTGCTGCCCATCACTTCTGTCTGTGTGTGTGTGTGTGTGTGTGTGTGTGTGAGTGTGTGTTTATGTGGACATGTGTGTATCTGCATAATTGGACAGAGCTTAGAGTTCTCCCCTACCATGGTGCTTTGCGTTGTTGATTTGTATTTTATTTATTTTGTAAATTTATGTTTTATCCCCCCAACCCCCTGCATGGTCTGAACTCTGGAGAGGAAATACTGTAGAGTGACAGGTTGGTTGTGGATTTAGTGTTACAGCGAGGACCATGCAGCTAGACCTCACACATACACACACACACACTCATAATGGCTTCTCAATCAGGACCCCAAACACACACACACACACAAACAAAAACATGCATGCACACACAATCCATCACCTTCTGTGTAATCAGCATCCCGCTGACAGCTGAATATGTCGTTTTTCTTTTCTCTCTTTTTTTTCTGCAAACAAACTTTAAATGTGCAACCTGATTGTGGCACAGCCCTTTGAGATTGTAGTCCTGCCAATGTTGGATTCCACATGTGGACCACAGGGATCCATGATAGGACCAGTCCACCAGACAGAGTTTACCATGGTCACTGCTGTTTGTCTAGCCAAATCACCCCAACCCTCCAGCCCCACCCTCTTAACC
The DNA here is from genome assembly GCA_017657215.1 of Limnothrissa miodon. Lineage (NCBI taxonomy): Eukaryota > Metazoa > Chordata > Actinopteri > Clupeiformes > Clupeidae > Limnothrissa > Limnothrissa miodon. The sequence goes on along the minus strand of JAGFZM010001751.1, from coordinate 104,879 downwards.
CCTTACACTCACAAACGTGTGACCGGATTTTGGGTTGGGTAGGAAATCTAATCATCTGCCCCCACCTAAAACAAATTCAATATGTTTCCAAATTGAAAAATTGGAAATGACAGAGCCAGTGTTTAATGCTGTTGAACGTACATGTAAAATGTGCGCAAAGGTACACAAAAAATGAAAGAAAGAAATAGGCCACAAATCAATTTGGCCTTAGGTTAGCCCCAACCCTAGCCTGGCTAACACGACTGATAAGCTTTTAGGAGCTTAGTCTGGCGAGGCTGCCTTAATACACTTCTGGGAGGCGGGCTTAACCTACATCCATCAGATGCCTCTGTATTCTACTCTGCAAATCTACAACAAGTCAGAAAACTCATTCCGATGACGTATGTGTAAGCTCGTTTCTCATTGGTTCCCATTTTTTGGGAAACGGAAGAGCTCTAAAATGGCAGCCTGGCCAGACTGACTAGTTCACGAAATTCAGTGTAGCGTCACAGGAAGTATGGGCGGGCCCAGGCTACCCCAACCCCTCTCATGTCACACAAGAGTGAAGAGGGAGGAGTCAGATGAGCCATTTCGGAAAGGGAAGGAGTGCCGTCAAAGATTTTAGTTAAGTATCTTTATTGTCAATTTCTCTACATATACTGGACATACAGAAATTGACAATAAAGAGACTTAACTAAAATCTTGATGGTAGATAGGCGGAGCAAGATATTTCATGACAAGTCACTTCTTGGTACCATGGTCACATGAGAGTGCCACTGATCCCCCTTTATACAATGCAGAGACACGCTCTGTATGACTGAACCCCAGAACTTTATGACGGTCTATGACGGAACCCCAGAACTTTATTACGGTCTGTGACGGAACCCCAGAACCTCACAGTGTATTTAAAAGCCATATTTTACTGAGCAATGCGTGCACTTTTGGGCAGCGTAATCTCCAAACCCTCCTGCCCATTTAAGAAAAGTGTAACTCTCTGGAGAAAATTAACCAATTCAGGTGCACATTGGCCTCATTTTAGTGCGTGGAAGGCTACTGTCCAATGCAGTCATGCTTGTCTCCTACTCATGCTGATGGGAACTGATCACCACTTTGCTCCTACAGACATAAACCTCCATGCAGTATCTTGCTCCACCTACCTACTTTGGGGTTATGAGAAAGAGAGAGGCGGGGCAAATAAGTGCCGCCAGGGATAGGTTGTTGAGGTTGTCCATCAAAAGGAATGAAAAGCCTTAAGCTTTAACAAGGGAAAAAGAATGTTGTTAAGTGAAATGCCTGCAAGACAAAGTGCTATAATTTTGTAACAAAATAGAAATAAAGATTATGTGTGTGTGTGTGTGTGTGTTTGTGAGTGTGTGTGTGAGAGATAGATAGATAGACAGACAAATAAAAAGAAATGAAAAGAAAAATGAAAATGGAAAGACGCCTATATAGTAATAAAAACAAAAGTAAACAAAACTAACTGTTGGAGTGTTTAGAGAAACACAGTCATTCAAACACAGTTCAGGAGTCCAGAAACAAGGGCACTGTTTTTGCTTTGGCTGTTGTATGGTGCTCCCTGCTAAGGGACTGCTGATGCTCTCCGTTGCCCTCCACCCCACCCCATGACTCATCACGGCTGGAGTTGCTGATGGAGTGGATGGAACTCAGCTGGGACTGGTCTGGAACTAGAGAGAGAGAGAGAGAGAGAGAGGAGGAGGAGAGGAAGAATAAAGTCTATGGAGAGAGTGAAAGAGAGTGGGAAAGGGGGATTAACGGTGCAGCTGGATGGTGAGCGACCGAGCAGGAAGCTTTGTCACTGTCAGTTCTCTCCGTCCCCTCTGCCCCCATTGTTCTGATGTTCCCCACAGTGGACTGGCCACTGCACTTCAGCTCTTGTACTCAGAGAAGTGCCCTCTGCAAACCCACCTGTGTTCTGTGTGTGTGTGTGTGTGAAAGAGAGAGAGAGAGAGTGTGTGTATGTGTGTGTGTGTAAGTGCACACTGCTGTCTGGTGTTGCTTCACCCGGGTCTCTGTGGGATACCCTGTGAGTGTATGTGTGTTTGTGTGTGTGTGTGTTTGTGTGTGCATTTGTGTACATTTTCCTCCAGTGTATGCACTAATATCTCTGTACAGTCCCCTTCTCCGCCAAATGTATATACTGAATGTATTGTATGGGGACATGGAGGCTTCAAGGTTCAAGAGAAAAAAATAAAGTAGAGTTTATGAGTCCAGCTGGAGTCTGTTGCCTGATGTTTTTTTTTTTCCTTGACTGTTCAGAGAAAAAAAAGAAAGTAGGAGCTTCCAAAAATGGGACTGGGAAACTAACAGCACCATGGTTGTTGTTTTGTATTGAGCCTATACTGTATATATATATATATACCCTTTAATGGTATGACCACTTATTGATGTGGCCTTTTAGAATGGAAGCTAAGTTCTAGTAGGAAATAATGTTATGTCTTCCTAACAGATGTTATATATATATATATATATATATTAGGTGGAAGCCAGCATTGATGTCTTGACCAGCACGCTTGTACACACAATTCAAATGTGGTATTGTTCAGTCCTGTTGGAGATTTTCTATTATGGTGCACTTGTGCCCTGGTAAAACTCAAAGTCTGGTTCTTCCATTGACCTTGACGGCAATGTCCACACAGGCCATTAAACCTGCCATAAATACATCTGCTGTTTACTGGTCACCATGGAGAGGAGGAGATTGGTAACCATGGTGAGGTAGGCACTTGTCAGAGCTAAGAGACAAAAGGTGACATGTTCCCTTGCAGCCATAGACAGAACTGTGTGTGTGTGTGTGTGTGTAAATCAGGGCCCATTGAATGCCAATCGTGATGATTTTGTTTGTGTGGTGTAAAAGAAAAGCACCACCTGGTGCACAATTGAGTCAAAATGATTATGTGTGAGTGTGTGTGTGTGTTAATGTGTGAATGAGAAATCAAAACAGGGACCATTTTTTTTTAGCTGAGGATGCATCGGAGCCCTCGTCCTTTCCCCAGTGAAAGTGAAGTTCCATTAGATTGTGCTGCTGAGAACGGCCCTCCTAATTTAATCAGTGGTGTTGTGCTAAAAAAAAAATTGAATAGAAATAGGAGAATAGGAAAAGAGAGGCTTGCGTAAGCCACTCTTCACTCACCACTCCCTTTATGAGCTCTTTTGTTGTCTGCTGTTGTCTATTTTCTACCCGACTGATGATGGCTCAACAGGAGATGAGTCTGGTAAACACAGACAACAGTGTGTGTGTGTGTGTGTTTGTGTGTGTATTTTGGTATGTGTCATTTTATTGTGACTGTCTATGCGTCCTGCCTTTTGTTAGAGTTGACCCCATCTTGTGCCATCAAAACTGTAAACAACAACAAATAATGTCAACAGCTTCTCAGTCAGTTCAAACTGACTGATGATAATTATGAAATGGGGGTTATTAATCAGCTCAAATGCCTAACAATCGGACCACACATAATCTCTAATAGTGTGGCTAATCACTTTTCTCTCCCACATGCGTTGCCTCTCAAGGGCTTTTCTTGTCAAATCACGGAACCACAAGTATTAATTAAATGCATTCAAGAGTGTCTGAGAGTGGACTGAAATCAGACTTAAAGTAAGTGGCCATTTCTTTTCACATTGTTTGGGAGGTTAGGCATGAATAGATTACTTTAGCCAAAACTCAACCAGACCTCAACCAGAACTGACCCAAATGTGCACAAATTAGCCCATGGAATAGACTGTGGACTATTTTTAACACTGCAAACTACTTCAGATAAGGGTCCCTGTGATGAAATGCAACCGAAGCGCACAAGCAAATGGCAAATGAACAATCAATGTATAATTGTGTGCATGGGTCTTTAAGTAAGGCCACCAGTGCTGCGTCCAAAACTTCTGCCCATCTGTGAACCAGGATTTATGGGAGCGGTTTTTCCAAATGAAACCCAAACAATGCCGCCCCACCCCATCTCACCCCTAAAATGTTGCAGAGTGGAGATGCAAGCTATTTCTGGAAGTTGCTGACGGATCTACTGTAAACAGGATCTATAGCGTCACACAATAGAATCAGGTCAGTGGGAGAGAGCACACAAACATACACACACACACCTATAAAATCACACAATGTGGGTAACTGCAAGAGAACATACAGACACATGCAATAAAACGAGTCTTCTGTGAACAATAGAAAAGTCGCTTCAGGCATAGAACAGAGAGTATCAACAACCACAAACTTACAGAGTGAAATGCATCATGGGAGGGAAGCAACCTGAGGAGGTTGTAGTCCTGACCAAACAAATTTTTCCGGCATGCTGATTGGATGAAAGTTCCACCTAGTTTTCTACAAAGCATGATGGTTGCCATTTAAAGATGCGATAACCTCAGGCTTGGTCAGTCCTCACAGCTGGAGACTGTCTCTCTCTTCTTCTGTTATCTAGGAAGACCAGAGAGAGAGAGATGATAGAGTTTTTACTTTGACTCTCCTGTGGAAGTGTTGGGAGTCTCTCTACTCACCTGTCCCCCTCCTCTTCCTCTTCCTCTTCAGGAGGATTATTCACCATGGCGTGAAGGCCACACCAGATCTCTCTCTTTCTCTCTCTCTCTCTCTCTCTCTCTCTCTCACACACACACACACACATTCACACACAACAAATGAAATACATCTAAGCCTCCTTTGTGCACAAAAAGAGCCATCAGAAACCGCATGACAGAAAAGAAAAAAAGAAGAAAAAGAGAAAGTGAGAGGGCGTAAATAGATGGAAATGTGTGTGTGTGTGTGTGTGTGTGTGTGTGGAGGGGCAGTATGGACTGATAAAGAGAAAAACATGGCATGAAAGAGGCAAATGTGCGTCTGGCCTGAGGCGAGACGGATGAGTGTGGCTCGCATGTCGATCACAAACAGCTTCCGCTCTGGCAGTCCAGTCACGACCTGCAGAAAAGCAATTTCAGGTAACAGACCAGCTGCTAATGACATGGAGGAGAAAGAGAGGAGGAGGAGAAGAGAAAGGGAAAGGGTGACAGGGAGCCTCGCTTTTGATGACAAGATGAAAGACAATAAAACAGATAGAGAGAGTGGGAGAGAGGAAGAGAGAAAGTAAGTGACTGAGAGTTACTTGATTACCTCAACTCACTGACTTCCGATTGCTTTAACTCCGGGGGAGTGGATTCGGAGTTGGACAAAGACGGTAGAGGACAGTGCACCTGTGCCAGTTGGCAAAAAGGGTGACGCCCACAGAGACCTTTCTTTCTCCAGGGGGATTCTGGAGATGCTCCAGTTTAGATCTTTAGATTTAGATCCAGCAGACACAGGTCTTCACACTCCTCACACAGTCCCACGCAGGACCGCACACAGGTCCTCATACACCTCTTACAGGTCCTCACACTCCTGATCTTGCAAGCCTATGCAATCCGGTGTCCAATGTCCAAATTACCTGTTCCCAGTCCCAATTGTTCTAAAGCCCTAAACCCTCACAGAAACTGGTGTGTCTCAGCATGATTACTTGATTTACGCCAGAGAAATCTTTGAGGATTTCAAGAATCAGGGAAGAGGGGACATTTTTTTATCATTGCCTACTGTATTTAAGATACAAGGAAAGGAAATATTGGTAACAGTGCACAGCTACAGATGCTTCGGTCTTCAGAGAGACAGCATCAAGTGGACCAATTGGAATGAGTAAGTAACTGAGAAGTCTTTCAGGGTTTAGGGCCTGAGGGCAGAACTTGGGTCACTGCTACAGGTTGTCACTAGAAATCACGAAAATAGGGAGTGTGTTTATGTTTGTGGAAAGTGACCACAAACACACGTATACTGTCTGTCTGATCTGTAGGTAAGACTGTATGCTAAAAGGCCATTTTTGCACATTTGCTGTGGTTTCACTCTTTAATTTTCCTATTGTCTGGTCATTTTTGTCAGGTTTAGGAACACCCAAATGTTATGAAAATGTATTTCAATTTATGTTATGTTTGTTGGAGCCCCATGATCATGCAATTAGATTAAGTGCATTTCTAAGAGGGAAAATATGATTGTGGTGAAAATATAGAATATGTATATTACAGTATGTACTGTATATTAGAAAATATACAGAAAATGAAGCAACTTGAAGACTGCTCAGAATGTAGACACACACACACACACACACACACACACATATATATATATATAT
>JAGFZM010001751.1:59536-93745 GCA_017657215.1 Limnothrissa miodon | reverse complement strand
CTGTATTACACCCTACTACTATTGTAAATATGGAGGATAAAGCTAATAATGTTTTAATATAAAATGACTAGGCCTGAAGCACCCTTACAAGAACAACTATGTTATTTTATGGTAACTTTATTACTGCAATATTTGTTATACCTATTGCATTTAAGCAGTAATATCCAGTGTGCAGCTATTTTGTTTACATTGCGTTTGTTTCTGTAAAAGGCAATATATGACGTTTAGACTACTGAAGCAGGCTAATATCAAGCTTAGAGTAATGCACTGGAATATGACTGCAGTATTGTTGTGTTAGATGTTAGGAAAGATTTTTTTTCTTAACTGGCGAACAAATAGGCACCTGCACGGTGTTTTAGGATGATTAAATCATTAATTGATGTTTAAGGATAGGCTGCTCTTATGGAATCAGTGACAACAGTAGCTCTAATTTTATGTTATGCTCTACAGTCTGGGGCTAGTAATAGTCTACCGCACTTATTTTGACCTGCTGCTTGCTTGTAGCCTAGGCGCAAACATAGCGCGATATAAAATAAAACGGTAATGTTGAAAGGGGAGCGATAAAACTAATCGGCATACAGTCTGTACAGCCTACAGTTGGGGTAATTTAGTGGGGGTGTAGTTGGATTGGTTTTCTAGCGGTAACATTATCTTCAAGCTAAATCCCCCCTCCATCTTGTTGTTGAGCGAGCATAATTTATCTTTGGGCCACAGTTCTTGCAAGTGTCCGTGCGCTTCTGAAAAGTTTGCGTGAAGTTCTTAAAAACAAATGCCCTCATGCTACAAATTGAGCAGCTCCAGTTAAATCTGCCGCCGCAATGCATTCAGTGTCAGTGTTCAGTGAAATCTGTGGCTGGCTGCATGCATGCGTTACATTGGGCATAATAAAGAGGGAAATGGCAATTTTGCTGAAACGCTGGAGAACACCAGGAAACCGAATTATGGATTAAATTATGAAATAAATGAAATTATCCTACTAAATGAACATTGTTCACGACCCTCGAGTAACACCATCCAAGTCCGTGTGAAGTCTCGAGTCTATTGAGGGCAAGTCTCAGACTCGAGTCCCCATCTCTGGTGTGTGTGTGTGTGTGTGTGTGTGTGTGTGTGTGTGTGTGTGTGTCAGAGTCTTTAGTCCTTACCTGTGGTGTTGTGGGCATGCTCGAAGCTTGTAGAGCCTGCTGCAGAGCCTGACTGAAAAGGTCAGAGGTCACAGGTGTGCCCGCTGTCCGAGATGTTCCACCAGATGAGACTTCCGACTAACACACACACACACACACACACACACACACACACACACACAGAATGATTTTGTGTGTGTTTACGCGTTTGTCCACCACAGCCGGACGCTTATGCAACTCTGCCACCCCTTACCTGGTGCCCAGTGGTGGGTGTGACGGCGCTGCTCTCAGGCGTGCTGGCGAGGGCAAGGGCTGTTGCCAACTCAGCCTGGGTGATGGGTCTGGGTCCTGTGGCTCCAGTGTGGCCCAGGCTGGCTGGACGGGCCCCGGAAAAGGCTCCCTGTCTCCTGGAGCTGCCCGCCTGGCTCGCAAGCACCAGAGAACTTAGGTCACCGAGTGTAGATTAATGGCATTAAAGAGTAAACATATAGTAGTAGGTGTACATTTTAGATTCATGTCATATTAATGAGCACAGACAACTGAGAGTGGTTTCCATTGGTCTGCGAAATACTGCTGGCTTAACCCTGCCAGTGTCAGAAATGAGACAAAATGCTTGATGTTTGGAAGCAAGAATTTTGATGAATGGAAGCCATTTTATTCAGAGCAGCAAGGCTGGCAACGGTGATCACTCACCGGCTGAAAGTCCTCCTCGTCCTCAGACATGCCTTCAAACAGGAAGCCACCTATAGTCAAATTACACACACACACACACACACAATTTACAATTCATTTCTAAATTCATTTATTAAAACCAGGAACTCTGTACACACAAACATCCACAGACCCCCCCAACTCATCCCCCCTCCGCCCGTCACACACCACACACTCATTGCGCCAATAACCCACCAACCCCCCACCCCCCCATAAACAAGATTTAGTCACAGTCTGTAATACACCACGTTGCAGGTTTATTCACTGCAACAATCGCAACAGCCCCTAGTCTCCCGACAACCATATAGCTGACTATAACTGACTGAACCTCAATTGTGGCCTCCAGCTTCAACCAGGACCACTTCCAACTGCACTTACAACCTCTACACAATTGTTGCACAAGCAGTGCATCTTTTTCTTTCATTTCCCTCATTCTGAAAATGAATGCAAAGTTAAAGGATTTTAGCACAACATTAAAATTTCAATGAAAATTAATGCCATTGAAGCCTATAGCAAAGGGGTGTCAATATTGTCAACTCATACTCCCTTTATATCCCTCCCTGAACGCTCCCGTTGCGCAAGACACTGTTTCTTTTCTAATGCAATGCATTATGCTCAATATAAGACTTCCGCGTTTGACCTCAATTCCTTTTCCAATTCCGTTTAACACTAGGCCCCTACCAGCCAGTAGAAGCATTAGGAAACAAGAACCCAAATGACCAAAAAGAACTTTGTCTTATTATGCGTTTAGCGATTGCATTTGTTTAAACTGTAGCCTCTTAGCCTTTCATTCTATGTGATATTGCCTTTCATTCTATGTGATATTGTAAGTAACCACAAGCACCATAGATAATACCATATAGATAACAGAAAAAGTATATGCACATGATTAACCAAAAAATATAGATTTCCTGACCTCTGGTGATCTCACCGCTTGCCGGGAAACAGAAGAGTCAAGGAGAATAATGCACATCAGTTGAACTTTGGTAATCAGATTGGCCATATGTCATATATCCACTATCCAGCAGAGGGAAACTAATGTTTCCGACTTATTTTGCCTGATTTTAAAATTTATTATTAGAGTGCACTGGTTGGTTGGTTGGTCAGTCAGACCCCCCCCCCCCCCAAAAAAAAAAAAAAACTCCCAAAATGACGTGAAAAAAGCAAGAGGCGCCGAAAAGCGAGCTGTTTGCATCCCTGCATTCTAATGAAAGCACCCAAAACACTATACAGATGCAAACACACTACAAATAAACAAACATCTGGTTTGTCAAGGTGACCCAATTAACACCTCCACTTTATCGCTAACTGGGTTACCTACCAGGCATCTCGCTGTATGAGCTAGCGGTGGCATTCCGACTGGAGCTGCTAGAGCTGGGCTGTGCGGGCATACTGCCTGCCACCGAGTGCAGGACCAGAATAATGGCGTTCACTAGGGCAGGATGAGACTGCGCCAACCTGGGCAGGTGTTAGAGAGGGGGGACGGAGGGAGGGAGAGTAAAGGGGGAAAAAAGTTAATAAAGGAGTGTTGAAAGACAGTGAATAATGACAGCAAACAAGCAAGCAAATCGATAGCACTCTTACATGTCAAGCATTGCTGGGTCTGTAAACTGTACGAAAAGGTCCTTGTCATGAAGCACACCTAAGGATGCGCAAGAGACAAAAATGACTGAAATGAATGTAGTCAGCTGCATAGTGGTTGTTTTAGTTCATTTGAATTGTGTTTTTGAAATTTATGCTGTAGTTTTTCCTTACCAAGCGCCACTGCATCTGAACTGAGTCCAGGTGTGGCTACAATGATCTGGTCGAGAGATTCCTTACTGGCGAGCATCTTAAACACCTGTGACAAAGTGACGTACATGACAATAATGATTAGCTTTCGGACACAAGTTCCATTTATGTACACAGAGACCTACAAGAACTACATGGAAATCAGGGTCCCAAATCATTAACTCAAAACAAGGACAGTGTGGAAGTGTGGAAATGTAGTGCATCTTGATTCTGTTGTTACGTCAAACATCATATCTGACCTCTGATGCATGAAGGAGTGCTACAATAAGAATTTTCAGAATTTTCAGCAAATCAAACAGGAATCTGAATCTCAAGTAAAACAAATCAAGCCAAACCAATCAAATTGGGGTCGTACAGATAATAGTTTATGAATATTATACAAATATAGTTTTGTCAATTTATCGCGAATAGGCTTAGAGGTTTTGCATCTGAACTCATTGATTCTTTTAATCTGGGTGCAAGGTGCTGCAAGGCACATCATACCGAGTCTCTGTAGACAGAGTTGGAATGCAGGGCTGCCTGAAGCAGTCGAAACTCTCTGGCAGCAGTGGCCTTGTTCACTGGCTCTGCAGAAGTGTTGGGAGGAAAGGAAAGGAGAGGAGAGGAGAGGAGAGGAGAGGAGAGGAAGGGAGAACCCATCATCAGAGGCAGGAACTAGAAATGCTTTGAATAAATGGACAGACATTACAAAATCTTTAACAGTTCTAACTGCTTCAAACAGACCCACTAACGCCAATGCATTTAAAATGGGCTGTCTCTCTGAGTAATAACAGGCATGTTATTTGTCAACATTATATAATGTACCTTCACATTAACAGAACATGTGTGTGTGTGATTTAGGTGTACTACCATAATGTGAATTTTGAATATAGCTTGAATGTTGCTTGTTTCAAAGCATTCCTCACCAGCGTTGGCTTCAGGCTCAGGCCATGCTTTCCTGAGGATGTGAAGAGTCGAGCCAGACTGGATGCCATATGAGTCAAGGGTCTGCTCGTCTTTTAGTTTGCGGCCGCAGTGCACAAACTCTGACCAAACCGTACACACATTTTTCGGTTATCACGTTAGTTCTATTTTCTGAAGAAAACAAATTGATCTCAGTTTTCATACTTTTGATTAAACAGTCAATAAACTAGATAAAACACTCACCTATTAGTTCAGGATCCGGTATGGTTTCCGATAACTGTGCAGCAACGAGCTGTTTCAGGGTCGCAATTCGGTAGCCACCCGGGGACACGTCACCGGGCTCTGCTTCGGGGAACTGGAAAACCGATTTGGGCTGATCAATCAGCTTCAGTGACAAGTACCAGTCCGGTGTTGCCATTCCCCTTTTCAAAGAACAAAACAAGATTTGAAGTAGCTGAGTCATTATCCGTGTTCAAATCTTAACACCGTTACTTTTAGGTTAATTATAAAGATGTTCCAGACACCCATTACAAGTTTTGTCAGACCATTAATTTCAAACAGAGTAAAGCTGGAGTTAAATATGTTAAATTGTAGATAGCCATTAAAACAATCCGAGTATCTATAACAAGATTAGATTTAGCCAGCCACAAGTTAGATTGTGATATCCGAAGGGAAACTGGCAACGAACATGTTTTCCAAGACGCGGAAAGTAATTTCTGTCTCATTTCATCCAACCAAACATAGAATACATTACCTTTTATTCGGCAAAATTGAATATGCTAAGATGACACCGTTTGGTTATTATCGCACTATTTCCGTATTTTGTCACGTGAGGGAACTGTGTCGTCACTCAGTCGTCACACGTTTTCGCGCGCGCCAATTGGCAAGTGACCCGGAAGCCTGTAGTTTTTCTTGTTAGCATTTCACGACATCCGGTTCCTAAGGTTTTTCTCCTATGGGAAATCCAATGTTAATTTTGGAGCTCCGTCTCAAATAAGGTGTGAGCAAAAGCACGTGAGTTGACGACCTCCGCATTCGATGGAGGATGTTAAAAAAACATGTTATGGGCGATGGGTTTGCAAATTTGCAGTCTAATGACAAAATAAATAAGATGTTGCTATCACTAGGCTAAAGTGGAAAGCCCTTTTGACTACACATAGTGGCGCTTGCCCGTGGTCACCATGGTAACCAGAGCTATACAATACTGCGCTCGACAACATGTCATCCCCACAGTCTATGGTCATCCCGCAGTTTTTTTAAAACAAGCTTTGTGAAAGATTTGCCAATTGTTGACCGTTGTAATCGTTGTAATTTACACTGAATCATTGTAAATAAAGAACATATTGCATTTTAAATCATTTTACCGTCGTTTTTGAAAATGACGTCAAAGGTAAGAGACAACTCCATGTAGTCCTTAATTTTTCGTTGTTAGCAGAGGGATAGCAACATTCATTTATCATCGTTACAATGCGTCTAAAAAACACACACGGACTGTGTTGCTACTCATTTTATTGATGAAAAACGAATGCCTAGGTCCTCGTAGGTCAGACACTGCCATATTTGTTGTATATGTTGTTTTGTTATTTGAGTCATTCATTTTCCCATAGGGGTTTTCGCTTAGGAACCGGAAGTTGGAAAATGCTAACCCGCTGCATACAGAATGACGTGGTTCACTTGCCTACTCTATTGGCTGGCGGAAGTGAAAGAACCACAGACTGTAGGGGGAAAACATTGCCTTAGCACGGCACAATAATGCCTAAAAGTTGCTGCGTTGTGTTCTGTACCGCCAACATACAGAAAAATAATTATTTGAAGTTCTACGTCCTTCCTAACAAAGAAACTGACCCGGAAAGGAGGACAAAATGGCTTCAAGCCATACGACGAGAGGATGATAAAGGGAAATTGTGGGATCCAGAGAGTAAGCATGTCTATGTATGCAGTCGGCATTTCATCACAGGTAGGCTACGTTAAAGGTCTCCTTCCAATATAAACCGTTTAAGACTTGATGTTTTTACATTACCATAGGTCAGCCCAACGTTGTACTTCTATGCTCAACTTCAAAATGCTCTCCTACCCCTGTAGTCTGTATTCGCCTGTGAATACGTCAATTTGAACATTAGCTATGCAGTTAACCCGCCCTCAAGAAACGTTAGGCTGCCTGCAGACAGACCCACTAGAGGGAGCGTCACAGTGTTGTTAGCCAATCAGAGGCGAAACTTTTGCATATCATTAATATTCATAAGAAGCCTCTCGAGCTATCCCTGCTCTCTTTTCACTTAACTAAAATAGCTTGAAACAAGACAACCACAGCATATTTTTTGTCGAAACCAACTCTCATGACATTATTTTAGACAAGAGACCACCACAAAATTAATGAAAATACTTTGGAATGAGACCTTTAACATTTTGTCCATGACTTTATCAAAACTATGTAAGGTTGTTTCAGAAAGTGGCATGCATATTCAGTCAGTCTTATCATTCTACCTTATGCAAAACTATAAAGGGTCGAACCTAAACTAGTCGCATGAAAACGCGTTTTATGGAATTATATTATGCAACATATACGAACGTTTATTGAGTTATATGCTTATGTTCCCGGGGTGCGTTTCCCAAAAGCATCGTTGCTAACCAGTTAGCACCCCCAGCTATGACTAGATGCCGACTGTATCTATTGCTAATTTCTGTGAGGGACAGTTCATGAAAGAAATAGCATTTAGCAAAATGAATTAATTTAATAACACAGGTATCTGTATCTGACGAACAATCCTCAAGTTTAATATCGCAATGTTAGCCCTAACTGGTGGGAAATAGTAATGACTGTAGTTCCACCCAAAGCACACAGACTCACTAATAAACAGACTGCATAAGTGACAAATAACTTAGGTGATTTCTATTAACAGGAAAGAAGAGTCAGGACCCTTTGTCTCCAGATTATGTGCCATCTGTGTTTACACACACCAAGTCCCCTGAGAAGAGGAGAGCAAAGAGAAATCTTGAGAAGTATGATCAAGACAGATTAGTGTGTGTGAAGTCATCAGATTTGCCCAAAAAGCTGTATTTTTTCATAACCAAGCAAGTCTGAAAATGCGGCTTATGCACCCTTTGTGTTGATTCTGTTTTAATCACAATATTGCATTTGTTTATAAAAAATACATCCAGAGATATGTAGGAATATATTATGTAGGTGCAGATCCATAGGCCCCCATTCATTCTGCACTCGCCCACGAGCTCCCCCAGGGTGCAGTACCAAAATGGAAGTGCCTCAGCAGTGCTAATTATCCTGAGAATGTTGTTCGTTCCTATGGAATTTGTAACTTGGAACAGCAGATATCCAAAGAGGTTAGAGGGGGGAGTGAGGTTTTTCGCTTTCCCGAAGCCCAAAACCTAGTTAGAAAAACGCTAAATCTGGATTAAGCAATGTGGACAACCTCACTGGCAACTTAACGTGAGCAGAATGACTAAAAACAGCTTTGTTTGTTCTAAGGTACAACTGAAGCTAACAGCAGGTAACCATAGCCTCAAATGGCGTACTGCTGTTTATGAACCCTTAATATCGTTTTCACTGAAAATATAGGTAACTACAATATATAGACTAATTCCCACAAAATTTCCAATGTTATAGCATTTTGTCAATGGGCAGCTCACATCGGAATACCCAAATTCTGTAGCAGCAATACCAGTGCCTGCATCAAAACAGATAGGGTGTTGGAAAAAAAAAATCCACTGAAAGGTCAGTATTATCGTATCTCTTGAGTTGCCAATGAAATGCATAGATGTGACAGAATATGAACAAGCAAGCACAGTAATGTGCTTAGAAAATGAAATCGTCATCTCAACCACCAAAGCTGTCTAAACACAATAAAAACAGTTCGTTATTTAAGTGACACAAGGCGCAGCCATCTTGGCATCCGCCTAAGAATCCTTCCTCGATCTACTCTGAGCTCAACCTTGAATCCTTCTGGGTGGTACTGCAACGAGAGGGCACTGCACAAAAGTCTGTTCAATTGTCAAAATTAGTCAAGAATATAATGCCATGAACCTCATATGTTTTTCTTGGAGCGTTTGAAAAATCAGAGACAGTAATTGACAATAACGTGAATTGTTCTTTTAGCAAATGAGGAGGTTTCCAGATCTCAAATGACCAAAAAATGTGTTTACCTTACAATAGCTGTTTATGATTGTGAATGCTGCCAAACATTTATATATAGAGGTGGCCAGGGCCAATACCATATGCAGTTTGAAAAAAGAAGAGCCTGACCAAGTAAATGAACAAGGGCAACTTCCTGCTCATGGAAGATGAAGAAGAAATAGAGAGATCTCAGGATGCAAGGTGGTGGAATAGGGAGAAGAGGCAGAGGAACACCATACTGTCCAGGACAAAATTCAGGCTATAATTATAGACCATGTTGTAAACCATCGCCTCACAATAGCAGTTAGGTCGCTGAGTGAAGCCTTCTGCCTGTCTCTATAGTCTTCTCCATCATCCAACCTCTGTAGTCTTATCCATCATCCAAACCCTTTTGCAATATACTGTAACAGTGTGTGCTGTCATATCTGAGAATGATGTGGCCATACACACCCCCAGTTTAGACCCCTACAACACTCAAATACCAAAAATTGTAATTTTGCACAGTCTTTATACTGATCTGGTCCAGGGAAATGAGAGAGGTCTCGAAAGGTCTGTCCTACCACTCTATGTTATTGTGTGGGACAATGTGAATTTCAACCACTCATAATTATTCTTGTTTTTTTTGTTTGTGTTTATATTTGTGCATGCACAGAATACTGCATTCATCTATGGAAGTTACTTTGTTTTTCCAGTTGCAGTTCCAGTTATACCTTTGCGATAGTGACAAAACATCTACACATTTTGCACTTGCACTGCTTACCCAATTCCAAGGGGACAATGCATTTTGGGGGCACTGACTATTTACATGAGAAACATATTTAGTTTTGACACATGGATAAACTGTTTTGGGAGAGATGTGAGCTTTTGTAGGGAAAGGAAATTCATTTTGAAGCAGGTATGAACAGTTGTGGGAAATATATTTGATTTTGCTAGTGAGCTATAATGTTGTGCAGAACTGTAAGACTTTGGCCAAATGACCTTATAGTTTTAAGAATGTCATCTCGGTTTAAAGAAATTAGCCAAACCAATGGAGAAAAACTGTAATAGAGAGTGGACCGGCTCTCCGTAAATGGGCTCGGGCGGAGCGCTCTAGAATCTTGGCTTGGGTATGGTTCTTCATTTCCGGTCCGCCATCTTGCTAATTCTAAAGCAAGTCGAGCATGGCTCAAGTTACGACAAAGTTGTGGTGTTGCGTGCCTCAGTGCACAAATAACAAGCAAAAACAACCATACTTAACATTTCACAAGTTTCCCCGTGACGAAGAACGCAGGAAGGCATGGATAAGGGCAATAAGGAGAGATGAAGGTCCACTGTTTAATGTTAATGGAGCGCGTATTTGCAGCATTCATTTTCGCAGCGGCGACATCGTGAAAACAGTAAGCGGTCTTAACATTGTGAAGAAGGATGCGGTGCCTTGTATTTTCCCGCGGGTTACTCATAGACCTCCAGCCAGGAAGTCGGTCTATGAGAGTTCGACGGAAAGATTGGCGTTTGATGTTCGTGGTCGTCAAGTCAGATCTTGTGGTCGAGAAGATGCGCGGGGAACCCCAGGTATTGTGAAATCTCCGTACAATTGGAAACACTTGGTTGTACCTTTGTTTGATGCGTCGGTTGCTACTGAAAAGGGCAAAATATTTGCCTTTGATGTAATCAACATGTATTTGTACAGAGTATGGCGCTAGCACATTCTCACACAAAGCCTTGGCTTTAGTTCGGCCACACATCCCCTTAGCTAGCCCTATTGACCAGCAATACATCTGTGCATATGTAAAATGGTCAATAAAAAAAAACATGTTCTCTTCTGTGTTAACTTTCTAGCCAGCAGCATAGATATGACGTGGCCAGCACATGGATCACTTGTTTACGTTTTTTAACCAATGACATAGGACCTAAACTAACCCTATCTGATATCTATTTGAAACTGCTTTTATCATGTGACCAGGGCTTAAAGTATCCCGGCACCATGCCGAATCTCCGGCGTGCGGCCGTGAGGGGGAAAAATATTTTAGAGCCTGCGCATGCAGTTTAATATTTTCGAGCCAAATTATTCCACCTTAAATTCATATGAGAGGAACGCAGCTAACGTTACAAATCTATTGGAAGCAGAGAAGGGCGGATCCTTGCAATACGGTATGTTTGACACAAGTGCTGAAGCCTATTTACTATGGCAAGCCCTTTTAACATTCAATAAATTTGACTATCCGGAACTAGCATTATAGATATCCGCAATTCAGTTCGTCCTAGTCAAAATTCACATTTCAGATATCTGCAACTACATTCTTCCTATCCATAATTGTAATTTCGGATATCCACTAAGAAATTCTTCCTAGGACAAATTACGTCACTTTTGCCATTCATTTCTATGGGGTTCGTCATTATAGATATCTACAATTCAATTTCAGATATCCACAATGTGAATTACGGATATCCGCAATGGAATTATAGATATCTGTAATTCCAATTTAAGATATCCACAATGTAATTTTGACTAGTCAAAACTCCAATTCAAGATATCTTTTATTCACCTCAAAATTAAAATTAAAAGTTACACCAAGGGTATAATTTTAATATGCAAAGAGTAAAAAGTAAAAAAAAAAAAGTTAAAAGAATAAAAGTTTAATAAATGACAGAAAATAAAATTAATTTTAGAATAAGGATTTTCACAAATTTGTAACCTACAAATGTGATGCTATATACCCAGCAAAACAGAAGCACTCCTGTATTACAATAGGCCTAAGTATAAATAAATTATCCAAGTTAAACACCTCAACTGACAGTAGCACACCTATCAAGAGGTCCGGAGTTCTACACGCCAGTGTCATTTTCAGACTGGGGGGGGGGGGCTCAAAAAGTTCAGGCTCAGGATTTATTTTTACTTTAACCCCTGTGTGACTGTGTTGCAGCAAAACATTCTAGAGCGCAGCTCTTCAGGCCGGACCCGCGTCACACAGAGCAGGTTGTTTGTGCCACGCCTCTTTTGAGGGAAGAACAAGCCAAAATGAACCGGTGTTGTTCGCGGTAGACAGACATGCCAGGTTTGCTGGCAATTAAATACCCTAGTTATTAAATCTTGATGAAATTATATTGTTCATTAGTCTTCAAAAGACAAACGGCTAATGTTACACCAAAAATGAATCGGACCAAAGAAAACAGAAATCTAGGCTAACACTTATCGGCTATGACAGAAATGATCATATCTCTGATTTATCTAACTAACATACTTTATCTGAGCCTGTGAGTCAACTACACTACATTCAAATTGAAATATGAAGGCAAAAATACAGGAAAACAATTAAGTTACTTACCTGGAGACTCAATGAGATACAAGTAAATGTCCGGGTATGACACTTCTGGCCACTGAGTGGGGTTGTTGCACCACATAGTACTCGGGAGACTGAAGGGACATGTTTTTATATTAATTGAACTTTTGAACGTATCTTTCACGGTCATTGACTGGCAAAGTGGTAATGTATTGTGGTCATATTAATTTGTTGTATTTTCTGTTATTATTCTGTTATTTATTATCTGTTGTTATTACTTTACTCCAATTTCGATAGGAATTACGTTTATTGACCCTAATTTGCATTGGAGTTAATGAGAGGCGTTGTTTGTTTTCCCCCTAGAAGGGGCGGGAACGTTTCTCACAAGTCCAGTTTCCGGATGTGCTGGTCTAACGTATAACCCCAGAAAGGAGGACAAATATGGGTCCGGCTTGATGTTGTGCCGGACGCCAAACAGGGCATTAAAAATCCGCACTGTCCGGCCTAATTCCGGACATCTGGTCACCCTAATGAATGTATGAATTGTGTGTACGCATGTGTTTTTTGTTTTTGTTTTTGTTTTTTTTTTTCTTTTTTTTTGTTTTTTCCAAGATGTTACTTTGGTGTTTTGAGAGAAGTGTTTACTGATAAGCTTTCGATGTGGCAGACGCAAATGAGGCAGTATCATCTAACGTTAACGTTAAGCTTAGCGCCTAACCTTATGGGTGTAGGGTTAGCATGGTAAATGCCAACGCTAACTGGGTGCCAAACTAACTATTAAACACTAAGGGAAGGCATTTTTCGGACTTCCCCTTTGACAGTGTATAAGGTGGACTTCACCCCAGACCTGCCAGGCTTTGGTTTTTTAATGACCAGCTGGTCAACAGCTTCTGGGACAGTTCCCTTGAAAGTGGGTATGAAGTGAATGCATATTTGTAAAGTGCACTGAGAAGAATTTTTTTCTTGTTAATTTAATAAAAGTATGTTATTCCATGGAAATGTTTACCTGGCTACGAGGTTTGTGCCATGCTTGTGGCTTGCTGGTGCAAGCTAAGGGGAGAGGGACGGAAGTGATGCCCATGGTGCTATAATGTGCTGTCTGGTAGAGGAGTGCTACAATGTGGTTGCACATTCCTCTACCAGCAGTGCATGAACATACATAGCGTGCAGTGGTGACGTTTGTCCCATGTGAATGGCCATCTGGGGCGATGGTGGCGCAGGGAGGGTTGGAGGGTTGCAGGTTCGAGCCCCACTCCATCTGACCACAACGAAGTATCCTTGAGCAAGATACTGAACCCCAATTGCTCCCGGTGACAGGATGGTACCTTGCATGGCAGCCACTGCCACCGGAGTATGAATGCATGTGTGTGAATGGGTGAATGAGAGGCATATGTTGTAAAGCGCTTTGAGTGCTCGTAGGAGTAGAAAAGCGCTATATAAATGCAGTCCATTTACCATCTGTAGCATTTATGTGATGTTAGTCAAAGGGTGTGAGCACAAATTATTTTTTAAAATGACTGAACTTGCTAACTGCTAGAGTAGGCTTCACGAATGCCTTCTTAACGCTATGCCACATGAGTTGCAAGTGGCACAGTAAGCACAGTAGCATTTATTAGATGGGCAACCTGTGTGCGCAGCTCTTGTCCGTCCCCCATTTTTAGATACCGGGCGCATCTATCCAGAATGTTTACTCATTCTGTATATAGTGCAGTAGATTCTGTAATCTAGTACCATTACTGATGCACCAATGTACTGTACATTTTGGACAGGGCCTCAGTTTTATTGCTCTGATCACTACACCTTCAGTTTGTGGGGCTCCTTATTCTTTCTTGGCAATCTGTAGCACTGTGAGCGAATGACCAGGCTCAAGTCAACTACATTGGACACTACCAAAAAAACATGCAACATGCAAGTAACCAACACAAAAATACAGTGAACATAGTAACTTTCTGACAGCCTAGTTTTGTTGTTAAAGTGATTTAAACTTGGCTCGTTTGCTAGTTCTACATTTCTGAAGCCAACATTGAGGGAACTGTTAAAGATGAACTGTTCATAAGAACAGTTTATGTCCACGGTCCAGTCTGGATCTTTTAGTCACACAATCTGTGCTAACAATGAAATCCACATCACTGAAAGTTATTTTGTGAATGTTTATTGGAGACCTTGACAAAAAAGTTTGTTTGTCGCCATTGTTTACCACCAGAAGCCGACAACCCCTGACATACCCCTAAAAAACAAAATGGCGGTGTGAAAAGGCTAGAGCCACTGATCTCTAAAGAATAACTGGATAGACGCATCAACAATGAAGCCAACAGAATGCTTAAGGCAGCGGCCACATTGGGACCACTGGCAGTATTCTCAAGGTCTGTGGGACCCACGCATCGCTAACAGTGTTTAGCCGAGTTACCACATACTTCAGGCTTTACCAACAACAAAGTTATCTGCTTAATTGACCGCTAATGAAAACGATTTGTCCGATACATTTCTGTCTGTTCTGTTGCTGTGTTGACTGAACAACTGACTTGTAAAGTTACTTTTCCTTGAGGTTGCAGTAGAAAAACAACCCAACCACGTGACCTACTGGGCCAGTCGCAATTCGAGAATATTAAAACGTTTAAAAGAAAAATCTAAAAAATATTGGCCGAGTTTTGGACAAAAAAAATGATGTGGCTATAGTTTAGAGAAATCCGATCATGAATATACATTCCATGGAAGCATTAAAGTTGTCTGGTAATTGTACTAGAGGACGCAAAGTCACGTAACCCCATTCATTCCAGGCCTTGAGCCTGGCTCGCAAACTCACTCACCACCGATACGTCATAGGCGTTGTGGCTAGAGTTCTGAGATGGATGGATAATCAAATGCAAGATTAGTCTAATGTTACGAGATATGTTGCACAACTATGTACAATGTAAAAAAAACACCAATTTATAGTAGCTGTGAGGTTACTAAAGTCCAGCACTGCTTAAAACATTTACAAACATTGATAACACACTTGATGAACGAGTAAATGACATTTGCATAGCAGCTATGAATGTGATGCACACAGACCCGTCCAAGTTGTGCTGTTATCACAAAAGTCATTGATTTCATGAAAACACCTGAAGAACTGTTAAAAATTACTGTTTACAGAACTCAATATAACCAAGGTGGCTCAAACTCTACTGAAGAACAAGGTGATACTAACGCTGATAAACAAAGTGGTACCACTACCAGTGACAATGGTAAGTGTGTCTGTTTGTTTTTTGATAAATCAATAGATCCATTTCTATGTACATTGATGACTGCCGTATTTCCTAAAGTTATGGCCAGGGCCTTTATTTATTTAGCTCACCCAAAGCCCAGGCCTTAATAGGCCAACACATCAATGCACATACATGAGCTCTGTAGAGATGGAAAGCCCCGGTTCTGTTCTTTCCATTTATATGAGTTTTCAGTCATATGACGGGATTTCAGTCAACCGGAGGCGCTAGAGGTCAATTACGTGACTGATGCGTATTAATTGGAAAAGTCAGTGGATTGTCATGAAGTGTTTCATTTGCTTGTAGAAGCTCAAAAGGTCGGAAAACGGTGCTTAATGCCTACACACGTTGCTTAAATAAACGAAATAGCAAAGACTCATAGGTTCAAAGCTGCAGGCTCTGGTGTAGCTGCGAGTGAAAAGACTATTCTATGGCAGTATAATCCCCCATCACAAATAATGAAATATAGTGTTATAGTAGGCTACAGTCAGGGCTCTCGACCCTCACGTATTGGCCGTTAAACTCACTCATTTAAATTTCACCCGGACTCACGCCCGCTTTGCAATTTCTCCCGGTTAGGAATTAGGCTATTATTTTTACCGCACAGAAATTCACTGAAGTTAGAAAAAGAAATGACAGATTCGAGCTAAATCATACTCAATATTATTACCGCAGTGGTAAGGTAGGCAATGAGCTACAACCGCATTTTCGTTCAAACAATATGTAGCCTGTTTAAATAAATAGGCATGACATTGGTCTAACGTAAAACTGAGAGTGAAGAGACCAAAAAAAAGGAGTAAAAAAAAAAACCTTCAGTCAGATGATTTTTTTTGGCACTTTAACCCATGAGAAGGCATGCAATTTTGCCCACACATCCACAATGTTTCAGTAACAGTTCACGTACTTTAAAGGCCCACTATTTCATTTAATTAATCCGTTTCATACTGTTTAGGATGCTAAAATTAGTCATTACACGGCGAACGAACGGTGTAGAATGCGCCACCGTGGCCAATAGCGGTAGATACAGCACTTGCAATGTTCAGCTGCGCGGACCAAAATCTTTCTTTGTGTAGTCAGTTCTTAATGACACCGATGAACTTAATTAAAATGACCACAAGCAATGGCCATCTCTGTAATATCCAAAGTTCTACCTTATCAAACATCAACGTAAGTGCAGAAGGAACTTGCAAAGTGTGAAAGTTTGGGACTCTTAACTTGCAATGTTACTAACTTATCTTGACTTATATTTTGCTCACATAAGCCATCTAAAGGTAGCTTGCTATCTAAATTACGTCTGTCCAGGGGTGTAATGTTGGTGGTTAAGGCAGATTGTGAGAGATGCTGGGTAACTGTGTACACAGCACTTGTAAGAGGTTGATGGTTAATTAATAAAAGGGAAATTGACAGTTTTGGAGTTTTTTCAGTTAATTATAGTGTACAGCAAAGTCTACTTTTACCAGCTTCTTATGACTTGCTGCTGTTAAATGATTAGGTCCAGCTTGGGTTAGTTGTCCCATTGGTCTCTAGGTATCTTGTGCAGGCAGCTTGTAGCATGCAATGCTACTTTTGTATTTAGCCTAGTCTTTTAATCTAGCCTCTTTGACTGAACTAACTACACACCAGTTACCTACCGGTTTGGACACTGCTTAGAAAGATGAGTGGTGTAAGTGTAGTTAAAAAATAAGAGATAAATTGAGGATGGTTGAAGGAAGTACTGCAGTCTCACATTGCAATGCTGCAACTCTATGTAATAGAATTGGAGAGATGGCAGTCTACATGCACTGTAGAATAGCAACATTAATAGGTCGGGCTCATATGACACTAGAATATGTGGGCTACACCAGTTATAAAGGTAAGTAGGTTTTAGTGGCAAACTCTGTCCCAACAGGGTTTACTAAAATGTGTTCTGTAATTTACCACATTTAATATGCTAATTAGTAGAAATAGGCCTGTAGTATTATCCACCAATGAAAATGGAGAAAGGGAAAAAAAAAAACTTTTCGAAATGCGAGGTGGAGGTGCTGATTCGGAGGAAGAGGCCAGACATAAGATCTTTTGTGGCTCTCTTTTCTCCGGAATCAAAATCAGAAGACAGTAAATGCTTTAGGGGTTGAGAGTAGAACTATTGCTGACTTTAAAAAAAAATAGTTCGATATTTAAATGGATGCAGGGTTCCCACGGGTCCTTGAAATCCTTAAAAGTTTGTGATTTTGAAACAAAATAGGTTCAAGGCCCTGGAAAGTTTTTGAAAATAGGCATAAAAAGACAGTCCTTGACAGTTTTTGAATATTTTTGGTGGTCTGGCAGTCTTGCATCAATTTTACATGTGTCGTTTTCCCAGTTCTTTTAAAATTACATAAATTCTGCAGATGCTACACTGACTTTTAATTTCAATCAAGTTTGTTTGTTCAACAGATTTTATTGCCATTTATTGGAGTTCATTGGTTTATTTAGTACTTTATTCTTGTATTTCCTGTTCACATGTAGGCTACAGGAAATCTGTTTATAAGAGCCTATGAGTTGCCTATAAGGCCTAATGAGAAGATCTAATAATATTTCACAGTCTACAGCTGTAGACTGTTGACTGCAGGTTATATGGCTCCTTATCCCGAATGAAATATGGTGTTTCAGTTGGTGCATAACTGAAAAATGCATGTTCCCTGGTTGGCATATGCACAGTATACTCAAACTTTTCACCTTTATGCATGGTACAGAGTAGGGTACAAGGTGAAAAAGGTGAAAAAAATGCTCAATACTGAGGGCCTGAATGCAAGCTCAATACTGAAGTCTTCAGATAAAAGTCAACTCCCATAAATGCATCAGCCTTTATGCATGGTACAGAGTAGGGTACAAGGTGAAAAAGGTGAAAAAATGCTCAATACTGAGGGCCTGAATGCATGCTCAATACTGAAGTCTTCAGATAAAAGTCAACTCCCATAAATGCATCAGAATGCAGGAGGCATCTATTTTTTTCAGTTTTTTTGAGGGTAGGCCCCCAGTTCCATATAGCAAAGCACAACCTAAAGAGCAAAATAATATAGCTTGTGTTGAGTAACCTGGGCTGAGCAATGGGCAAAGTTTGTTGGGCTCACACCAATGTGTGTACCTGGCTAAGATAAACAGATGTTGTGGGAGTGGCGATAGGTATGTTAATGCACGGATGGACTATAATTTCTGCATTACCTTCTACAAAAGCTTATTCATATCTAACTATCTCATATCATATTTGACTATTTGGGTGCTCTGAAGCCGTCTCGCTAGTTTAGTCTACTTCTGTTAAGTAATCTGTAACTTATTTAAATTCACTTGAATGCAGGAAAGGACATTTTAGGACATTTTAAAATTTTCTGGGGGAGGGCAGATCACAGACCCCCACCATACAAATATTTCTGTGAAATGATAAAGAACTAATTCAATGACAAAGCAAACTTAAAACTACCAAAGAGAGTCAGTTAGACAAAAATAATGATAATAGTTTAAATAAATCACAGATGTTGCAAAAGCCTACTCATTCCAGCCAACTGACTGAAGTTGGCAACCCGCTCATGTATTGTCGAGATATATATATATATATATATATATATATAAATGACAGGCCGATAGACACGACGGCCATACTGACTTGCTTACGAAATTTAATGTAGCGTCACACGAGGTATGGACGGGCCCAGGCTAGGAAAGTCCTTGAAAGGTCCTTGAATTTGATGTTAACCAAGGTGTGGGAACCCTGTGGATGTAAAAAGGATAATTGAGGGTGCAGGGTGCAGGCTTGATTGTATTTGATTTTGTTAGATGGGGTGTTTTTTTTTTTTTTTAATGCTGCCTTGTTCTCCTTTATCCACACACCCTAACAAAAACTCGTCTCTTGTATTGTTTTACCAGGTTACTTGGGTATGCACGTTTTGCATACTCCCAATATGACGGAAGAAGATATCGTTGAAGTCAATATTGGGGAAAATGGAGAAAGACAGGATCCCACTAACATTTCTGAGTCAACGTGGTCGCTGAGCTGCAAAACTAGGCGCTATCCACAGGGATCCTGGGAACAAGCCACAGTGGAGGCAATCACAAACCTGAGGTCTTTGGACTCCAATGCCTCTTCAGCGCAAACTTCCCAGACTGTAATAGCCCATCTCAAGGATGAGAATGATTGTCTTCGTGCACAAAATGTTACCCTGCGCTTAGAGCTGCAGGCCATGCAGGAGGAACATGAACAGAGCCTTCACATTCTTCAGAAAAGACTTGAGATGGTGCAACAGCAATGCTCATGTAGTTCAGACACCATCTCGAATGTGTCACTTTCAGATATTATGGTTACGGAGGTAAAGAGAGAGACCCTCTAAAATGTTAAATGGGGTTGAATTTTTTTTTATAGAAATATTAATTTACATAAAGTGGAAGTACCATAAACCAATCACTTGTAGAAGATATTTGAAGGCTGAAATCCTATTAGACCCTGTTGTATTATTTATGTATTGTATACTAGAATGTTTGATTTAAGGTAGGCCTACACCTTCTTGTCACAGGTTCTATTTGAAGGAGATTACACACACACATTCTTATATTGTACAATGTCATGTACAGACCTGATTGGATTAAAAGCCAAATACTGGTCTATATAACACAACCAGAACACTAAAGACCATCAGTTAATAAAAGTTAAGTGTGATTGACTTTATATACATTTAATGTCATGGACAAATTCAGCCTCTGACATCACAGCCTGCCTCATTGATTTATGGGGAAAATTCCAAGAAAAGTTTCATTAGGAACAAGCTATTTTGTTGCAGAAAAAATCTGCCAAATATTTTTGTTTATCCAAAAACTTACAAGCTGCATATACAAGATAGCAGCAGACTAGTGGGACAACAACTCCAGTGCATCTAGAGCTGGTTAAGTAGGCTATGCTGTGATGTTTAATTAAAAAGTTTAACTCCAAAAACTTGAATCTCAAAATCAGTCAGCTTATTGATGCTAGACAATTGAGTTTAAAGCCGCTCTAAGCGATGCTGTTTCACGTCACTTCTTGTTGACGTTCGAAGTATTGTCAAACAAAACGGACGATAGCTCCAGAGAGGGTTCAAGCGTTATAAGTTAGCTTACTCCTCCCCCTCCCTCCCATGCCTCCCAAAAGACTCATGAACCTTGTCGTTTATTGGCTGGAACACTGTTATGTTTCGTTTTCGTTTGTTATGCTAGGTTTGCCCACTGTGTTATGTTGCTGTTTGTGGAGCCTGGGCTGTCTACAGAGACCGCGTTTTTTTACAGTGTGTTCAGGGGACAGGCAGCTAGCAGATTGTGAGGAGATGTTTGCTGTATGTAACAACACATGTTTTAGTCCTAAAAACGTGTCACATCGCTTAGATCACCTTTAAATTACAATAAACTTAAACAATTACACATGTATAAATACAGGGCAACAAAGTGTAGTTTTGCGTGGTTTAGAATAATCAGAAGTGAGCAGATGGATACTTTATCGATCCCCAAGGGGAAATTCAAGAAAGTGTGAGAGATATACAAATTCACATGTGTACACAAATTACAATGTGTAATTTGGTTGTAAATACGTTGAAATAAATAGGGGGCAATATGAATAGTTATGGTATACATGATGAGAATACATAGATACAGATACATACAGGTGCATTTTAAACGGGTATAGGCTACTTGTGTTATAAGTGTAGAAGAACATATGGACAGATATACTATATAAGTGTGCTAGATAAATATGTATGAGGTGTATCTTACACTTGCTGCTTCTGATTATTCTAAACCACGCAAAACCACACTTTGTTGCCCCGTGTTTTCTGTCAAAAATGCGGAAGTTGTGAGAAGAGTCATACACATTTATCTAGCACACTTACATTAGTCCATAGTCTTTTGCAAAGTCCCACATCATTAAAGGGCTGAGCCATAGAATTGTGCTGCCATATAGTGCGATGATATGCCACAACTAGAAGAGATCCAGGAAAAGGCTGTGCTGGTTCAGCAGTATACATATCACCTAAGGACTTAAGAATTAAGAAAAGAATAACTGACTACATGTCTGTTTATACTACAGAGCTGATCATGATAATGCTGACACTAGAATGGATTATAGAAAATCCTGTTTTTAATCCAGTCATGATTTCTGATAGCTATTCAGCTCTTCAAAGCATTTAGAAGTGACCTGGTTAATGAAATCTATACATATCTTTATAAAATACAGTTAATGGGAGTGGAGGTTTCTGTTCTATGGGTACCTGCTCATGTTGGTGTAGAAGGGAATGAGCGGGTTGACCAGCTTGCTGAGCAAAGCCTACAACGTAAGAATTGATTTAGAGATCCTAATAAGTAAGGCTGAAACCAAAGTTTACATCAAGGGCTATTGTACATCTGTGTGGCAGGAGTATTGGGATGATAATGAAAAGGGGAGACATTTACACAAAATCCAAAAAGAGGTTGGCAGAGGAAGGGTAGAGGGGAAAAATAGAAGAAACAAAGCTATGATTACATGATGAAGAATAAGACACAGGCTTAAATCATTTGGAAATCTTGGGTAGGCAGCAGACAGGAAGATGTGGTCACAGTGGTTAGTCAGAAACAGTGGAGCATATACTGATACAAAGCAAACAGTATGAAACCAGAGGAACCAGCTTTTCAATCCCTGAAAACTATTAAGCACAGCAATTTTACTCTGTCAGGATTGTTAAGCAAAACATCTAACCATACATATAATGTCATTCTCAGGTTCCTAAAAGAAACTGGGCTAACTTCGAGAATATACATATTTTTTGTTATTGTTTTTTTGTTTTATTTTATTTATGCATTTATTTAGTCCCCCTGCTCCACACTCCAACCCAGTCTGTGTCGGTAATGCACCTTTTCAGTTGGTTGCCGACCGCCATTAAAACGGAAAGAAGAAGAAGACGGATTCTGCGCACTGCGCTAGGTGGCAAAAATATACACACAGCAGACGGAACAACAACAGACGTCGGCGGAGAAAATGCGAAGTTGTTGTGTAGTTAATTGCACAAATAGGAGTGAGAATGGTAGGAAAATGTTTAATATACCAAGAGGACGCCATCCATTCGCCAAAAAAAGAAGAGAATTGTGGCTGAAGGCGATAAAAAGGGCAGATTGGAGTCCGAGTGGTCCCAAAGGGGAGGAGAGCGTCTGTAGTGCTCACTTCATATCTGGTAAGTGTCCTCTGTAGTCATTGAAAGTCTATAAGAATCCTCTATAATTCACAGATGATTATTAAAGCTAGGTTTAATGATTTAGATCTTTGAACCTGGTCAGCGAGGTTAAGGCTAACTTTTAGGAACTGCAATTGCTAATGTTAGCTGTTTTGCTAAATAAGCAGGCTAATGTTAGGCTACGTCTTGTTTCAGCCTGAAAATCATAGGAGAGACGGTCTTAAAAATATGGAAGCCCGTTACCGCCACTTTAAAAAAAAGTTTAGATACTATCTGAGACCTCTTGAGACCTCTTACGCTGACGTTATTCTTACGCTTTGGCCTCACTCCATATTTCTGTGTTCATTGAGATTGATTTTCGGCGTGACTTTACAAATAGAGCGATTCTAACTCTTTTAAACGAGGAGCAAAACATTGACATAAGCCTCCGCACTTTACAGAGAACTTTGGCAAGAAACAACCTCTGGCGTAGGGGCAATAAAACTGATATCGCCGAAGTTGCAGAGTTCATCCATCAGCAGTGTAGATCTACTGTGGTCTACTACTCTGAGTCAATCATAAGCGGCCCTGAATAAAGTTAAATACTGCACTCGAGTGGTAGTAAAGTAAAACAGCTTGTCTGTTCTTGGTTAAGAGAATGGTTATGCCACACTGAACGTTCAAAACGTCGATTGTAATCAGACTACTTGGTGCACCCTGCTTTACAACGACATGCATCATGCGTGCACAACGACGAACGAACACTACCCGATCCCTGCTTATAAAAAAGGGCTACCTGAATTCCAGGACCTAGGAGTCCTTGCGGAGAGTGTGGTTTGGGTGGGAAAGTGGTGCTGGGGATTGTGTACCACTAAGCTTACTGCATGCTACTGCTTCAACTGTGAAAGGCACATTCTTAATTCCACAGTTTTAATGCATAACCTCTCCCCTATATGAATGGCATCTACATCAGGAGTTGTCATAAAAGATCCATGAAAATCATTAAGGATCCCACCCATCCTAGTAACAATCCAAGTAAAAGAAATCCTGACTACGCGTCAAAGTGTCGCCGACACGGTAGGCAGACCGACGCAGACGTCATGGATTGTGATTGGATCATTTCCGGTTCTCCGCCTTTCCAGTGCGTTGTGTGTACAAGACCGGCATTTTTAAACTCTTGCAGTTGTTGTTTGCTGCTTGGAGAGAATGGACCAAATCGAAGAGCGTCTGATTGAGGAAGTTAGGAGATACGAACATCTCTACGACTCTTCGTCTAGGCATTACAAAGATGTCCAGATGGCCTATAACTCTTGGAGGGAGATTGCGCGAAACCTGGGTACGGACTCTGGTGAGTGTATGAAGAAATGGAAGTCCTTGCGTGACAGGTTCGTCCGACAACGCAAGAAGATGACATCCAAAAGCGGAGACCCAGGTGTCAAAAGGGTCCCAGCTTTCTACATCTTCATGTCCTGGTTGGAACCTCACGTGAAACATCGAGAGACTACGTCCAATTTTGGTTTTAAGGTAAAACTCTTCTTTGTGTAATCGCACAAATTTGTGTGGCCGAGTTGGCTAGCTAGTGAGTTTAACCAGGTAGTCAAATGTAAACATCGTGGTACCCAGTGCTTATAGTGTATGTTAACTACATTGCATAGATTCGTATTTGTCATAGATGACGCCAACGCGTCGTTTATTTCTGAATTTGTGGTAAAAATGTAAGAGAGAAGAAGCTGTAAAAATAAAAGATATAAGAAGCTGTGCTTTCGAGATGGGCTGTCAACCCAGTGCCTTTTCATGTGTTGTGCTGCTGATACTACGTGAAATCTTGACCAAATGTCTCTTTCCATTGACAGGACGATATCACACTCAGTGCACACTTTGCACAGCTTGATGCCAGTCGGCAAGAGCTGCAGCTGAAGTTGGCACAGGACAGCGATGAGTGTAGCAGGTTTGGGCAGACAGTGGCAGACATGCTGCGGCGGGTGCCAGAGGACAAAAGGGCAGATGTGATGTTCGCAATATACACAAAACTGTATGAAAGCCGGGGATAGCACAACACACTGACCCTCTGTCTTCATTGCACAATACACTGACATGCACTTGTACATATTTGACAATCCACTGACATGCACGTATATATTTTTGTAAATAGTTGTTGTTGTATTGTGAATTGTAGCATAAAAAGTATATTACAGTTAATATTTATGGTTGCTGCTTTAATAAATCTTGAAACTTTACCAAAAACCCTGTGTTTTCTTTGACATTAGCACTACACTCCTTAAAGGTGATCTAAGCGATGTGACACCTTTTTAGGACTAAAAAATGTGTTGTTACATACAGCAAACATCTCCTCACAGTCTGCTAGCTGCCTGTCCCCTGAACACACTGTAAAAGAATGCGGTCTCTGTAGACAGCCCAGGCTCCACAAACAGCAACATAACACAGTGGGCAAACCTAGCATAACAAACGAAAACGAAACATAACAGTGTTCCAGCCAATAAACAACAAGGTTCATGAGTCTTTCGGGAGGCATGGGAGGGAGGGGGAGGAGTAAGCTATAACTTATAACGCTTGAACCCTCTCTGGAGCTATCCTCCGTTTTGTTTGACAATACTTCGAACGTCAACAAGAAGTGACATGAAACAGCATCGCTTAGAGCGCCTTTAAATCATATATTATATGACCATAAAAAATAATAGCCTTACAACTATGAATATATTAACGTGACAAAGACAGTCAACCATGGATATAAATGGCCTTATAAATACCCATTCACCAGACAAAGATATTTGACCCTAGAAATTAATGACCTGATAACTATGCTTATTAACCTGACAAAGACAGATGATACTCGAAAATGGCTTTATCACTACCCATGCACCTGACAAAGATAGGTGACCATTTACATAAATGGCCTTATAACGACCCATTCACCTGACAGACAGTTGACCATAGAAAGTAATGACCTAATAACTATGCTTATTAACCAGACAAAGCCAGTTGATCATACAGAGTACTACGCATATTAACCTGACAGAGCCAGTTGACCTTCGATACAAAAGGCCTCATAACAATCCGTTTGCCTGACAAAGCCAGTTGACCATAGACAATAATGGCCTTATAACTGTGCATATCAACCTGACACAATGTAATTGTATAGAACCTTCATTACGTTTCATTCAATTGGGCTTGAAGATGTTGAGGACTGAAAGAATTATTCACCACTTCATTAGACCATAACAACTTTTATTTTATTGTTCACACCACACATCGCTGTGCCACGAGAAACAATGTCATTCTGCCAGGGTACTGAACCATGTGCAGACAGAAAGAAAGATTTAAGGTCATTTCTAACAGCCATGGCCGCTCTGGTAGATCGGGCTCTGCTCATGACAGATGGATGAATAGGGTGCATAAGGTTGTCCCCGGCCACTTCCGCCACCTCCAAGCCTTAACGAACCAGTTGTGTCAGTGTCCGCAAAACTGGGTGGTATGTTGCGGCACTCTGGACTGGTAACCTTGTCTGTGCAGGCAAGGTAGTTGTGTAGAACCACACATGCCTTTACCACATCCACAGCTTTGTCTGGCAGAAACTCTAGTGTCTTCCCAGAATCCTTCATCGTGCTGTCAAGATGCCAAAGGAGTTTTCAATGACTCGCCTTGCCCTGGAGTGATGGTGTCCCTGGTCAGATTCAGTTAAGAGCAACAAAAAAAGAACAAAATAATTAGTTTCACGACATTTGTTATTACACAAGATCATCAAGACCTAGGAACATCAAGACCAACATCAGCACTGTATCTGGAAAAGGCTGCATGAGGTTGCAGTGCAGGGGAAATGCTGCATCACCAACAACAACATGGGGAATCGTGATCGCAGTCCCGGGAAGGTCAGCAGGCGGCAGCAGATTCATTTTGTGGTCCAGCAGCGTGGAACCAAAATAGCTTTCCTTGAAAACGCCACCATTGCTTTCACGTCCAGAAGCTCCCACATCCACCATTGAAGTAGTCGCTGCCTGCTCGTGGTGGTGCCTTGATGTTGACATGCTTCCCGTCAACGCACCCGACAGTTTGGGACAGTTGGGGTTTGTTGTATGTGTATATGTATGTGACAAATAAATTAACTTCAACTTGAAGCAAATAGATATAATCTGATATACAGTTCTATCACAAATAAAATCAGACAACCAACTATTTCACCCCATCCGCTTCTGAACTGTGGTAGCTGGTAGTAGTCGGTAAGTGACATTCCATACAATGACAGGGAATAACCTTTGTCAAGCAGAAATGGAAAATATCATTTTTCGCAACTTGACTTTAGTCTGATTAAACTAAAGGTGAAGAAAATTGGATGAACTAATTTTCAAGAGTTATTTGAACAAATTTGTTTATTCAACACTGAATTGTAATTTCAGTTTGACTTTTTACAGTGTTGAAGAAGAGCAAATGAAAATGACAGGGAGAGAATCTTTTGGAAGTTTAGCCTACCGCATTCTCATTAATAGCCTAATGTCTGAAAATGGAAACTTGTGCAATAATTAACTGAGTTAATGTGCTATTTTTCCTTTATCAGGAGCACCATCTATGGATTTTGACAGTCCAGATTTTGTGCCATCTATTTTTCCACATAGCACTCCAGAACCTACAGCAAAGGTGGCAAGGTATGTATGATTCTTTCACTAAATTCTAATTCTAAATTCTGACTGCATAGCTTTGTTTAATAGGAGCCAAAATATATTTAAGTACTTTAACACTGTATACATTTCCATAGATATTAAATAATCAGAAGAAGGCAGGAGAAGGCACTTATTACAAGCTCCACGCTCCACACAATGGCTTATTCTGAAGCTGAACTAGAACCAGAACCAGGTATACAAAATTCAGTGGATAGGTGAGGTTTGTGCAGGGCTGGCTCTTGGTCTTTAGCTGCCCTAGGCGAGATTGAGTCCCCCCCTCTCCAAGAAAAAAAAAAAACATCTTTACTATTGCACATTAAAATTGTGCATCATATTGGCACCTTAATCTAATCACTCCATTCTGTTACAGAACAACTTAGTTAAACTTGTGATTAAGATGTTTTTTAATTATACACTGTGTCTATAAAACTTTGTTGCACTGGGTTTGTGTCATAGACTTAGTGGTTTGTGTCGGTTAAGTATTTTTTCTCTCTTTTTTTTGTTATAGATGACTATGTCCCCAGACTCAACATAGAATATAATTGTATGCATCTAGAGATTTATAGGCTCTCAGATTTTCTTTAGTGTAGACACTGGGTGTCTGTATAAGATAATTGTATATATCAGGCCAGCTAATCGGTGGCCTTTTAGACCTCTCTACCACCCACTCCTCTGAGGGAATGCCATAGGGATCAGGCAACTGGTGACCATTGCTGAGTACCAACTTACCCAGGTATCCTGCGTGATCTGAACTATTGACGTTTCACAAAAATAATCCTAAAGCCCATGTATCATTAACTATACAGAGGTCATTGTACAAAGGTCAAAGAAATTAAGAAAAAGTCAAGACTGGAATCAAGTATGACATCCTTTGCATGTTCACTGATGGAAAATGTTCCTGGCTTCAAAGAGGGCAGGAGGAAAAGACTAGTTGCTGCAACACACAACGTGAAGGCAATTTCCTAATTTTCAGGCTGCTGCTGTAGGCCGCCATTACCTTAGGAACCCAGTTCAACATCTTCTGTCATTGGTCTTGATTTAATTTCAGTAATTTTGTTGTCAATGGCTCATCAGATCGAAGTGGTAATTCTTGGCCATTATTGTGTAAATGAGTGAATTAGCCACTTCATTCTGAAGACAGGAAAAATGTTACCTATTTATGCTATTTAAAATTGGAAGTATTTTACTCAACACAGTATGTAGGCTATTTTACTAAACTTTTACGAAACTCTGTATCTTCTAGATCTGAAGGAAAGAGAAATCGGAAAAAAGCCAAGGGCCCTGTTACTACCCACACCAGTGAAGGTATGACCAGTGGTATTTAGTCCACAGTGGTTTTTCTCCCAAATAAACAGTTTTGGTAATGTTTGCAAAAACACTCTCTTCCACAGATTTGGCAGGTGTCCTAGGTATGAAATGTCTTCAAATAAAAGAAGAAGTCATTGAAGTTGTTGTTGGGGAGGCCAGAGAGGAGGAGGCACGTCCTAGTTGTGATACCGCACCACCAGAGACATTCGTCATCGAGGGACACTACTCAGCAGCATCTTGGGAGCAAAGCACTGTCGACTCCATCATGAACCTGCGCTCATCAGGCTCTGCCATCACCACCACACAAATTGCCCAGACTGTAATCGCAAATCTCAAAGTGGAGAACGAGTTCCTGTGCATGCAGAACGATAATCTGCACTCAGAACTGAAGGCAAAGCAGTGGCTGCACCAACAGGAGCTCCGGGATCTTCAGGAGAGACTGGACGCGTTGGAACAGAACTGTTCATGTGGGGCAATGGCCGACACAATAGACACGGCGGTGTCACTCTCGTACGTCATGGAAACAGAGATAAAGGCAGAGACTCTCTAATGTTACGGGGTTGACCTTGCAATAAACTGTCAATTAAACTTAAGGTACATGCTGCTCACCTTTTTTTTCCCCTAATTTGTGAGGAAGATGAGCTACCACCAGCATCTCTGTAGGTGCACAGTTGAGTACATAGTAATTGCATTGTTGTTTTTTTTTATTGTTCAATTTTGTTGTTGTTTATAGCGTAATTTGTTCAGATTCCAGTTGGAAAAGAATAAACCATTCATATATTCACGGTATCTATATATGCATGGTTAATTGTTAAGAACACACCATACTGAGTATAATTTGTGGAGTGAAATGAAATGAATGAACCACACAATTTTGCCAGAACCCCAAAAACATTCTGACTACACCTACATTTGTGTTAAAGTTAATCAATGACTTTTATCAGCAGGCTAGTGCTCCTCTGTCACAGTGAGTGTGAAAATAACCTCAACATTTTGAGCTCCATTGGGTAGATCCTCTCCAAATAACACGTTGTGGATACTGAAAAGGTGGCCCACATCATCAGAAAGGATTTGATTTGTAGATTCAACTTGCATACAATGCAATTGATTCAGTCTTATGTTGTTTACTTGAAATTCCTGCCATTGTGCTGTGCATTTCAGTTCACTTTGAGCTTAATAATTTTGCCATCCATCATGATCTTGTCATGTGATCGTGGTCACATGTCTGCAATAGTTTCCAATCTGAACCGAACAGTAGACAGGGTTGCCTTTCTTCCAACATGGTTATTGGAACATTGCCCTCTGCAGATACATGGCCCTACTCAAACCATGGGTGAGCAAGGCATCCAAGCAAGATGATGAACCACACAATTGTGCCAGAATCCCCTAAACATTCTGGATTTCTTGAGGCTTTCCAGTGCACCATAGATGTAATGGATTCATCACTTCAACAGCCGACAGGTGCTCCTCTGTTACAGTGACTGTGAAAGTTACCCCAACACTTTGAGAACAGTTAGCTGATTAGGGTAGTCAAAGGAGGTTAAGGCAACTCTGTAGCTTTTTGACACCATTTAGGATATATCGGTCAACTTTAAGTCCACCTCCCCAAATTAATTAGGATGTACTAATCATGTAGGGTGGTATTAGTCATATATAAAGGATGGATAAACAAGATTTATTTCTACCAGCCTGCCAAGAATTGACTGTGAAGTTCTAGGTTCAGAAAATCACCTCAAAATTAAACATACCAACTGCACTGTATTAATGTAGAATGTATTTTAAAAAATCTAGTTGTAGTGCCAAACAGGTTGAAAGACATTTGGGTGGCTTTGTGGGCCTTTTATGAGTCCCTTGCTTCTACATCAAAAACTTGTTGATGTTACGGGTCAAATTGAACCTTTTGACAAAATAATTGTTGTACAAAAAAAACCTATTTTTCATAGATCTTTAAACTTCACCGAAGGTGTTGGTAATGAAATATTTGCACTGCTGGGATTTTTTTTTCAGACATCTTTTGGATAATTAAACATTAAACACCATTGCTGTTCTTAACAAATTAACATAACAGGATAGGAAACCCTTGGGCTCAGTTATTGCTTATATGTGAAAAGCAGAAACAGACCTACCTACAGTGATGTGTGTGTCTGCTTTCAGAGATTAGTTTTGAAAACACTTCAAATGATTTCACCAGAAATTGTCTTTAGGCTTTAGCCAAGGTAAACCTATACCATAGGCTACCTAAATCAAGACCAAATTCCATTTCCTTGTACAAATTCTGAATTTAAGGCTGCTCAGGTGTCTAAAATGAAAAATCGATGTAATAGTGACCTCGCCTGGTCATTTGCAAGAAGGCAACTGGCAGAACAGTTGTTGAAGCACTCATGAAGAAAAATGACAGATGTTTAGCTTGACAGAACATGTATTATACCAGTGAAAGAACATAATGTTTTCTGAAATGTTTAGTTCTGTTAAGGTTTAAAGTGGCAGCTACGGCCTGGATAATTGAGACATGCAGTTCAAATTACACAAAATTCTACCTTTTCATAATTTTCTCAAAATAAAGGTACAGTATTTGCCTTTGGATATATATGTCTTTTTTCTGTTTATTAGCAGACGGCTTTTTTCCGAAACAAACCTATGGGCCAACAATGCACCCAATTTAGTTCACCTTTCCCTTGGTTCTCACTGTGTACGTGGTAAGTCATCATTGTTTTGGAGAACAGTTTTCCCTCTTTTGATGCATTTCATAAGGCCAGGACTGGGTACTGTGTACCAGGACTTACAACCAGGGTAGGCCCACTCAGAGACCAAGTTGATCATCAGAACCTTTGTTAAATATTACAAACAGGATAGTAGTCTCATAGGACACACTGTCCTGCTCACGGAATGTGTTGGAGGGCTTAGGGGCTGGGGGACTAAATTACGGTTAAAGCTTGATCAAATCAAAACATACAGGTCATGTCACATATCATTGAAAAGCTCAAGAAAGATTGTGAGGATTCAGTTTATTCACAAAGAATAAATATGCAACGTTACAATAATTATTAGTATTTACAGTAATAAAGGTTGTCGGTGATTGTCAGTGTGTAAAAAGTGTCTGACATTTACTTTTACATTTTGCCTCCAAATTTCCGATGCATGGCTTTATTGCATCTGGCCAAGAGCTTCCTGAAATTATAGGCCTCAGTCACTTTCTAGGCACGCCTGTTGGATGGAACACAACACCTTCATTGTAACGTTTGTGACTCTATGTCAGTGCATCACAGAATCACCCAGATAGAAAGATACTTGAGGGTGCCACCTTTCCACTGACACTAAGAACATTGGAAAGGTAACGGGGAGTACAAAACTTTGCAGGATTTGTGTTACCTACAACTTGGGTATGCCGAAATAGGGTGTGTAATTGGTTAAAAGTGTTTGGCAAGTTTAGTGTAGTAAAAGGTTATGCCTCTCAGCCCCATCCACAGGGACATAGAGAGTTCATTAACTAATTGGAGGGCTGGAGATGGGAGAAGTACTGACTTTTCCTGAAATAGCTGTCAGGAAGGGATTGATTTAAAACCACTATGTCAATGCACAGGACCAATTGGAGTACTCTTTAAGAGGAACTGCCCTTAAAACTTATAGGTTTCATTTTTCATTTTCTCCAAAGTGTGTTGTTGCTTTCTGTACATGATGGAGAGGTGTAACATTTAAGTATTCCAGAAAAAATGGGAGTGATTTCTTTAGAAATGGCATCATCCTGAGGAAACTACACAGCTTAAAGGATCATTAAAAAAATCAAGAAATGAGAGAAAGCAGACAAATAGACAGTAGGAGGAATGTATGACACCAGGAAGCCACATTGCCCAAAATACCCAGATTGTTTTCCCTGACCAAGGCATTATCCAGATGTCCTAGTCTGTATGATTAATTTAGAAACTGTTTATTAAACAGTTAGCCTATTGGTGTTGTCGGAAGACAGGATATTCACAATAGCTAATAAGATTTTATTTTGTATGTGTTGTCAGCTCGTTTCCATTGTTTGTTTATTTCTGTGTTTGTTGGTGTGCATTAGGCCTACATTGAGTAGCCGGGACTTGTTGCTCAGCAATGGTTAACTGGAGGAGGAGGGGGCTGGCGATGGGATCTCATCCCCCGTGACATCATGCTGGACAAAGCGCCCGAATGAACTAGGAGTGGTTTACCTCTGGACCGAAACAGCTAATGTAAACGCTCCTTGAATTGGCTACTTTTATATAATCGATAGTGAGAAAGTGTTTTCTACAAAGTATCTGAAGATACGTATTTGCTGTAGCAGGAAACTAATAGGAATTCATACTATTGCTTAGAAGTTTGAACACGTTTGTTTTGATCAACTCTACGGAAACGAGTCTTACGCATAGTGGATTCGGTTATTGTGGCATGGTAAGTTAAATTGCAGACATTTACGGTATCAAGATTTTTCTTAAGCCTGAGCGAAACCACGTGCCATTTGGAGTTCGTCTCAAGTTCTTTTTTATTTTTGGCAAAACGGTGTATCAGCAGATGTTGAGAACAGCTGGAGTAGGGATTGAAACGCCTGAAATGAGAGCCTGGCAGGCTACCTCATCGCAAGAATAGTTTCCGTCAAAACTCTTTGTTTACAGTCGAAATAAGTTCACAGTCAGCGCTTACTGTTTGTTGTATATGACTCTGCTGGTTAGTACTAAATTATTTTACAGGATGTTTGCTTACCATATGAGTGCATTAATTAAGAGTGCCGACTAAACGAATGAATGAAACGGTTTCAGTTTTGGAGAGGCTACCCAGCGATGCTCCACCCCATAGCTTACGTGTAGGGTACCTAAAACCACACGAAATCCAAATCGATTAAAATACATAGATGGGGTGCTAATGAAAAATTCTGCGTTTGATTGACTTGTTTTTCAGACACTTTGAAACATTTTAGCCTTCAATAGACAATGGAAACTGGATACGTCGAGCTCGATTATGCGCAGTAGGCATTGCCCAAAGGCAACCACAAGCAGAACGAGTGCTAAGGCAGTGTTAGGTTATAATGACTTGTATTAAAATATATATCTGCAGTGGCATGGACTCCCCATTAGTGTATTGGACTATTCTGCAAAATTATACCTCTGGCTATTTCTTCATTTCTTTACAGAATCATGTAGCATCACACCTTTAGGGAAGTGATGCAATTACAATATCACAAATCAACCAATCCAGTAGTTTTATAGGCTACTGATAAGATTCTAGACAAATGGAATTAAGTATAAATTTTAGCTTTCGCTAAAAGTTTGAGCAAGGTGTTGTCAAGTGTCTCAAGGCCTGACCAGTAGGCCACAGGTGCCCTTCTGCTCACACTAATCCGGAGCCTGACATTAAGTTCTGATGAAAAAGTAACCCTTGTTCAATTCGACGCAGGGGTGGTGCTCATTCCATGATGGTTTGTGAATCCTCTTTATTTGGCAGTTATCTACAAGTAACTAAGCCTATGATGAAGTGAGTGGAGCTATGTGTTCAGGGAAATTGGCTGATGATTGACCAAAGTATTCACTATGGGCAACTGGACCTTGAAGACTACAGCTGGTCTACAATTCCCAGTTACACCCACATTCCAGGGATATATCTGTTGAAATTCCTATCTTCAGTCTATCTTCAAGTGAAACGTCTTCATGCTCTGAAAAGAAGTGCAGTTCTTATACTGAATACCCTGACTACCATTACCTGGATGAATGAGAATCTTCAGATATACTAGCTGTTGGCTTTTGAATAACAAAACAGAAGCCATAGGCATAGGTCTACAAATCCAGGCCTAGCAGGAAAGCAATCAAAAGAGGCTTTTGTGTTTCTTTGGGTA
Organism: Limnothrissa miodon; assembly: GCA_017657215.1. NCBI lineage: Eukaryota > Metazoa > Chordata > Actinopteri > Clupeiformes > Clupeidae > Limnothrissa > Limnothrissa miodon. The sequence goes on along the minus strand of JAGFZM010001751.1, from coordinate 59,608 downwards.
TTTTTTTTTATTCAGCAAGAGATTATTTGTGCTTGAATTTAACCAAGTGCTCTCTGACTGTCTCATGCCATT
>JAGFZM010001751.1:12787-26911 GCA_017657215.1 Limnothrissa miodon | reverse complement strand
TCTTTGTGCTGCTATAGTCCTGCTCCTCCAGTGCCAGTGTCCCTGTTTAATGCACTGCATGGGGAGCTGTCTGGCTTATGCCCCCCTTTCACTAATGTTATTTATCAGACATATTCTCTCTCTCTCTCTCTCTCTCTAAAGGGGTGGGATTGAGTACTGATGAGTAGTTTGGTGCAATAAAAGAGGTTTTAAAGTTAAAAGTATATCTATCTATCATGCACACACACTCGCTGATAGTTTTGTAATGTCAATAAGTAAAACTGCAGCCATAGTAAAAGTGAAACACACATACACACACACACACACACACACTCACTGTATGTCCACAGAGGCAGACACTCACGAAACACCACTCGGTCCCAACACAAGCAGCAGTGTCTGCTGAACCAGCTTGGAGATAACTCAGAAAAATAGATTCTGGTTCAAACAGCATCATCGTCAATTCATTTCTGCATTAATTTCACTTGGGCACTGGCGGCTGCCAAAAACATTGTCACACTGAACGGCTCTAGAGAGACACTTAGAAGAGTTCAGGCTTCGTTAGTGTTGTCAGCACAGCGGTACTCGGTATGGAGTGTGTGTGTGTGTGTGATGTGTGTGCCCTGGAGAAGTAATTATACATATAGTTTGAACTGTAATAATCTGAACATGCAGACTGGAAGAGAGGGAGAGAGAGAGAGAGAGAGAGAGAGAGAGAGAGAGAGAGGGTGGGAGGGTGGATTGACAGAAGAGTGGGCATGTGGAATGTGGATAATGTTCAAACTCAGAGCCATATTCAGAGGGAGTCTGGCCTTCTTGGTTTCAACACTTCTGCCCTCAGATTGGCCCAGCGATCTTCGTGTTTTTCAATAGTCACCATGTGTGAGCCTTATGACTTATGACATCCTTATGACATCCATCTCCTATAGGCACAACATGAAAGCATGTGAGAGGTGCAAATATATATATATATATATATATGTATATATATATTTTTGTCTGACATACCATAGGTCTAGGTTATAAAAAGGGGTCACAACATGATTTTCAGTTGGTATTCTTATGTTGTGTATTCTCATGTGTATGTATGCGCACACACACACACACACACACACACACAACAGGATTTTGTGTTGGTATTCTTATACTGCATGTGTATGTATGTACGCACACACACACACATTTTAATACCTTTATTTGTGTTCACATTTTACAAGAAATTTCATTGAACACAAACAATTTTACACACCAGCATTGCATACCCAGTAGCCTATGCCTCTGGTCTTAGTTCATGGGTACAAAAAGCAGCGCCTTTTCCATATGTGTCTACTCCCAATTATCACAGATTGAACAGAATTTTGCTAGAGCCTTTGCTCTTGGCTTAGAGAGACCAGCAATCTGCAAACCCCTGACTACTAGTCTGTGTACCCAGGCTTCCATATATATACACCAACAGCTCACATTTGTACCCAAGCTGTACAACAATGTCTCTGAGTTGCTGATACTTTAAAAGCTTGGTAAGATAGGAGACCTCTAGACTGTAGTGAAATGCGCAGCCCACTTCAAGAATGGTTACTTCTCTGCAACAATAACAATATCTGGCTTTTACATTTACACAGACACACATGCACACACAAGATGTTTTTGATTTGTAAGGGGGTCCCTTACATGTGACAATTTAAAGTCAGATTCACTTTAGTGCCCTCAGGAATATACAATATATTGTATTTAATATAGGCCAACTGTATATATCTTTTGGGTTCTGTAAAGTGATATTTGGTGTCTGTAGTCTCAATCATGAATTACAGAAATACACTCAGCACACAGCGAACACACTGTAAGGTGAAACACACACTAACCCTGAAGCAGTGTGCTGCAGTGAGGGGTTAGATGCCTTGCTTAAGGGCACTTCAGCCATGATCTGCTAGTCGAGCGTTGAACCAAACCACTAGGCCACGACTGAAGTGTCCTTGAGCAAGGCATCCAATGTCTCACAGCTCTAAGGGAACTAGGAGGCATACTACGTATGTGTATGTATGTCGTGTAACTTTTTAGGTTTGTGGACAGTAGGTGTGTGCATTTACTGTATGTGTGTGGTGTGTGTGTGTGTGTGATGTGGTGGTTGCTTGCAAGTAATTTTCCATCCCCAGCCTTCTCTGCTTGGCAGTGTCCCGAACTTGTTAGCAAACGGGGGGGTAGTTGTGTTCATGCGGAGAGCTGCGTGGGCCTCTGTTTGATATGAAAATGTATTTGCATTTGTTTACAACCGCCTCTGTGTGCCCAAACAACTTGTGTAATTAATTTTGACCCCAGCACAACAGCACCGTGTGCAGAGCCCTGTTTAGATTGTGAATATGCTGAGGTATGGGCTAGAGCCATCTCCATAACCCCCACTGTTTAGGTTTCTCTCTCTCTCTCTCTCTCTCTCTCTCTCTCTCTCTCTCTCTCTCTCTCTCGCTCTCTCTCTCACTCTCTCATTTTTTTTCACAGTCACATACACAATCAAACAAGGACTTGCTAAGCTGCAGTCATTATAGGTAGTTCACTATCCTGTCATTCATTCATTCATTCATTCATTCATTCATTCATTCATCCATCCATTCATTCATTAATTCAGTTATTTATTTGTCTATTAATTTATCCATTAATAACATGACCACTGGATGGTCCCATTAACATGTCATTCCCCCATACTACTATCCATCTCTCTATCTCTCTCTCTCTCTCTCTCCGTGTATGTGTATGAGTGTGTGTGTGAGGGTTGGGTGGGATCGGGAGAGAGAGAGAGAGAGAGAGAGAGAGAGCCTCAACGGGGCTAGCGTGATAAGCTTTCACGGCGGCGAGTGTGATTGGCCCAAATGAAGTCTGAGGTAGGTCTGAAAGCGAGTCCCCAGATTCTGCACTGCGGTTTACTCTTCTCCTATTTGTGTGCATATGAAATTATGACACACCCAAGTGTGTCTTACCGAGTGTGTGTGTGTGCTAAGGCAAATGCAATCATGACATGCCAGGCTGACAGGGTTTGTGTGTGTGTGTGTGTGTGTCGATGCTGGCAAATGAAATGATGACACGCCAGCGTTAGGGTGTGAAAAATGTATGGGGTTAGTTTCAGAGCTTGGCTCCTCTCAAGCAGAGGTTTGTTAGTGTAATCACAGAGCTATGAGTAATCTGCAGCCTGGGTGAAGAATTTGCCAGAAATACCTACCTATTAAATTGATAAACACGCACACTTACACATACACACTCATGCACACATGTACACACAAATGCAGACACACGTATACACAAACACACACGAACACACACACTCTCTCTCTCTCTCTCTCTCTCTCTCTCTCTCTCTTTCCTACCTTTGGTGGAGTTTTCCAGGAGTTTTGTTTTTTGGTAGTTATTGGGGGATACACACACACACACACACACTCTTATGTTTGCAATAGTCAGGTACTTTAGGTGATGTCGCTCTAGAAACTTCTGTTTTGCACAATGGAAGGATGTGTGTTTCACTTCTATTGAAGGGTGTTAGTAAGTGTTTGTGTTTAAGGTGAGTCTGCCTGGCTGCCTGACTGTCTTTGTTTGTATTATCTGTGTGTGTGTGTGTGTGTGATGTGTTCTTGGAGTATTTGTGTGTGTGTGTGTGTGTGTGAGTGCCTTTCCCAAATTCTCAATCTAATTCAAAGAAGCCTTATTGGCAGGGCTCAGTGAAGCAGCATTGCCAAAGCTGACATACAGTACAGACAGAATATCGGTCTGAGGAGAAACAACAAGTGTGGATGGAATCAAATATGAAAGAAAAATTAGAATCACACTCATAAATATATTATTATGTCATCTTTCAGTCTTTTATCCCTCTCTCAGTCTCTTCCTCTTCATATGTGTACGTGTATAAAATATGCGTTGAGTTCAATATGAACAGACATTATTTGCAGGCTTCTTTCAATTACTTAGCTATTCCTAAGCAAGCAAAGAGCCCGTGTATGAAAAGAGATCAGAACATCATACATTTTGCAGCAGCCAGCAGCAGTGCATGTGAGGGTGTATGTGTCTGTGTGTGTGTATGTGTGTGTGTGTGCGTACAGGCAAATTAAACGATGACATGCTAGGCTGTGTGCGTGTGTGTGTGTGTGTGTGAGAGAGTGTGTGTGTGTGCGTGCATTCCCCCAATCTCTTCTTCAATCTTGTCCTCTCTCCCTTCACTCTTCCTTGGTGTTTACCAATCTCCCTGTGCCTTGTCTTCAAATAGTACTCAAACACTCCCAGCCAGTCTGACTTCGCTGGAAAGGTCCAAATTGACTTGTCATGTCTTCACCCTCCTGTCGGTTGGCTTCTAGTCATCTTATTCATTGTTTTTTTTTCCCCCCACTCTCTTCTTTTCCACCTCATCTCTCTTTTCTTCTCTGCCCCCCCTTCATCTGCCGCTCCTCTTCACTGCATCTCATAGAAACATCTGCGCACACACAAATCAACACACGAGTGCAATATACAATGCGTCTCGCTGTCTCTCTTTGACAGCCTTCCAAGGACACGGATAAAAACAAAAAAGCAATAAAACAAACAAGCGCACAAACTAAACAAAGAAATAGTCGGTCTGCGTATGTGTGTTTGTGTATATGTGAGTGTGTGTGTGTGTGTGTGTGTGTGTGTTTGTGTTTGTGTGTATGTTCTTACCTTCTTACTGTGTTCTTACCTTCTTACTGTGTGACTGAGGAGATCCACATCTGCACCATCACTGGTTGAGTTCTGTTACCCCCTCTGGAGTCACTTTGCTGAGAGGGCGACCCGTAGTGACACAGAATCTATTTCCTATCCTTTCTCTCTGTGGCAGGTCTCTCCCTGCACCACCACCCCCCCTCCCCCTCCCAACACACACACACACACACACACACACACAGACACACACACCCCTCTTCTCATAGTGCTCTGTGATAACATGTTTCCGCACACACTGCTTGAAGATGTGGAGCTGAGTACAAATTGCTACCTGCCAGCTCACCCCGTTTAAGGTACAGGCACAAGCCCAGGTGGGAGTTGGGAGGGGGTTTTAAACCCCAAAACAAAACAACACAAAAAAAAACTGAACAGAAAAAGCACTTCCGTAGTCTCTGTTTTTGGCTTGACTTCAGTTCAGCTCCGATTTACAAACAATTAGCCCAACCCTTGCTGCTCGATGGGGAGGCTGAGGAACAGTGAGCCTGATGTGAACTCCACAGTGTGCCATTAGTGCCTCTTTCAATGCTGCCCACAGCTCCATCCAAACCCTTGGATCCATGTCTCCGATGCTCAACCCTAGGCGCATTAAGCCAGTACTTTATTAGTTATTAATTATCCGGGATTATCCGGAGTGAATCAACCCATAGTTCTGTTGTTTCAAATTTTGATGTGCTTTTGAAAGGCATGGGAACGACAGTCAAAATAGCAGCCAGTGTCAACTGCATGAGGGTATTAAAGCTGTTATTGTTGTTAATGTTGGCCTTCAGTGTGCAAATTCACTTTACATGGTACTAACTGCTATCATTCTGATACCTTCCGACAGCACAGCAGTCTTAAAGAACAGGGATTTGGGATGATTGATAGGCTGAGGAACAGTGTTTACTGGAATAGTAGAGGTACATTATTGCAAGTGCTGTTCCCCGCAGTTCCACCTGATCCAAGAGTGGACCGGTCTAAGGTGTATATCTGCAGCAGGTTTGGAATTGGTAAGATCGTGGACAGATTTGAAGCTGTTGTGTTCATCCTAACTCACTGTGTAGACTAGAGTTGAGAAAAAGTTCCCAGTGGGGAGCCGTGAGTTAAAGTGAGCACGCTCCCGGCAGACTTCAGAGAGCTCAGTGAATCACAATGCTGACTGATGGCTACCGTTAGCCAAAGGCTCTATTGCCTAACATGTTAAACTGGTGGAAATGTGTGCATAGCGCTTAATTTAGGTCAAAGACACACATTGACAAATGGATACTCTGCATTTGAACTATAGCTGTCTCATTTCCTGTTACAGTACATATCTGAATGCTTAAACTATAGCTATAGAATCAAAGTAGACCTAAACATAGAGAAGTGTCAATGCTTACCTTGGCATAGCAAAATGTTGCCAAAAAAAAAATATATATATATATATATAAATTTATATAAATAATTATTCTGCTTAACATAATTGTTATAATTAATAAATTAATCAATTCATGTTTTAATTCATTTTGTTTTCATTTATAATTATTGCCATCACTGACACTGTCACACATCTATTTAGAGCGCTGCCACAGTGTAATTCATCTGCATAGTGAGAACTTGATAGGCAATAAACTCATACGGTCTGCCTGGTGCTAGCTGATTGGTTGATACATGTGTCTATGTCTGTGCCTGTGCTGGTTCTGTCTGTGCTGTGGGCCAATCTGTTTGCCTTTCTCTATTATTAGTAAAAAAAATCACAAAATGAAACTTAAGTTGATGAATTAAAATATTTTTTTTTTGTAGAGGGTGATTCACTTCATCTTGACAGTATTTCTTCTGGTTCCAAACATGAGAGTCGTCTAACTGACTGAGCCCATAATTATATCCACATTATGATGCCTGATGCCCACTCTTGCAGCAGTGTGTGTGTGTGTGTGTGTGTGTGTGTGTGTGTGTGTATGTGTGTTGTTCATCAGTAGCTCAGCCTGACTGAGCCTGCCTCAGAGCCTCACACTGCCAGAGGGATTAAAGGGCTCCTCTTCATTTCCCTCCCTCTCCCCAGTCTACCCCTCTCTCTCTCCATCTCTCTTTCTCTCCGTCTCTTCCTGCCACTCACCCTTCGTCTGTCTCTCTCCCTCTTCCCTTTGTCCTGTGTCACTCTTCCTCCTCTTTCTATCACTCTGTCTCTTTCTCTCTTTTACCATTCTCTCTCTCTCTCTGTCTCTCTGTCTCTCTCTCTCTCTGTCTCTACCTCCTTTGACTCATCTTGCCTTCTGAAGCATCCCAGGATTCATGCTGTCAGATTAGCTAGCAGGATTCAGGCTTATCATCAGCACAAAGCGTGCATTAAAACACTCCAGCCGCATCACAGAGCCTTTTGTGGTGTTATGAGATTGTAATAAATGCTTAATTACTGTCTAATAACACTGTTACAAGACATCATCTCACTGTCTGGATGTAAGCAATAGGAATATGTTAGTAATGCTGTCTTTTTGATACATAGGAAAGCATAAATAATCTCATTTTGGCTTTTTTAGTGCATCCTACTGCTAGCCATGCATACCAATAAATGTAAATCTTTTTACTGTATTTAGAAGATACTACATCATGAAGCTTTGTTTACAAATCCCATGCCTTGTTTATGACTCACACATTCACATCCTTAAGCAATTTTCCCCTCATAATTGTCTTTGTATTGGCCCATTTCACAGCAGCAATTTCTCACACCTGCGCACACCATTTTTGAGAAAAATAGCTCCTTTGAAAGAGGCCCATATCCAAAAACATTATATGTTTGCATACACATCTAAACGTCAGTAGAAACATTGTCTGTTGGAATACAAAAATAATCTACAGTAAACAACAAATAATCCCATATTTTTTATTTAGATAATTGTGTGTGTTGTATGTTTATGCAGCTGCTGTTTAAACAAATATTGATGTGAGTATGTTTTGTCACTGCAGCGCTACTACTACAGCTAGGGTGAGTTTGTGTTGTGTGTGAGTGGCTGTTCAGTGTCAGAACCAGTGAAGTGTTTTATTTCTCTCCCCTCTCCCCTATTTCTCGCTCTCTCGTTCCCTCGCTCCTCATGGAGTCTTGCCTGTCTCTTTGACTCTGCCCTGGCCCCTGTGGTGCTGCCCAAGAGACCCTGTCTCTTCAATTTTTCCAGCCGACGCTCTCTTGTTCCGACATTTATATTTATGGGTCGCCATAAAAAAGCGAAAAAGCCATCGTCCACTGTCACTGATCCTCCACTCTCACTTTCTCTCTCTCACACATACTCTCTATCTGTCTATCTCACTGCCATGCCTTCTCGCTGCCACTTTTTTTACTCTCTTCTGTCTTCCTTTCTTTTTCTCCTCTTTTTTTCCACTCCATTCTTACTCTCTTCTTCTCTCTCCTTCCCTCTCTCTCTGTCTCTCTCTCTCTCTCTCTCTCTCTCTCTCTCTTTCTCTCCCTCTTGTCATCTCTCCCTTTCTTTTTCACCCCCAGCCCGCTCTCTGTCCCTCTCTCTCTCCCAGTGGTAGGGCAGCCAGTGGTGACTGTGGGATACTGTAGGCTTGCAGTGTTCTCACTGCTGCTTCTAAATCCTGTCAGGGGGGATTGGCTGTGTGGAGGCCTGTCATCAGCTCTGGCCTGGCTAATATAAAATCACATTATCCACAGCTTTTGAGAAACACTGGGCTCCCAACAAGGAGGGAGAGTGACTGTGTAAATGAGAGAGAGAGAGAGAGAGAGAGAGAGAGGGGAAAAAAATGTGCACGGTCATACCTTCAAAGGCTAAGTGTTTATAGCCCTTTATATATTATACTTAAACTCAGCACAAGATAAGACCATGAATTATTGTCCCACAAAAGATGTTTGCTACCTCTGTAAATTGCTTTTGAGAGGGGGCTTTGAGAGGGGGGCCTAAATCAATGGCTTTGTGTACACAATGAGCATTGTCTCGTGGTGTAATGCATTTCCAATTAGGGAGGCCCAGGAGATTTGGCCCATTGAAGTGATAGGTGGTGTTTCTTCCCTCCCTGCCTTCCAGTGACACCAGACACTGCTAATTGATTGCAATGTGTGAAATGGGAGTTAAGCATGGTCACGTCAAAAGCGTTTTCTCCTAGTCGGCAAAAAAAAAGAAATAAATAAAAAAGAAATAAGAAATAAATAAATAAAAAGTTTGCCCTCTTAAACCCACTAGCTAAACCCAATCTCTGTCCCATTCACACTGGCAAAAAACTCATTCCAGTTCTCAGTAGATTACTTCCCCGCTACGACTTCAGAGTAAATTGCATTAGCAGCGTCCGACTCCGAGAAGCTCGGCAACAGAACAGGTAGCCGGGTGTGTTTGTGGACGGGGGGACCATGGTGTGTGTGTGTCTCTCTCGTTGTGTGTTTGCCTGTGTGTGTGTCACGGGACGTAAACAGCTCTTTGGTTTCAGCCTGGCTCGACTGCTGCAAATCCTCTTAATGTAAGCAGGCAGTTGGCACTGGGGCTTGTTATCTGCGGGTTTAATTGCAAAGCCTGCGCAGTGTCCCTGTGATGTGCTTGCTCTACCAGAGGCAGAGTAGTAGTAGGGGTGGCTGCTGCCGCTGGTCTTAAGCCGGGTGGTTTCAGGGCCTCCTTCAGGTCACATTAGAGTCTTTCTAAATGCCTCCCTGCCATTGCTGCAGAGTGTCTTCTGTGTGTGTGTGTGTGTGTGTGTGATTGTGTGTGTGTGTCTGTGTCCGGGAGGTTTTGGGATGATGGCGGAAGCTTGTGCTACCAGTTATTAATTTTGTCAAGCGCGTTTAATTCCGTCAGTGCGGCTGTCGGGGCGTGAGCTGACGTTAAGTGCCAGCTCTTATCAGCGGGGGAGGAGGGTTGTTCAGTGACCCACACACGCGCAGTGCCTGACAGGTCCATGCTCTTGCCCAGTGCCTCTCTGACACACACTTAGGACCAGGGTTAAGAGAGACCCCAGTGACTTTTCCACTGGTACCCTACTGACAATTACACCCCAATGGAACTGGACCTCCAAAGGTCTGACAACAGCCATTTACTTAAGTGCTGCTATTTGTTCAAATACCTACCGGAGTCAAATTCCTTGTATACTTGGCCAATAAAACTGATTCTGATTCTTAAAAAGCATGTTTTACATATTAAAATATTATATTATTTACTGTTATATTATTTACATGTTTACATATTTTATATTTGTATTTATATTATACTTTTTAATATTCTGGTAAAACATATAAACAGAAACACTTCGAATTATGAATGCCAGTCACGCTTTATTGTTTGCAGTGCCTTTACTAGCATTCCCGACACATCGCGCACAACACAACTTTAAATGCAGATCCCATCTCTTGTGTATAAGTGGGACTCTCTGATCAGTGGGTTGTCAGCGATTCAGCCAGAGCAGTGCTGGCGTCTCATGGTGTCTTTTTTAAACCTGTACTCTCAAGGTTGTTGTGGCTGACCAAGAAAATGTCTAAAACTCGAATAATAATAATGATAAAAATCGCTTCTCCCTGGTGGAGAGAGAGGCTGATGTGTGTGTGTGTGTGTATCTGAGAGAAAGAGTTTTGCTATCCTGCAGTAAGTCCTCTCAGATTTCCCCGATCCCTCCTGCAAATAAAACAAGCAGAGGTGACGCACGGCTCTAGTGTTTTTTGTTGTTTTTTTTTTTTTTTGGTGCTGTTCCAGGATGAAAATAAATAAATAAGTGACTAAAACTTGAAAAGCTGCTGTATCTGATTTCCATGCCGTCGGGGAGAACCGATTTCCCAGTCATGGGCTATTTAGCCGAAGGCGCTGCCACCTGGTTGGCTCAGCCTGACAGTGGCAGTGGGACAGTGATAACGGACTCTCACTGAATCAAGCATCCTGTGTGTGTGTGTGTGTGTGTGCATGTTTGTGCACGTGTCTGTGCAAATGTCCGGACTTGTGTGTATACAGCTTGTGTGTGTGTGTGTGTGTGTGTGTGTGTGTGTGTGTGTGTGTGTGTGTGCATGTTTGTGCATGTGTCTGTGCAAATGTCCGGACTTGTGTGTATACAGCTTGTGTGTGTGTGTGTGTGTGTGTGTGTGTGCGTGTGTGTGTGTCTGCTCACACAAAGGTTGATGATGGATTATGAATGCCTGCAGGGCTTTAAGCAGGCGTCTGCTGCTCAGTGCAGGTAGATATCCCATTCCACAGGGCCTGATGCTTTACCCAAATCAACTAAGACCCCTCACCCTTGTCTACCAGCAACCAACAACAAACAGTCCACAACACAACACAACACAACAGCACAAACACAACACAAAGATGACACAAACACAACACATCAGCACAAACACAACACAAAGATTACACAAACACACCACAACACAACAGCACAAACACAAAACAAAGGTAACCCAAACACACCACACAAAGATAACACAAACACAACACAAAGACGCCCGACACAACATGACACGACAAGTTTTCAGCCATGGCTAAAAGACTGGTCCAGTGTCAGTTCTGGAACAGTAACTGAATGGCCTTGCTATAGGTGAAGATGGTTGAGTAAAATGCACACACACACATGGATCAGCTGTACTGTGCACTGCTGGAGCGCATGACAGATTTGCATTTCATACTAAATTGGCTTTGAACATTAGCCTGGTTGTCAGGACCTCCTCAATCAGAGATTGCATTTGGTCTGGATACATGGCTGTTATCTCCCTCTTCCCTCAGGCGGAATCAGCGCATTCGGAATCAGAATGCCTATCAGACAGACCTTCCGATCAGACCGGTGATTGTGAGGATGTTTGCAGAGACAAGCCAGTGCGTGTCATGATTTGAAACAAAACACATGTTAAGCCTTGTCTCCCTCTCATTAGAAAAACCTGTTTTTGATTGCTACTTAAATTCAAGACAATAAAAATACAGTGTATGTGGAAATAGGCTTAGTGGCCATTGATGGGTTTCTCCAGACCATGCTAGGCTGTTCATATGGTGCCTGTTATCAGTTGGACTCAACGTGAAATAGGGCCTGTAATCATGATCCTATTGTATCCTATTTTTGTCTTATCCTAGACACTGTATATGTATATGTCTATGTTTATGTATATGTAGGAGCTTTTCCATATGGGCTGTGTACTGTGCCTTGCCTTTGTTTGAATCGTATTTGCATTCTGATTAGTCTGTGTGTCCCACTGTTGTTTTTGATTTATAGAGTTTATTCTCTGATCTACTGTGTGTCTGAGAGTTTGAAAGATGATGTCTATTTGTGATTTCTTTTTCTGCTCCTGGTAATTTTCACTGTGGTGGTTTATGGGATTCTGTGATTGAATTAGCTTTGTTTCAGTGGGGGGACGTAAATCTAACACTGTAGGGATTTCTAGAACAGTACGTGTCTGTGAGTGTGTCTGCTTTTGTCGATGTTTTGTCTGTTCATGTGTGTGTTCATGTGTGTGTGTGTGTGTTCGTGTGTGTTTGCGTGTGTCTGTGTCCAGTCTGTGTGTGTGTGTGATTGTGTGTGTTTTTGTGTGCGCGCGTGTGTACATGTGTGTTGTGCATACTCACATTGCTCCTGGCAGTAGTCTCACAGACTGTGAATGCCTCGACGGTTGCATCATATTCTTGTTTCTTTGAGTGATTGGATCGGAGGAGTCGTGACGCTGGAGTTGAGAAACTGTTTGTCAGGTATTTTTGCAGTGTTGCTATTAAACTCTCCCATCTGTCCTGACTCACACGGCGTCTCAGGGAGGACTTCATTAGGCAGCTACTCTTTATAAAATCAAACAAAAACTCCTAGGCCTGGAGTAAAGAGAGATGTTTCAGAGAGAAAGATGCTAATGTGCTGCATTTCTAGGAGGTGTTTTTTGTGTGTTTTTTGTGTCTAAACCCTGAAGTGTTCATGAAGTGGCAGCAGAGAGAGAGAGAGAGAGAGAGAGAGAGAGAGAGAGAGAGAGAGAGGCAATATCTTATTGCCATGAAATTAAATTTGAGTAGAGAGGCAAAGAGAGAGAGAGAGAGAGAGAGAGAGAGAGAGAGAGAGAGATTGTTGCACATCTGTGTGTGTGTAATTGTTTGTGTGTATGTTTGTGAGTGTGAGTGTGTGTGTGTGTGTGTGTGTGTATGTGTGTGTGTTCTTGAAGAGTTTGAGAGGACCCTTGAAGCCCTCTTGAAGTAAATATCTCATGCCCATGGCGCCGTAATGATGAGACAGTCACTGCTAATGGTCCGGTGGCCTCTACTCTCTCTAATGGCATGTGATTAGACCAACTCAAGTGTTAGTTTGGCTCACGTCTAATTAGAAAGTTTATTGAGACCACACAAGCCAAGAAGGTTCCACTTGTGTGGCTATTTCTTATTGCATTGGGTGAAGTGGATATCCCCAATGTGTGTGTGTGTGTGTGTGTGTGTGTGTGTGTGTGTGAGAGAGAGAGAGAGAGAGAGAGAGAGAGAGAGAGAGAGAGAGAAAGAGAGAGACTTTCTGAAGAGTCTTTCTGAAGTTTGTATGTGTGTGTTTGTTGTGGTCAGCTCACAGACAGCCTCACCAGAAATTTCTTACCAAAGTAATTGTCTGTAATTTTGAAGTAATTGCCTAGGAAAATTAGTGTGGGTCATGGTTTGTGTAAATGTATGTGCATCAAAAAGGGTGTAAGGTAGCTTGGCAACATAAACACAGTACGTATACAAACACTGGCATTGACAAAGACTGCCTAGAGAGGTTTTTTATACTGTGTTATTCCTAAGAAAGATATAAGCTAGCTGACTAAGGAAGTTAGTGAGACCCAGTACCCTACTTTGCTGTTTCTACTACACCTCTGCCAACCCCATGACTGTGGAATGACCAACCCTCAAGCATGGCTCTGCAGCTGCCAACCTCATCTTTACCAAAAAAAATGTAATTCCCCCCTCCCCCGTCACCCTCATCAACCCAACCCCACCATTGTTGCTGCTGGGCTGATTAAGCCACCGGGGGGACATTCACACTATATCTGACACATGTAATAGGTCTCAGCTTACCACAGTGAATCAAGGGGAAGTCAGTATCAGAAGTCAAAGAACTCAGATCAGTTGCGTCACGTTTTCAAGGCAACTGATGCAATAGTTTTTTTTTGGTTCCATTGTTCACTCTAGCAATGCTCACAATGTAGTCAGAAAATAACTGAATAAGTAGAAGTAGCCTTGAGCTGAAATATCACAAAGTCAGAGTTGCATCAGCACTTTTATGCAATCATTATACCTCCATATTCCCTCCATACTCTATTTATTTGTATGAAGCTATCACTAAGTCATTTTTATCTGGTGATAAACCTGGGCCACACTTCCACAGTGCATCCAGATGTAATGTGTTTACCTTTGTTTTGAACTTCTATAGTTTAACAAATGCAGTAAGCTGGACAGTCATTGTTATTCTTTTCAGCCTGCACATTATTGTGGGCCAATTTATAAACCAACCAACACCACAGAGCTTTTGGTCGTCACATTTTAAAACTAATTCTGCACCCCAACCCCTGCCGCCTCT
>JAGFZM010001751.1:287-7787 GCA_017657215.1 Limnothrissa miodon | reverse complement strand
AACCTCTGCATCTCACCTGTCAACAATGACTGTTGGCTTGAAGTCTCTAAATCTGATTCAATGCTGTTATTCTAGGGAGTTCATACTTTTAATACATTTTAAATCAGACTGACAGCTGAGGGTACCAAAAGCATCCTGGGTCAGTGGCTGTGTATGTGTGAAGAAAACGGTGACTGTGTGTGTGTGTGTGTGTGTGTGTGTGTGTGTGTGTGTGTGTGTTGTGTTATGGAGGTGAAAAGTACCCTGGGCTGGTAGCTTTTCATCACCTCTCTCCTGTGGTGATGAAACGTGAAAAGTGGCCCAGGGCTCAAATCAGTCCAAAGTCATTTACAGAGTACAAATCCTGCAACAACACAACCTCCTCATTCCCTCCTTCTCTCCCTCCTTTTCTCCCTCCCTCTCCCGTCTTTTTTTAGGTCTCTTTCTTTCTCCTTCACTTTGATCTCTCTGCACTGCCCCCCTCCCCACTCCTCTCACTCACTTCTATTCCTTCCCTGTTCCCTCTCTCTCTCTCTCTCTCTCTCTCTCTCTCTCTCTCTCTCCTTCCTGCCCCCCTCTCGCTCCTCACCCCTTTTAAATGAGAAAATCAAATCTTTGCTCTGTCTTATGCCAGAGTTTACTCTTTTTTTTCTTCTGTTGAGCTAATCCAGGTCCTCTGACATTTCTTGTTCGCTGTTTTCCCATTATTCTAAGTATTGTTATTATTGCCAGTCACAAGGCTTCAGAGATGCCTGCTAGGCCGAGGGGAGCAGGCTAAATAAAGAGGTAAAAGTTATCTTGCCAATGTCAGGAAGGTCCACGCGGAGCAGATAGAGAAGGTTTATGCTGTTTTGGGCTCTGTGTGTGTGTCTGTGTTTGTGTGTATAGTAATTGTGTGTGTGTGTGTGTATGACTTATCTGCCGTCCAAAGCTGCCGTGCCCATTCTGATGCTCATCGTTGTGTTTCATGTCTGCCGTGTTCCAAAAAGACCAAAGAGCTTGTTTTCCCCTCAACGGCAACTCTGAAGTAAGAGACCCAGTTGACGTCATGTGACCTTGGTGTTATTGGCTGTCCTTTACCTGGGCTTTCTGTTGCTTAATCCCAAACACACACACACACACACACACACAAACACATCACTGGGATCATTGTAAGGAGGATGGGTAATGAGAAACTGGAAGAGAGGCTACACTTGTCCTTTATTAAAATGGCTGAAGTCTCAGTTTGTTGTTTCAACAAACACACTTGAAATCCTGACCCTCCACACACACACACACACACACACACACACACACACACACACACAAACACACACAATAAAAAATGTAGCATCTATTTTTTTTCATATTTCTTCAATCGCTTTGAAAGAGATGAGGAAAGATAGAAACACAAAAAAGCTAGAGAAAGAATGGGAAGGTAAAAGGTCTGTAGCTGTCTCATGGAATGGAATTATATTGAAGCATTATCACAGGAGATTCTAAAGAAATAAAGAGAAAGAGAGAGAGAGAGAGAGTGGGGGGGGCGGGGTATCTAATACACCATATTGTGACTGAATGAGGCAGAATGCAAGGAACCTTACAGTATCATTATGCAGTTAGCAGCTCCAGTGATGTGTTTGTGAATGCAAGCCCTGCTGTGCTGTGCTCCCCAGGCAGGCATAGCCCCCGGCTGGGCTCAAAGTTAGTCATCCCCCTGCCTCCACCCTCCTGGACCCCAAGCCCTCGCCCCTGATCACTGCTCAAAAAGGACTGAGTGCCTCGGCATTCCACATCTCTCTCTCTCTCTCTCTCTCTTTCTCTCTTTCTCACTCTCAGAAGCAGGACAAGTATCGAAAAGTGTTTTATCCATGTTCAGCAAGGCAAAAATAACAAAACTGGGACATTTGTTTCATCCGGCCGAAGGACGTTGGCTCTCTGCTCCTGAACTCACATCCATTTTGGGCTGTAGGTCCGAAAGGATCGTGGGTGATATACTGAGGAAATTGAAAGACGTTTTGCCCAGTAGCCTTTTGACCTGTATTAATAACTGGCCGGACAACGGTCCGGTTGAAGTCCGTTTTCCTGATTTGTATGTCACACCAGATTGCCCTATGTTTGATTCCACAGGGAGACTGCTGTCCTTCGGAGGGATGCAGGATTTACATTTTGTTACGGTGGATAAGAAGTCTCTGTACATTGCTTCTGTTAAGTGTGGAAATATAAATGTGTTAAGGGATAGATGTGACACAAAATGGAGGTTTTTTTTTGGGGACAACCAGAAATTGTTGCCTTCGTGGAGGAGTTTATATAAGAGCCCTATCCCCAAGAGATCTGGTGACCTTCAGTGGCGTGTGCTGCACAGTGCCATGGCCACAAAGGTCTTTGTGTCAAAATTAAGGTCTGATGTTTCTCCTGTCTGTGAAGCTTGTAATGTTTTGGATACAATCTTTCATGTGTTCTGTGAATGCTCAAAACTGACCTCTTTCTTTCACCTTTTGGGCATAGTGTTTCAAAGGTTGGGGGCCTTTTTTTCGAAAGAACTGTTCATTTGTGGGGTCAAGTACTCCAGGGGGAAAAAAGAATTATGTGGCTGCCTTAACTTCCTAATTGGTCAGGCAAAGCTGACTATTTGGAAGGGAAACAGATTGGGAGATGAGGGGATACCTTTTGACTTGGTGGGAATGTTTAAAGGCTTAGTAGAATCCAGGGTAAAAGTGGAGTATGCTTTTTTTAAACTTATGAATAACCTTGGTGGGTTTGAAAAGAAATGGTGTGTGGGCAAGGGTTTGATCTATGCTGGCAATGACGGGAATCTAGGGTTTAACTGGTGAACCTGCATTTTGTATTATTTTCTTTTTTGAGTATTGAGGGGATGGGGATTGAGCAATGATGAGTAGTATGGTGTAATAAAAAGGGTTTTAAAAGTCAAGTCTTTCTCACTCTCTCTCTCTCTCTCTCCCTCTCTCTCTCTCTCTCTCTCTCTCTCTCTCTCTCACACACACACACACACACACATACACAGCTGGCCTAACAATGTGCCTGAAGGTGGGAGTTGACATGGGTGACAACTGCTTTGTTCTCGGCATCTCCCTGGTGCTCTGCAGCCGACCGGGAGACCACTATTGCTCAGATGACGGTTGCTCTAACGACCACCTTTGTAGAACTCGGGTCAGTGCTCTGGTCAGGAAGGATTCCATTTGGGGCAGAAAGGAAAGGAGGAAAAAGAAGATGGAGGGAGTGCAAGAAGGAGAGTCAGTAGAGTGTGAGAGAGTGGTGAAGGAACAAGGAATTTAGGAGGGAGAAAGAGAGAATAAGAAGAAAGAGGATGTGATGGCTCTATTGGGCAACTGGTAATTGTGTTCAATCTTGTCCAATTTGCAGTGGTCATGCTGGTGGGCGTGGCTGCGTATCAGTTGATGAGCAGCACCGGCGCACAGGTGTTGCCTTCCTTTATAAAACCTCCCAGTTCTCCATTTGAGTTCTCTCTGACCGCGCATCCGCTCTTTCGTCTCCTGCTCTCATTCTTTCCCTGTTTCTTTGTCCTTGCGTGTAACATCCATCATGCATGCACTATATTACAGACACTCAGCATCTGTTCACACCACACTACTGATCACTGATTGCTTCCCACAAACGATTTAGTCTAGTTTTGTTAATTCCCATTTTCCTTCCGTTAAAATAAGTATTTTTGCTGATTTTGCTCTCTTTCTCTCTCACACACACACACTCACTCACACACACACACGTTCATGTTCATAGATAGCTCTCACCCGAACATTTGTGTCCATACACTCACATGTAAACACAGGCCATTGCTGACAATGGTAACTACTATCATCACCATTGGCAGAATAACAGGGAGACTGGCCTGCTCTCTCTCACAGTGTAGATGTGTGTGTGTGTGTGTGTGTGTGTCTGTGTGTCTGTTTCCTAATAGTGTGGATTTATGTGTGTGTGTGTATGTGGGTGTGTGTGTGCTAATAGCCTGGATTTGTGTGTGTGTGTGTGTGTGTGCATGTATGTTTGTGTGTGTGTGTGTGTATGTATGTGTGTGTGTGCGTGTAAAGGGTATTGCATTTGCTCCCATTAAAAGCCAATTTCGGCCCTAATGGCCTCTCCTCAGCCTTCGCCCTGAGAGAACGAAGGAAAGGGGGAGGAGAGGAAGGACAGCGCAGAAGATAAAACAGAGGGAAGGATAGAAGGAAAGAGGGAAGAAAATATGGGTGATTCTCTTTCATCGCAGCACTTCGTTTGGACAATCTGCTAGCTGAACAAGTACAGAGAAAGAGGGAGAGATTATGTGTGTGTGTGTGACTGCATGCAATTCCATTGGTTAATTCAGTTGGTTGGTTAGCCATTTCTTTTACACCAACCCAGCATGAGAGCATCCTTAAGTCAGTCCCATGCAATGTAGACCTCACAGGGACCTCAAACAGGCAGTGTGGGAGAGAGGAGGAGGAGGTAGGGTGTGTGTGTGTGTGTGTGTGTGTGTGGGGGGGGGGTTGCAGTGTGGTGATGGTGGTCTCCGAGTAAACAGAGTCATTAGAGACAAATCTATTTCAGAGGAAAACAGAAAGCCGTCCTCAAATAGCAGAAGAAGGGAGAAATATGAAGGCAGCGTCTGGCTGGGGCCTCGGCAGCTGAAATGATAGAAGACTCGGGCATTTGTCTTTATCAGGCAGGCCCCAGGGACAGCAACACAGGAATAAGGGCCATGGGTGAGAGACAGCCAGAGGAAAGAGAGGAAGAACGAGAGAGCCATAAGGGCCATAGTGAAGAGAGATAGAGTAGGAGAAGAAAGAGAGAGAGAGGGAGATGGAGGGTGGGTGTGGGGGAGTGTGTAAGTGCCAAAGAAGAGTGAGGTAGAGGAGGGAAAGAGTGGGGGATAGAGTGGGAAAGCAAAGAAAAAGAGAGGGAGGTAGATAGTGAGAGGGAGTGAAAGAGAGAGGGAAGAGGAGTGAGTGAAGGAGGAATAAGGGCCATAGAAGAGACAGGCAGATGAGGGAGGGAGGGAGAGAGGGAACGATAAAGAGAGGCAAAAAAGAGAGGAAGAATAAGTGCCATAGAGGATGGAGATGAGTGTGGGATAGTGAGAGATGGGAGAAAGAGAAAATGAAATATTGAGAGGAAGAGAGAGGAATAAGGGCCATGGAGGAGAATGGCAGAGGAGATAGAAGTAGGCAGAGAGAGAGAGAGGGAGAAGACAGAGATAAACTTAATAAAAGGAAAGAGATAAAACAGCATGTTGTAATATGTGTGGAGGAGAGAAGGAGACAAGAGAGTGAGAGAGCACTAAAAGGAAGAGATATTGAAAGAAGGGATAGAATGAGAGCCAGTGGAGGTGTGGCAAAGACTGAACAGAGTGGGAGAAGGAGATGACAGGAAGAAGTGGGTGAAAAGAGATAGAGTGAGAGAAAGAAGGGCAGAGAGAAGGAGAGTGAGGGAAGACAAGAAAGCGCCAGAGTCATAGAGGTCTGGGGGAGGAGTGGATGGTGGTGTAGCGTGGCTGACACACTCGTTACCACCGCATGTCATCATCATAGTGTCTCTCAACCCCTTCATCACAGGTGAATAAGAGCAGGGTGTGTGTGTGTGTGTGTGTGTGTGTGTGCGCTTGCAGGAGAAATCTGTCTCCACTGCCCTTTATGTCCATCCTTTCATTTCCTGTCTGGATCGACACATTTTGGTCACTGCCTGTAGACAGAGATGGGGTTGGCTGCACAAGATCAAATGTACCCAATGTACCCATGCACAGACACAAACACACTCACACACACCATCTTTTTTTGCAAGCACACACACACCAGCTTTCCCGTGACTTGACGGGTATCAGTTTGTCCTTTGACACGTGCAGATTAAATTATTGAGGTGGGGATCGACACGCACAGTGGCTCGCACACGCTCAGTAGAGGGGCTGCACACCATTCCCCCACACAGGAAATGAGCTGAATTGATTCGGCCTCAGTCTCAGGGCCAACGCCGACACCCCCCCGCCCGTCACCCCTGCCCGTCACCCCCGCCCGCCACCACGGGAATCGTTAAAATCAGACGCTCCGATGATTTGCAAATGAGAAAGCGCTATGTCACGTCTGCTCATCTGTCTGTGGGGTGTGTGTATGTGTGTGTGTGTGTGTGTGTGTGTGTGTGTGTGTGTGTGTGTGTTACAAGCTTTGTGCTATCTGTTTATTCTTTGTCCTTCCCTCTTCCTTAACCCGTAAATGTCTGTGCGTATTTTTTCTAGATATTTCCATCTCTTATGAATGAATGAATGTCCTTTATTGTCATTATCACAGGTACAATGATATTGAGATATGTTTCTGGTCAGTGCATCATCACATAAAATAACAGAAAATAATAAATACTTAAGTGT
Organism: Limnothrissa miodon; assembly: GCA_017657215.1. Taxonomy (NCBI): domain Eukaryota; kingdom Metazoa; phylum Chordata; class Actinopteri; order Clupeiformes; family Clupeidae; genus Limnothrissa; species Limnothrissa miodon. The sequence continues at coordinate 1,459 of JAGFZM010001751.1, read as the reverse complement.
TAAAGCCACATACAGACAATCAACATATGTCCAGTTGATATAACACTCAAACAATCAATCAATTAATCAATCATGTAAGCGCATTCAACAAGACATGTCTCATTGCATTTTAACAGCAAGGGCACAAATGAGCAACAGGGGCAAGGAAAAACTCCCTATCAGCATTTTTTCTTTGTACTTGTGGTAAAGGAAGAAATCTTGGGCAGTTCCGACGCCTCAATAGCAGATTGAGTCGTCGGAACTGCCCAAGATTTCTTCCTACCCAAGGGCCAGCCGAGGGCAAGTTCCAATCTCTTACATATTGTAAGAAGATATGGTGTGAGAAGCATACACTTAAAGGTCTCCTTCCACAATAAACAGTTTAATACTTGATTATTTTACATTACCATAGGTCAGCCCAAGTTGCACTTGTATGCTCAACTTCAAAATACTCTCCTACCCCTGTAGTCTGTATTCGCCTGTGATAGAAAACAGCCGGGAAAAACGAGCGAATCGGAAAAGCCGTACAAATGTACGTCACTTTGAACATTAGCTATGCATTTAGCCCGCCCTCAAGAAAACATTATTAGGCTGCCTGCAGACAGACCCACTAGAGAGAGCGTCACAGTGCTGTTAGCCAATCAGAGGCGATACGTTTGCATATCATTAATATTCATAAGAATCCTCTCGCACTATCCCTGCACTCGTTTTCACCTAACTAAAATAGCTTGAAACAAGACAACCACAGCATATTTTTGTCGAAACCAACTCTCATGACATTATTTTAGACAAGAGACCACCACAAAATTAATGAAAATACGATGGAATGAGACCTTTAAAAAAATGTATTTCACAGGTGATGCCTACACCATCCTATCCCTTCCTCCATTGGCCATGACACGTGGGCATCATGTTATGATTGTTTTGTCCCACCCCTGTGGTTACAGCAGTTTCAGATCACAGGATGTTCTGTCCATTTCTGTTCCCATGGCCACTGCGGAATTCTGCTCCCTTCTAGATCATTCTGCAGTATTTTCACAGTTAGCTAACATGAATGACAATAGATGTTAAACATACACACATACACTCACACACACGCACAAATACATGTATATACATGTATTTTAACTGTCTGGGTGCACACATATACAATCAGTGGTGCACACACACACACACACACACACACACACACA
>JAGFZM010001750.1:0-10767 GCA_017657215.1 Limnothrissa miodon | reverse complement strand
GCTGAATGCTTCCAAGGCTAATGCGCCATGCCTGGGCATTTAAAATGAGGCTCAAAACTGTCGGGCAGCAGCAACAATCATACGGACGCGATGGCAAACGGCTGCTGCTCAGGCACCATCCTGCCTGAGGGTGGATTGGGGATGTCAACAAACGCCACTGGCTGACGGGAAGGAAGAGAGGGGCATGATGGGAAAGGAATGAAAGGGCTGGAGGAAGGGGGAAGGAGGCGGGAGGTGAGCATTCTTATTATTCCAGCTGAGTGGAAATTGATCTTCCAGCAGTACATCTTCCCCCATGGACCTACTGTGTGTGTGTGTGTGTGTGTGTGTGTGTATGTATGTGAAGGCCTGCCTGTTGAACTGGGTCACCCACATGTTCAATGCTCACTCACATAGACATTATGGAACAGAGCGGCGATGCACACAGGCATGAGCAAATGAGTGAACGCATGCATGAATCATGGATGGCCCATCAATGATGCAGCATCTTCACTCAGCTCACAACCCCCTGCTTGCTACCTCCACATCACAAACGTGCACACACACACACACACACACACACACACACACACACACACACACCTTTTGTATCCTATTGCCCATATCATAACCTGATCTGGTAATTATAGACCAAAATCAATGAAGACTGTTAAAGAACTTAAATAGAAAAAATTAAAAAAAAATGTAAACAAATGAAGATAAAAAAGAATAAATAGATGAAATATGTTATTTCCAAACCTGTAATTAAGATCTCTTTGTATCAGAGCTGCCATGCATGGCAGAATAACAGTTATGCCTTATTCTACATAGGCTTCAGTAACTGGCTACAGGAGCTTGACAATCTGTCACAGCAGTGTCAACGGGATGACAGGCAGGAAAAGAGATCAGAGGCAGATGATACAGTCTCATTCAGCACATTAAGTGAATGAGGTTTATACTGTATTGCTCGAGGGCACCTATTGTATGACATGTTTTTTTACAGACACTACAGTGGTAGAATATAATTAGTGATTCAAGGGAAGGGAAGAGAAGATAAGAAAAGATAAATAAAGAGGAGAGAAAAGAAGAGAGGAGAGGCGAGGACCTACCCATCTGCTCATCACTGAGCTGCAACATGTCTTTAGTTACAAAAGATAAAATGTGGGAGTGGGAATTAAGCTCTGTGAGGCGTAGGGAATGACAGGGCAATAAATCATAGAGGCTAGTAATCTGAAAATGCACAAATGTGTGGGCAGGGGTAGGGAGTGGTGAGTGCTTGTGTAGGTGGGCAAGGCCTGGCTGGGGTGTGGTGGAGGCCCGGATGGGGATGGGCCAGGGTGGTTGGCATGGAGGAGTGCTGGGCAACATTTGTCAGCTTCACAGCTGAGGGTGGAGAAATGGTGGTGCAGCACCAGTTAGGAGCCCATGACGGCAAGGCACATATCTTATGGTCTCACCAGCAGAGACAATGAAGGTTTAATATAAAGAATGTGAATGTAATAGTAAATACTGTAAGCATTCTCTTTTATTTCAGTCAGGACAAAAAAGTGTACTAGAAAAAAATGTAGTGTAATACTTCCACAATATGCCCAGTACTCATACAGTGACTCACCCAGGCAGAGATGTAACACATATGAAGGGCATGCCATGGGCACGCCATGGGCATAGAGCCAATCCGAACAGTGGCATCTGTGCCACGAGACAGGCATGGTAGTGTTTTGTCCTGTGGGCCAGTGAAAAAAAAAACTCCACTCCCAGAAATTCCTGAACATGGATATCATTGCCTGGCACTTGGATGTGACTGATAGGCAAATGCAGAGTTATCTCATTCCGCTCCACGAACACTCCCAGTGTTCCAGCTAGCTTCAAAACATTCCCACTCCGCACTGCTGTTTTAGACCTATCAGGCTTTTACTTCCCCAAAAAACAAGTGAACCCACATGCTCTGTCTGCCTTGGACCTGAGAAAACTGTAATATCAGCAACACCTGATCCTCCCTCTCTCAGCCTGTGGCCACCAGCAGCTTTTGGATAAATATTCCTGAATGTTAGAGTGTGTTTATGTTTTTTAGTCACACATCAGGCAGAAATGAGGTTTTTCAATTATGTTGTGTGAGGTAGCAAGTATTTGTTGAATCTCTGTGTGCACGCATGATTGCGTAGGATTCTATAACTGCACTGCCACCTTGAACACGCATTCGATTCAGCTGCCCGAACACCGCATCCTCCTTTAACCCATCCATAAAGGTAGCATCCCTCCCATCCCCCACACTCTCCTGTAGAGCTGAATAGGCTTGGCCATAATAACCCTGCCCCATTTGCACCCCAGGCTATCTATGTAAATAGTAACTGTATGCAATATGCATTCAACTGGCCTTGAGCCACGTCTGTTGGGTGCAAAAGAACACGATTTTGATCACTCTCTTACCATGACACCTCCAGGAGAAAATGCTGCCTCACAGACAGCAGTGGTATCTTCAGGGTGTATTGGCAGTTCAAATAATGATTTAAATACAACACATCCATTGGGGAACATGATTTACATGGAATTCAGTCTGACCAATAGACCACACTATTGTCATGACGATCATGCAAGTCAGATCAAGATCATGTGAGCCATGAACTAGGACAATAAAGTGCCTCATCTCATATGCAGACACAGAAATGCTACAGGGTTCAAGCAAAAACTGTTTGCATGAAACATAATTATGGCTCTGGCTTCCGTAGATTCATTCGGTAGACGGTCATCCTCTTCATTTTGTCTGTGCAGCAGAAGCTAAATGACCTCTGTGGTTCTCACCTTATCTAGCTACTAAAAGCAGAGCATGGCCGTGCCGGAGTGACCTTCTTGGCAGCGTTCGGTGTCTCTGTAAGTGCGTGTGTGTGTGTGTGTGTGTGTGTGTGTGTGTTTATGCTCTTTCAAGATTTTAAATAAAAAACAAGGAACAGGAGCTCAACCAGGTTACTGTGTCAGTCCTGTAATTATTATAGAATGCTTCCCTCACAGGTTTCAGACACAGCTGATTTAAAGTAGCTGACACAGGTGCACAAGACTAGACTGTGAGGAATGTTTTCATGACAGCAATTTAGAAAAAGGGTTCAAAACAGCTTGAGGCCTGGATGCAATAAAATGAATGCTGGTAACAAGAAATGAACAATTTAAATAAAAAATTTCAAACAATTAAAAGAGTGAACTAGTCCCAGCCACCCAGCTGCTTGTTTTCAGTAATGATTGTAAAGAATATCAAATAGGTTGCTAATAAAGTTCAATATAACTTTCTACTGTTTCTACTGAGAACATCTATGCAATCTATTGTAATTGTAATTGATTAGACCTGTGGATTAATGTCACATCATCAACTCTTTTTTTTACTCAGCTACACAGAAATGTTTTGTGTTGATGTAAGTAAATTATTAATTCTTGTACTTTAAAATTGATTATTCACTTTGAGTATGTGCTTGGTCTTCAATTCTACATGGTGCAATTCCAAAGAGTCTAAAATCCAAATCAGTTTAGTGCAGTTAGAGAAAGGCTGCAATTTATATTAAAAATCCTTTAAAAAAAACTACAAATCTCTGCAACAAATAAGATAAATGGAATGATTCATAGGTGGAGGAGTGTGATAAAGTGAGGTCAGAGCTTCTTCCTTCCTGACCAGGAAGTGGAGGTCAAAAGAGCACTCGAACTTCCTGCCTGAGGAATTCCATCAAAGCACAGGCTTTCTCTTTCTCTCCCTCTCTATTTGACCCCCACACACACTCTCTCTCTCTTTCTTTCATTCTTCTCTGTTTCTATCCTTCTCACTGGGTGGTCAGGTCACGTGACACCATTAGCAGGCCTTTTCCTGGAGCGAGGAAGGGCAGGGATCTTTTCACCGTGCATTGCCAAGGAGACGTGACCGGAAACGGCGTAGCCTCAGAAAACACAGGCTCCTCCGTGACTCACGTGCTGTGAGTCGGATGTCGTCATTTCACATCCTAATGCATGCCGGGTGTCTCATTGATCATCTGAAGCCAAGTGAGTGGGTAGAGTGAGTTTCACAACCCTCTATAGAGATTGGGAATGAATGATGGAGTCCATTTGAATTCACTGTTAACAAAATTGTGAACACAGACTCTGCCTCCTGGTTCGAGAGTGTCCTGGTTTGCAAATACAGAAGACAGCTGTTAGGACACGAAAGGACAGTCTTGTGTGTGTCGGACTCTCCCCTGGTTTGGAAAGGCCTTGCTGGTGATTTGTAACATGATGTGGGCCAAGGCAATTTCCCTTTGGGAGAGGGTCACTGTGGGTCTGTGTCACAGGGTCCATGCTGTGTGTGTGTGTGTGTGTGTGTGTGTGTGTTTGTAGGTTGTTAGGGTGGTTTGAAGGCCGGGGGTTTCAGCATGCCTCTTGCGCTGCCCCAATCTTTAGCAGCAGTCCTAATATTAGCACCTGGGTCCTGTGACCAAGCAGTGCTGAGGGGTGACAGCGGCAGTGGCAAGGCCTGTGTGTGTGTGTATGTGTGTGTGTGTGTGTGTATGAGTGGGAGAGAGAGAGTGTGTGTGTGGGAGAGACGGTATGAGTAAGTTGAGAAACACATTGTCAACTATCTGTATGGACTTCAAACACAAGCAAACGCACATGCTCATATCTACACATACCTACTTGTGGGTTGGGTTTTAAGAAAGAATAGAAATATGATCCCCCTCCACACACACACACACACACACACACACACAGAGGGTACAATACTTTCTTGTACATATACACAAATGAACCCACACATGCACACACACTGCATATACACACACTTCAAAGTCACAGCAGGGTACAGGGCTTAAGGCTTCAGTGCATACAAATGAAATATGGTGGAGCCACACACACACATATACATACACACACAATACACACACACCATGAAGCTGAGCACACCGGAAACTACGGCTAGGCAGACTGCATGCTACTCTGTTGGACACACTGTTCCTTAAACTCACACAAAACACAACAATCTACACACTGCACAGCTGCACACTCTACAATCCACATAACAGAAACAGCTGAATACACCATTCTTTACAACCTACACATGCACATGCACACAACACATCTAACTACAACCTACACACTATACAGTCTGCTGCAAAAGGTAGGACAAATGGGTAGGGCAACACTGACACAGAATCATCATTTTTGCCATTTTTATGCTGAATTTAATGTTTAACTTTTTCACTCTCAATGCAAACCAGTCATGTGTGACAACAGTACGCAAAAACAAAATACCAAACAAAATCCTCCTTACAAAAAACAACACAACAAATGCAACAAGCAAAACAAGTAAATCCTAAATCTAAGGGGAATTAAACACAGACGTATGTTTAGAGCAATGCAACAGAAGGATAACTGATGATAAACATTCCTCAAGTGGTGTTCACGTGTATAAAGCGTTTTCAAAGGCTAAAGAATGAATAAAGAAAAGAAAAGGATATTCATCACCAGTGGAAGGCAGATCAACAAGCTGGATCTGGCGTAATGTCAGAAAACCAGAAAACAACTAAATAAGACAGGACCCATTTACTGTGGAAAACAAACAAAAGGATCTGCCCAAGCCAACACCACAATCCATTGTGACGTGTATTTATAATCGGTGCTTCCACATTCTTGTTTGAAAAAAATCTTTGATGTTGGTGAAATATAGGTTATCTCCTGCAGACATTTTCTTTCCACAGTATCACTGTGCTAACTCCAGGGGCATGAAATTGCCTGTGTGCCAAGGCATAATGATTTAGTCGCTAATAACATGCACAATTAGCCTTAAATCTGCATAAATTTTCACGCGAGTGGCGATTAACATTTCTAAGTAGAGCACAGGACAATGAAAAGCATTGTGTTGTTTTGCACCATATCTCACCCTGATTCAAACAGTGACCTCTTTTTGCCCCCTGGACCAACTGATCACACAAAACACAGGATCGCCCAAAAATGACCTGGACAAGCAATTATTTCCATGTTTAAAAAAAATCTGAAACAACTTGTCTCTCCTGTTTGAAACAGAACTATGGGTATTCTAACTGAAGATGTAAGGCAGCATTTTCAAAGTTCTCATTAACTAATTAAAAACTGAACTGCTTTCTTTTTAAATTACACACCAGGAATATTTTACTGGCAGCCCTCAATTTGTGTTGCTGTAAGTACAATTCAAGTCAATTGTCTGATTTTCTGATTCCCAAACTAGCCGAGTATGATTCTAACTGGCGCCCAATAATGGGTGCTTCAGTCAGTGGCTCTCTTCAATTCTGAACTGCACTCAATTCTGACACTTAAGGCACTTCAGGTCCAGCCAGGACCAGTGTAGTCAGTGCAGTCTCTAGACCAGTGTGTGATATATGGCCTCTCCTGTCTAACATAGTGATAGTAAGCGCTGGCAATATCACTGCTTGCCCACCTGAGTGAGATCTTTTGAGCATGCTTCTGTGATACCTTATGCTTCAATGCAAAATGCACACTGCAGAAAGGAATTGAGTGTGTGTGTGTGTGTGTGTGTGTGTAGGCTACGCATGTCTGATAACTGGTTGGTGATTTACATCATCTAAATCCAATGTGGAGTGATGCTTAATGCTGTCTAAGGCCGAACACAGAAGGGGAGAGGTATAACGTTGCCCTCGTCCTTCACCTCAGTCTCCACCTCTTCCTATCCTTCAGACTCTCCTTCCCTTTCTCTCTCTTTCTCTCTCTCACCCCCAATTCTCCCTCCACACAGATAAGGCATTACTCACTCTCCACACCCTGCTGAAGCCTTTGTTATGGAGGACACAGCACAGCACAGGACCATCCTTACAGCCTCTCCAGTATGCCTGTCCCTCTGTTCTGCTCAGTAAATACAACTTTCATTTCTTCAGTCCATATGTCGTCATGTGCAGCGACAGCCTAGACATGGTTCAAAAAAGGAACTGCTTCTGCTGCTAATATCAAACAGTATAAGCACTGTGTCTGGCACATGTGGCGATCCCTCGTTCACATGCGCACACACACACGCAGTCCTTTAAAAGCACACAGCTCATACAAACATACAGAGCCTGTGGAGAGCTGATTGAGTGGTCCATTAAAGCGGAGAGGATGTTAGTGTGTCTGGCCACATGTGTGTCCGGCCTTCCTTCCTTTGTTTGCTGCACGCCACTGTGTTACTTATACAGTGCTTGGAGGAATTAAAGCCATGCTGGAATGGATTAGATACCTCTTTCCTATTTCAAGTACATGGATGTGCCAGAAATGCATACTGTAATGATAACATTACTTGACACTTCATATATCTCTTGTGAAAACAACCATGTTAATGAAATATGTTTCAATGTGGAATTATACCGCAAAGGTGCTCGGCTGGAGCTTTCATGCATGTGTGGCTTTTGAATTTGCTGGTCTCACAGTTGGCCTCACGGTCCACATGAACTTGTGAATAAGGAGGTGGCCGTGAGCTTACAAAAGTCACCAGGAGGCATAGAAGAAGTTCTGACAAAGGCATTTTTTGAGACAGATTGCATCAGGGGGAAGCGAGAGACATTTGCTTCTTATTTCACATGATGTTGAATCACAGCCAGGAATACTGAACCAAGAACTGATCAGCACCAGGAAAAGGTTCTCATTTTCTATATCTTGACAACTCAAACAGATATTTAAGGCTGCCACTTAAATATCTGGTTTAAAACACACTTATAAGTCTATAAACACATCTTATATTTACATTCACCAAACTTAAAAAAAATTAGAAAAAATGCACCAAGAAACTATCTTCAATGCACTGTAATAACGAAAGATAAAACAGGGGGCTGTCTTTGAAGGGAGGGACCCAAATCCTTGCCTTCTCAGGAGAGACTAAACAACATCTCTTTGAACATGTCAGATCTTGGCCTGTGCAGCGGTATTTTTTGTTAGCACACATCTGGTAACAAAGCATTGAATGTTGTTCAACAGGAGACACTATGGCTTGCCCACCTCTGCTCCTCCCTAAAGCATCAATAGAAAGCCTAAATCTTTGACATAAACATTACCTGTTCACTAATACTCCGGCAATAGGTAAAATGAGTAGTGCAAATGAACTTCACACCGAACCAAGACCTAACCAACAATTCCCACTTATCCTGACCCATTTCTTGCAAATGTAATTCGATCACATTCTCCTCAAAGGGGTAAACAGAGTTGGCTACGAACAGTGTTAGGAGTAATAACTGCTCAGGGGTACTTCTCTCTGTCCATGTTGAGTAATGGGAATGGAATGTAGCTTTTGTGTTTTCCCTTTAAACAATAGGTCTTCCACTGCCGACACTGCTATCAGAACACAGCACAGAAACCTTACCTACACAGAACCTCCATTTGAAACCCCTATCAAACTGAAACAGCTCAGTGTGGTTGAGAGAATATAGGCTGTGGATTATACGTAAGGCAGCTGAGTTGTGTGCCTTAAATGTATGGAAAGAAATCTGGTATTTCTATGCACCTTCTCAAAGCCGTTAATGCAGAAAAGGCAGCCAGGTAGTGTTACACCTTGAATAACCCTCAATGCTTCCCATAAAATGATACACTTGATGCCTCAAAACTAGGTCACAGTGAAGTGATGTTTCTTTCCTGCAAATTGCTGGCATGGCAGCTGAGCTTGGCACCCTACAGCCTAAACAAACACCAGATCCTTGCCCTGCAGTTATCGCTTAGTAATATCTGGGGAATAATAATCTTTAGTGCTGGAACAAGTAGCCTAGTTGTTGCCATTCGGTCACGTTTGAGGGTTTATCAGTGGTTCTTCACTGTTATTTTTGTTCATGGAAATGAAATGAGCAAAGAATAAGAATTTGTATAATTATAATATATATAATATTCTCCAAAGGAATATAATATTCCCCAAGTTTTAAACATGTGATTGCAATACTCTCTGTTGGTCCAAAAATGCAAAAAGGGACCAATGGCAAGATGCACAGAATGTAAGCTCTATTTAAATGTGCAAGTGTGTCTTTCCCTTTTATATAGCCTATATGTTCTTAGTAGGCCCAACCAACTGAAAGTTTAAGCAATCGGCACTTTTGTCATGACTGATGTTACATATTTTGACTGCCTAGTGGGTGAGTGGGTGGAAAAACATCTGGAGGAAAGCATCAAAACACATCAAAAGCATCAGTGGTGCTGTATGGTAATTTACAGAAGTTAGATTACACTAATTTATAGTCGTATATCACAGAATACCCACATAAATTGGTTTTGTGTACCTAAGCTGCTCCATACCGCGGCGGTGTATTATGTATTATGTAGAATTGAGGTTATAGCGGTCGTGCCGCTCCTAGTCGTTGATAGGGATGCAAAAAAGGTCGAAAGCTGGGGGTTGCGGCTTTAGCATCAAGGTGTCACAACAGAAATCCTTTACATCTGATATATGCCGACTACTTGCCAAGTGGTCTGTGTAATATCCAAAAGCTTCGTTAAGTCAAATTGACGCCACGGCTGGACAAATGCGCATCAGATCGACGTTGTGCGTAATTTTCCTCAGACGCTGGAACGATTTCCAAGCAGTAATAAAATGAATCACATGGATGACATCGACTTTGTTTAGTGATTGACGGGCATTTTACTTCTAAACCAAGCAAGGTGACAACCCTTATAACACGTAAAACTAAGAGAGAAAGCCCCGCTTGATTAGGTTTTGATTGAACTAATGGCTGCAGACCACAGCATGTTTTCGAGATGACATCCAAACAGATAATCGGACAGGCGCCGAGATTATTTCTCATAGGCTAATAGTCGGACCTGTATCAAGACTAGCCTATTCCAGTCCTATATGACAACCAACGTGAAAATCATATGTTGAATTTTTTTTTTACATAACCTACCTTTGTCTGACAATGTTAGTTTTTCTTCGAAATTTATCTCAAGATCTTTGTTCTCCATGTTCTCCATTCAGACGCCTCGGTGTCCTTTTCCAGATTTAGTCATTCCTTCACTAAACTCAGAGGAGGAGAAAAGGAACTCCCAAGATTACTCACTTCAACACACCCAGTGTCTCAGAGGTAGCCTAATGCCTGCAAAAAGGCATACATAAAGTACGTTTCTTTCCTTATTTCTTTTGAAGAAATTGCAGTCCCGGTAAATGAACAGTTGTTGAGTTGCAATACCCGTCGTCGATACTTTCTCTATTTACAAAATGTGCAGTTCTGTACCGCTATGAAAAAGTAAAAAGAAATGAGAGGCTACGTCCTTCGACATGCCCATCGCAGCAAGACTGCTTGAAGAATGCTTGTGCGGGACGGTCTTTGATTCGCTGATGGACCGTACCATATGGTGTGGGGACATACGTTTTGAATCAGTATCATGAATATCCCTGACGTTCATTTTGCCTAATGGGACTGCAGGCAAATTACACGTGGACGGGACCGTTGATGTCCAGTGACTTATTTATTCAACCGGCATGGTACATAGCACGAGCGTGATGGCCAAAATATGGGCATAGGCTAAAAATGTGATTCCCCTCTAACTGGTACGGTGCAAGGCCTCCTCTTTTCAGACCTCGCGTATACAGTTGGCGGGGAGGTGGACAGTCGTGAAAAGTCTGCAGGAATGCGTCTTGTTAAATGTTGGATGCCCTGTGTGGGAGGCTGAGTGTGAAATTTTGTAAATCGTTAATTAGTCGTGGTTTAGCGGAATACCATTTCAACTGTGGTTTACAGATGAAAACTCTATAAGAGTTTGTCGTCATAAGAGTGATATAAACCTATCATAAACATGAAAGTACGCATATTACACTAGGCCTACTACACATCTGTTTACAAAAACAAA
>JAGFZM010001749.1:0-10018 GCA_017657215.1 Limnothrissa miodon | reverse complement strand
GACTAGGAATGTAAGTGGAAAGAATACACTTAAAATGGGATAAATCAAAAAGTAAAGCCAAACTAATGTGCATATGACCGTCCTGTAGTGTGTGTTAGTGATCCTCATGTATGATATGGGATAAACTATGGCCAAATAGTAGTCAATACCAATAAAGACTGATAACAGAGGCCGTCCAAAATAACTAAAACTGCTGATGGCCATAGTGCACGTGGAAAAGATTAAGTCCTGCCATACATACTCATTGATAATGTAAGGAATGACATAAAGGTTGAAGACTAGGTCCATGATGGTGAGGTGGATCTTGTAGATGTTGTTGGCTGAGCCGGTGTGCTGCATCTCAATGAGCAGCCACAGAAGCCAAGCGCTGAGAGGCATGCCCACACACGAAGAGGGGACACTGAATACGACCCAAATTAGAAGACCCACTGGCCGTGTACTGCAGAAGTAGTCAAAATCATCTGTAGCACTGGTTGAATTTTGGGAATATCTATACATCTCCATAATGACGCCTGAAACATATTTATAAAACCAAAAAAATGTAAATGTATAAAATACATACTATAAATTCATATAAACTTAGATGGCAAAATGATGTACGGTAGGACGTTGTTGATGGCACCTGACACTTTATTGTTTGTTCTTAAAAAAAAAAAAAAACTTATTCTGGCTGCAAGTGGAAAAATGTTGAATTTTTTTCGCCCTGGACTTTCACTTCATTTCGTCCAGAGGGTCTGGGAGCACTCCATTGACAATTGTTCTCTCCAGGTCAGCATTCTGCCGGCCCAATCAGCGATAAGTGGGAGTGTTCTAGTGAGCAATGACGTTGGTTTTGTACGCAACGTTGCCTGGCTGCGCAGCTGCGCAGTGTGTACAATAACAATGGCAGCAGCAAACCTAGTACAGGAGGCTATTCAGTTCGTTGTGGGAATGCTTCAGAACATACAAGAACTGAAGTCTGAACAAGAACAATCTTTATTTAATTTTATCTGCGGAAAAGATGTCGTGGCCCTACTACCCACAGGGTTCGGAAAAAGTTTGATTTTCCAGCTTGCTCCGTTAGTTTCCAAAGAAGTGGCTAAGCTAAATGGTAGGGAAGCTATCATCCTTCACAAGCCGTCGCGTTGCATACGTCACGACGACCAGGCGTTAGAGATTGGGTAAAGGCAGATCCAATCAGTTTAAACTTCAGCAGAAACCACATATCTAATGAGAGAACGATTGTCAATGGAGTGCTCACAGACCCTCTGGACGAAATGAAATGAAAGTCCAGGGCGGGGCTGGCGAGGGCGAGGCTATTATTGACCAACCAAATGAAGAAATTTGTGCCTATGTAGTATAAAAATTTGTAGTTAATATAATATTCTGTATTGAAACTATATTGGTTGTTTCATATGTCACAAACCTGTGACCAACCCTGTTGAGCACTCCATTGTCTAATCAAGTCCACGACCGTGTGACCATTCGTTTATTGGCAATCAAAGACCTTCCGCTGTCACCTATGCAATACACATCATGTCAGCTGACAATTAATTACTGTAGCTTCCTGAGACAACATTGTTGATGTGAAGGCAATACACATCGTGAGTGAATGATGCTTAAATACTGTCGTTCAATGTGGCTTGCGAGGCCAGTACACCGGTAACCACCTGAAGGTGGAAACTCTGTGCTGCGTCCTCGGGCTTTCCCCATAGTCCATAATCCGTAATGTTGTTGCAACTAACTAATAAATGTTCTCACCATTGCTCACAGCACCCTGACCGTCTCTGTCTGCACGGTTTATGTTTATGGAACACAGCAACGTATTTTTTATTTTCTACAATTAAACACCACTAAAGCAGTTTTTGCAAGATTATTTGCATTTTCCAGTCTGCTGTGTGCATTCCTAGGTAAAAACTAAATTTAGATCCAAGAGCTAAATAATTATTAAATACTAAATAATAATTTCTGAATTTCCATCAGTGCTGCAGTTATGTTGTGGAAGCAGTTAAGGAACCTACAGTAGCTAGAATGCTAGCAGCAGGCTAGTATGCTCGTAGCCTCCAAAGTGGTCAAAATCCTAGCTGCCACCGTGCCCTTGAACTAGACACTTAATCTTAAATTGGTCTAGGGGAGCCTGGCCCTATTCATGTTTGAAAGGTGACAAATCCAAGCTGCTTTGGATAGAAGCATCTGCTAAAAATAAGTATTGGATAAAAGTATCGAGCAGTTACAGTATACAGTATTACAGCAGATAAATGTGACAGCACCTTGAACTTTGTGATGGAACTTAAGAACAACTTCAAAACTCTAGTAACCTGGTAGACTCAGATTGGCAGGTAGAAACTCACAAGTTGTCAAATAAAAAACTTGGATAATCCCTGACCCTTTAAAGAAAAAACAACAACAACATTATAAGGTTTACCATTACCTGAAACTTAACTTTCTCATGTTTGATAAATGCCCTAAAGTGTTTTCCTTCACATTGTAAATTTGACTTACCTGCCACCTCTGGGTTTTCTTTGAAACTTCTTGATTGCTACACAGTAGAGGTCTTCTGGTAGACTTTGACACAGCGAAGCTGCTAGTAGGATATAATTTCAGCTTTAATTTGGATATGCAGGTAAATACGCAATCTGCTATCACAACAAACACAGCTGTTGTTATTTTTTTGTTTCATTGATTTGAATAGGCAGGTGTTAATTAGCCTGGCACACTTACGAACACTTACCTGCACCACGTGCCCAGCCGCCCAGCCCAGCCCACTAAAATAGCAGACCATACAGTCAGCAGAGGGGATGACAATTAAGAGTAACTTAGGAAGAAATTATCAAGGAATTATTATTAAAAGCATAAAATGTGTTTAGTAATAAAATTATGAGAATAAAATGAACAGCAGATCAGGTTGTGGCCTGACATTGGACTGACTTTTCTGGGTTTATCTTTCCAACTTGATTTCTAAATGAAGGGAACTAAATACATTTGAAATATATTTAATATTTTTATGTTATATTTAATATGTTATTTTTTATGTTCACAGTATGATCACTAAAAGATAATGACAGCACTTTCAGAGGAAGGCAAATTAGATTTCTCAACCCTTCATTTGTTGAGACAGCAGTAGAATCTACATCTGCACATACAAACAACAGTAAAATTATTCAAAAATATTTAAAGAAAAAATAGTCACATGAATTATGAGTGGAATGTGACCTCTGGTCAGATTCAAACCTTTGTCCCTGTAACATGCATACTTAGTATGCTACTTTCTCTATACAACTATTTTCTCAATAGTCTGGTGCATATATGACTCAACCCCAAAACAAATCTAAGAAAAGGTTTCTCAGTGGTTTACAGTAGTATCAGATGTACTTAAAATCATACTAAAAGTTTACCAAAGTATGACATCCGGAAAGGCCTAATTTTCAAGATGGTTTAGCCCTTAAAATTATTATTACTTTAAAATGACCAGGAATAGTGGTGTCTGATACATATTTTGACCATGTAATATTCAAGTTAACATATTTACTTGATAGATAAGTGATTATAAGTACAATGTGATATTAAACAAATTCATTAGAACTGTGTGGTACTGTAAAATTAGTCATGACATGGCCACCATGTAGGCTCAGTAGCGCTTACCCCTTTTTTGTCGTTCTTGTTCTTTTTTAACATTTTAGTATTTTATTAACATTTTGATAAAAATGTGGAACGGAAACATTTTTATTTTATTTTTAATTTATTTAAAAGAAATATTTATTTTTAATTTTTTATTCCTTTTACATTTTTGTAATGTGTTTTATTTACATTTTGATTCAAATGTGGAATAGAAACATTTTTTCTGTTTTTAGTTCTTTCCTCTTATTGAATTATTTTTTTTTTTACTGTGACCTTCACAGGCTTTGCTAGTCATCACATTCTTCCTCGTCCTATAAAGCGTCTTATTCTGTTCTGTGTTTAATGCACTGGTTGCTCACCCTTTTGAGTAGTTTGTCAAGTATTGAAGCCAACTTCATTTTTTGTACGTTTGCACAGTGCTGTGTTGAGATATGTGGGATATGTTGGGCTTTCTGCTTTATTGTAGTATGGCTATTGAGGCCAGTCATGCATCTGTAAAATCAGTCTGCTAGGAGTGAATGGTATAACTGTGTCCAATTAAAGTTCCATTCAGCTTTCCATAAATCTCACTAAATGAAGCTCTAGACTAAATGGAACTCTAGAATTTGCAGTATTTACACATTATGCAGTGTTTATATATGTCTTTATATATCAGTTATTTCTGTATTTTGTACTTAAATATATTCTGGATGTTGTTCTGCTTTTATTAGTAATAATTTGACTACAACTTTAAGGTCTGGCCTTTGATCTTGAAGTTTGATGTTAAAGCATCTCCCTTTGATCAGCTAGCTTTCTGCCCCCTGAATACACTAGGAAAAAACAGGTTTGAGACATCTCATAGAGCACCTGTGAGATTCACCTCAAAATGATTTCAGGCTCAATACTTAAACATTCTGAAATTATGTGTTTCCAGATCAGTGCTGTACATTTGAAATGTTCAAGTTATTGTAAAGTTATACAGAATATATCGCCATACGTACCACATACCACCTGTGCTTTAAATTATACAGCAATATGAATGAAGGCAATATTTAGTCTACCCAAGAAACAGAAGGGAAATTTTCACAGTGTCCGAGTAGAATATAATCATGTGAATTTTTAAGAAGTGAATGAATGAATGAATTAATAATCTGATGACTTGCCTTGCAAAATTACTGTCATAATAAAATCTCATAATGCAAGTGCATTCATAACACTAATCTAATTGTTTCTGATGCCCTGACACATATTTGTGCCATTTCGAGGCCAGCTGTTCACTTGCTCATACACACCCTAGCAACCTGATGCCCTTCCCTTTCCCCAGACTGCCACGCTAAAGCAGAGCCATAGTGTTGCTCCCTGCAGTTACACTAATGAGACTTGCACATTAGAAATCAACTCACTTGGACTCATATTCATCAGGGTGTAGACTGTGCACTCAAAAGTTGTAGTTGTGAGGTTGGACGCGCAACCTCAGCTCTTGCTCTCTCAGCTCTCTCAGCTCTGTTCAGCTCTTACAGAGGTTACACTAAAAGGTAGGAACCAGTCAACAGAACTCATTCAATAACACAGTTAGGGAGATGGAGAGAGTTGAGCTGTGATTGTCTTTTCTGAAGACTGATCCTTTAGTTTTTCTTTGTACCGTTCTTGTGCCTTGTTTAATGTTTTTCATTTAGGTCATGGAAAATTTTATAAAAATGTATACGATAAGACAGGAAATCTCAATGGAATCCTGTTCCTTCTCTACTTTAACCTCTTTATTTTCCCTACCTGTTCTTTAGGGGGGCTGGGTGTATTTTTATTGAGATGCTGCAGGGGGCGCCAGCGTTTCCTGGAGTGGCTGATGTATTTGAACAGCTCCAGAAGATTTGGGCTGTGAGTCTTTTTTCACCACTTTCACCGCTTCAGTCGTTTTTTTTTTTTTTGCTTAGTGCTTAGATCAACAAAGTTGTTTAGTTGCGTCACACAAAATAAAAGTGTAATCACCATTTCCAATTCCATTTGAAAATGTTTATTTTTTCTGCAACACTTCTGTGATTGGCTTGTTTGGTGTGATCTGTCTACACACTGTGCATGTGTGTATAGGTTTTAGGTGTGCCTACAGAGGAGACGTGGCCAGGGGTGAGCCAACTGCCCAATTATAAACCAGGTTTGTTTTGACTTCTTACCTAGACTATCTCCCATTTTACTCTTCCATCCCCTCCTTTTCTTTTTCTCTTTTCTTGTCTCTCTTGTTTCTGCTTTATATCTTTTCCTCCTTACTGCCAGGCCTTTCTGTAAAGCTCCAGCTGTAAATGGTCTCTGATCATGCTCCTTTCCCTTTTTCACAGACTTACAGGAAGCTCACACACACACACACACACACACACACACACACACACAGACACACTCACTCACACACACATCTGATTCTGAGAGCACAAGTCATGCCTATAACCCTTGTAAACAACTCTTGTGGCCTTCGTGGATGACCCAGTCACAGAATATTTAATTGGGAAACCTAATGAACTAGATTAACCCAGAACTGATGACACTGTACTCTGTGTTCATGTGACACCATCTCTCCCTATTGGGCCACAGCATACAGCAACAGAACACATGACAGAGAAGATCTTAGCCAGGTCAGACTCCAGAGGGCAACCAGGAGTCTCTCTCTCTCTTTCTCTCTCTCTCTTTCTCTCTCTCTCTCTCTCCCTCTCCCTCTCGATAATTGGTCTATTGAGTGTAGTATGGGGCAGGCATTCTTGAATGTATCAGTTTTGATCCAGTTTCACTGTTCACTGTTTGATTCAGTTTCACTGTCTTTATGCACCTTGGAACGTGCTGTTTGAGTCCTTACATTAATGTTCTGGAAGAGTCAAGTCTCAGTACTAAACTGGAGAGACACTTTCATTAGAATAAAAAAGTTTCTCTGATTTGAAGAGACTGAGCAGAAATCCAGAAGAATTTCCTCTGCAGAGCTCTGAACAGTGGCCAGAGAAAGTCTCCTTAATTAAGGGGATTCAGAGTAGATGTTTATGGAAGAGTGTCCTTGATTAGGGGGTTTGCAGTAGTCCAGTGAGGTCTTATTCATTATGTCTCTGGTATAAGGGCATACAGAAACAGCATTGCCAGGGTTTGTCCCGCATGTGGCTTCATAGCTATCAGGAGTCCCTGCAGTTGGATGATTACTGAGGTTGCTCCGTTTCGAAAGATGCTGTCCCTTGTGTGTCTGGATGTGAATTGTCCTGATGTCTGAAATCACAAACTATGGCTTCCACTTTTTCCTGTTTGTCTGACTGTCACCATACATTTGAGAGTTTATGTTGAGTGGAGTATTTATTTTTGCCGAGTGTGTGTATGCGTGTGCTAGTATGTGTTTGTGGGTGAGTGACCCTATGTGTGTGTGTGTGTGTGTGTGTGTGTCTGAGTGTGTGCATAGTGCATCTTTTTATGAGAAATAACAAGACATGAGAATCATGGGAGAAAGAGCTCGAGAGAGAGAGAAAGAAAGAGAGAATGAGAGAGAGAGAGAACGAGAGCGAACAAGAGAAAGTGTCTGGCAGGCTGCCTGTCTTGCAACATAAAACCCACATGTTGTTTATCTTGGATGTCACGGATCCAGGCAGCCATCTCTGACAAACACCCCAGCGGCCTGATTACAGTTCAGCATATGCCCGAAGACGCTCGAGGAAACCACCCCTTGGGCCGGGAAGATTATTAAAAACAACTAAAAGACTCCCATTTTGTATGTAATTAATAGTACTGATTAGCACTAGGAATCAGCCGGCGTGCATTTGTCTTGGCCTGGGCCTGGGTCTTTGGTTTAGGTCTTTGGCAGACTATCAGTCGGGCTAGCAGCGCTAGCAACGTTAGCATGCTGCTCTGGTTCTCTGGCTCCGGTTTAGAGGGAACCGCATAAAACTACCCCACCAAGCTGTACTGTTTTATGGGGGAGACGTAAGAGGACTTAGCCTTATGGTTTGGACAGAGAGTAAGGATTCTGACTCACCTGCAAGTCTATTAATTTAACCTCCCTGTGGTGTACTATTTTGTGCATGTGTGTGTGTTTATCTGTGTATGTGTGTGTGTGTGAGAGAGAGTCCTCTTTCATCTCCATCCATATTTCTGATGGAGGGATGATTCAGCCTCGGTTCCAGTAACAGTTATGATGCACAAAGACATAAGCAACCCACCCTACTTTCACTACAATTATATATATGTGCAAATTATAAATGTATGTGGATGGGTGGAAAGGTAATGTGTAAGTAATGTGTACATGCATGTGTAATGTGTGTGTGTGTGTGTGTGTGTGTGTGTGTGTGTGTGTGTGTGTGTATGTGAAAGTGTGAATGACAAATGTGTGGGTGGGCGCAGACATATAGGACTGGGTTAGACTTCACACCTAATGGAGAGACAGGCACGCACACGAATGCAAACACGTACTGTATACACATACACACAAACTCAAACACATTTAAGACACACATAAGCACACACACTCATACACACTGACCTCACCAGAGACAGACAGGAACCTATGCCAAGGGAAAATTTCTGCCTACCTTTCCTCCCTACCTCTTCGTCATATGCGAGTGCACACACACACACACACACACACACACACACAAAGTGTGTTTTTGTGCAGCCTTGTGGTTTACATGCTGCATCATCAATATGAACACAAGAGGTGCACTGCACACGTGTGTGTGTGTGTGTGTATGTGTGTGTGTGTCCATGTGATTTTGTGTGCAGTATTAGGCTGTATGTGAAATATGTGTGCATTGGTGTAATACATTTTAAACCTGGAGTGTGAAGTTTCTAACTGCAGCATGTTTGGAACCATGACTCATCATTTTGTATGTGTGAAAGAAAGAGAGAGAGAGAGAAAGGGAGTGTGTGTGTGTGTGTGTGTGTGTGTGTGTGTGTGTGCATCAGTCTGTGTATAAGTGTGTGTGTGTGTGTGGTTGGGCCTGGTTGTATGTGTTTACATTTTAATGTGTGTGTGTGTGTGTGTGTATGTGCATCTGCCTGCCATGTTAATGTGTGTATGGTTGTATATGCATGGGTCCTCCCTGCGGGACACCGAGGTAAGAGAGGCCGTGTGTGGGTCCTCTGCCCCAGGGCCTCCCCCTCTCTGGCTTCGGCTCTCTGGCGCTCTGGGTGTCTGAGTGTCTGGGTCTCTGCCCACCCCAGGCCCTTAGGCACAGCTGGGCCAGAGCAGAGGTCTGAATAGAAGCCCACACACCCATAACCTCTGCAGCAGAGCGGGTGGCCCTCAGAGAGAGAGAGAGAGAGAGAGAGAGAGAAGCAGAAGGAAAGGAGAGACTGAAAAGAATGGAAGAAATTAATATTAGAGAGGGAAGAGATAAAAAGAGAGGGATGATAAAAAAAGACAGAGAAATCGTCAGAGGCACATAAAAAATGTATACAAAAGATAGAGGAAATTGTGTGTATGTCTGTGTGTGTGTGTGTGGGTGGGTATGTGTGGGTGTGTGTGCGTGTGTGTGTACCTGTGCCTGTCTCTTGTAAAAATATACTCGCGGCCCATGAAACAGAGTTAATGGGCCAGAGTGTCAGTGGTGTCTGACCTCCATTTGTACTTCCAAAGCAGCAAGCGTTTGAGGATGGAATGCATGGAGTACAAGACAACCATAGATCATAAAATTTAACACAACGATGATGGGGGCCCAGTCAAAGCAGTTTGGGAAATAGCAAAAGGAGCCGAGGCTCTTGGACAGTGGCTTTTAAATCGGCCCTGGCAAGAACAATAAATAAATTGGACGGCGCTTTTCATTCCCAAAAATGGACAAAAACAGCACTTTGTTATCATGAAAGCCGTATTGTTATATTTGGTAACAGATGCCGACTGACAATTCTGACAAATGGTTTGCATCTTGCTCTGATGATTTGTTGACAAATGTAAGAAATGAATGTGGCATCATTGCAAGTCCCCAGTTCTGACGATGATTCGAATAGAATGCAGCATTGGTCTGTTGGACAGCACTGAATACAGCAATGGTGCGCTATAATCTCCATGGAGAAGGAGAGAGAGAGAAAGAGAGAGAGAGAGAGAGAGAGAGAGAGAGAGGTCTTATTGACTACATGAGTGTCCACAACAGTATGCACAGCCCTACAGCAACTAATCAAGCAGAGGGAGAGTAACGGCTTGCCTCCACTTCAATCATTACCCAACACCTCTCTCTGTGTGTGTGCGTGTGTGTGTGTGTGTGTGTGTGTGTCTGTTGCTCGCTATCCTCTGCCAGTATTCATCACACTCGTACACACACATTCCAACATTTCTATTACGGTAAACTACACTCCACAGAGCTGTTTTGCTATTCTTGTGGTTAACCACATCACACACTCATCCTCAACTCAACTGTCAGTCACCCTTGGTCTCACAACCCTAACCCACACACACACACACATACACACACACACACACACACACACACACACA